>CM072521.1:794521-849521 GCA_036898135.1 Oncomelania hupensis | reverse complement strand
TTCGGTGTGTGGGTGTCTGGAAGTACGTTTGAAAGGCTTGCCATCTTGTTATAGTTATGAATTATTTTCTTATATTAATTAATTGATTTATCATATTTTATGAATAACGTGTCTAAATTTAAAAGTATTATTTGTCTGCTATTATTAGTCAGGGGTGGGCTTGGCTGCAATATCCCTCACTGTGATGCTGGCTACATTAGTGGGAAACTGTCACAGGATTATGTCCCGTCCTAACTTCGCTCATTAACTGTTATTTTCAAAATGTTTATAGGTTGCCTATTTTTATAATGATTAATTACCGTTTTATAGAGGTGGAGGGTTATGTGGTATAGTGATACATTTATAATTTGTCGATGGCAATTAGGGTATAAAAAGCTGCGAGAGCAGGAAGTACAGCTTATTTGGCTTGACTCAATCACGATGATCAATCACGATGATCAATCACTTCCCATTTGTGACATCAGTCATGGCTGCCGGCCTTTCATCAAACTGTTTAAGCCTTTGATTTATAACTCCACAAATATCATTAAAAAAATATAACGGACCTTCTTCTTCTTCTTTCTTTTTTCCACGTCATCTTCTTCCTTCGACTTTTTTTTCCACGTTCTTCTTCACAATAGGCCGATTTCCTCTAAAAGGACCTTGAACTTGGCCCTAGGGTCAAGCGTTATGCCACAGCAGAAGAACTGTAGCCCACTATATACATGTAGGGGACCGTTGGACGCAGCCCGGTTCAGGTTATATATTGTCACGCAATTGCTGGAAAGCTGTTGCTGTTGGGGCATTTCTGAGTAGAAACGATGAATATTTGAAGTAGAAATTGTGAAGAAAAAAAATTCTTGTTAGGACGTCTCCACACTTGATTCACTGCCTAGCATGTAATGAGTTTACTTTATTTCTGTTGACCCTGGTGTCGCAAGCTCATACAGTGACAACAAGGCGCATGCACATACAGACTTAACATAGGCAGGCCATCCTTTCAGCCCCACCTTATGGGGACTGAACTCTTCCGCGCGCAAACATATTTTAAAAAAAAGTAACTAGCTGATAAAGGTTTCTTCTTCTTCTTCTTCTTCTTCTTCTTCTGGCGTTATGTAATCCTTGATTTGTTCCTAACGTATAGTTTGTAGTTTTACAATCAAATCAATTAGGATAATGAGAGAGAGAGAGAAGTTGAAGTCGAAGTCGAAGTCGAAACCTTTAATAGGATAATAGCATTAGGTCCTATGGACCTGAACAGAGAGAGCGAGGGATTGAATAGAGGGGAAGGGAGGTGATAGTAATTCAAATGCTTTAATTGCGGAATTCCAAATGCAGTAATTTCTATCAATACGGGAGTGTTGTTTAATTGTGGCTGCTGAATTGCCTGGTTCCATCCCTGAACATCTACTACTAAATTCTGAAAGTGACAAACTTTGATAGATTTCACCTTCACAGATCTTTTTCAAATTGATAGTAAGTTTTGCCCCACTGGAAAGAAAAAAGATCAAACCATAGCTTAACCCTCTTTCAAGAGCACCATTTTGAGATAAATTGATGTATTTGCGTATTTATATGTCTAGTGTTAATAGCATCTAGGTTGAATATACAAACTGTCACAGTTTATAGGAAGACGAGATAGAGGAGCAAATATAATACAACACATTTGTTTGTTTACACGGCTAGAATGAGAATCCAAAATTTCAAAGCTTGGCGGTCGGTTTGCACACTATATCATCTTTTAATGTACACGTCACAACGGTATAAATTCCAAGGAAAACTCGTCACCTATAACAAAGAAATCCTTCAAAATGGGCCACTTACATTTATCATCAGTGTTTTAGAGGATATTGTATTGTACTGTATTGTATTCCATTATATTGTATTGTACTGCATTATCAGATCACGAAGGCACAGTAAGCATAGGGGGTAGAGCAATCTCCAACCTTCGTTTTGCGGATAACATTGATGGATTGGCTGGAGAGGAAAAAGAACTTGAACAGCTGGCACAGAGGCTTGACACCACTTCCAGATGGAATGGAAATAAGTGCAGAGAAGACCAAAATGATGTCAACAGCACCAATGGCATCAACACGGACATCAAAGGCCAAGGCCAATCCCTCAACACTGTGCATAGCTTCAAATATTTAGGAACCAGTGTATCAGACAATGGGTCCCGACAGGGAGTCCTCTCCAGGATCGCACAAACAACTGCTGCCCTGGCAAGGTTAAAGCCCATTTAGAAAGACGAGACCATCAGTCTACATTCCAAGGTAAAGCTGCTGCGCTCCCTTGTCATCTCCATCTTCTTATACGCTTGCGAAAGATGGACCGTCACATCAGATCTACAACGAAGACTACAAGTATGGAGATGAGGTGCTACAGAAGACTTCTGTGCATTTCCTAAACCCAGCACATCACCAACGACGAAGTCCGACAGACCACCACACAAGCCATTGGACAACACGATGACCTGCTCACAGTGGTGAAGAAACAGAAACTCCAATGGTATGGCCATGTCACCAGATCATCAGGCCTTGCAAAGACCATCCTGCAAGGCACAGTGCAAGGAGGTAGAATAAGAGGTAGCCCGAAAAAGAGGTGGGAGGACAACATTCGAGAATGGACTGGCTTGACACTGAGCTAAGCCATGAGGGTTGCTGAGGACAGAGAAAGATGGAGTACGCTGGTTAAACGATCATCTGTGGTGCCCCAACGACCTCAGAGTTACGGGATAGGATAGGATAGTACTGTATTGTAGTGCATTATATTATATTGTAATGTATTGTATTATTATGTATTGCATTATATTGTATTGTACTGTATTGCACTGAATGATTTAAAGTCGCTGTGTTTGTGTGATTGCAGATAGCACAGATGGACACCTTGGTAAGTGCGTACAGGCAGAAAAGCACACAGACACGCAAACACACGGGCAAACAGAATTGCAAACAAACGGGCGAACACAATTGCAAACACACGGGCAGACAGAATTGCAAACACACGGGCAGACAGAATTGCAAACACACGGGCAGACAGAATTGCAAACACACGGGCAGACAGAATTGCAAACACACGGGCAGACAGAATTGCAAACACACGGGTAGACAGAATTGCAAACACATGGGCTGACAGAATAGCAAACACACGGGCACACAGAATGCAAAACTGACAGACATACTGGTAAACAAGCACAATACAAAGAGGGAATAAGACATACTGGTAAACAAGCACAATACAAAGATGGAATAAGACATACTGGTAAACAAGCACAATAAAAAGATGGAATAAGACATACTGGTAAACAAGCACAATACAAAGATGGAATAAGACATACTGGTAAACAAGCACAATACAAAGATGGAATAAGACATACTGGTAAACAAGCACAATACAAAGATGGAATAAGACATACTGGTAAACAAGCACAATACAAAGATGGAATAAGACATACTGGTAAACAAGCACAATACAAAGATGGAATAAGACATACTGGTAAACAAGCACAATACAAAGAGGGAATAAGACGCGGCCCTATCAGCTTTGAGATTCCCAGGAGACGCACATTTTAAGCAAGGGGGAGGGGGGGGGGATATCCATATAAAATTGAAATATTATTTTACAGAGTGAAACCTTTTATCTCTGGAAAGCTCCAAACGTGTACATTTTAGTAATGTTAGTTTGACATGAAGGTATGTAGGCCGACATCGTTTTGCAAATGGGGGCGTTTTCTTCTTTTGTTCAATGTTATGCTATTGGAGGCAGTCCATCTAAACTTTCAAAAATAAAAATATTGATTTCAATTCCAGTTTCTATAATAGCGATATCGAGATCTCTTCAGATCGCCGCGCTTTGAATTCGAATGAAGAAAAACTGCGTTATAATATCCTGTATTATTTATTCTGTTCGACACACACGAGATTCCAAATTAAATTACTACCTAAACAAAATACTGAACAATTAAAGGGAAGCAACCATATATTTATAAATGATACATCTACATATTGAAACCATCGGTTGCACAGCAACCATCGTCGTCGTCGTCATCCTCCTCTTTTTCCTGCTGGTAAACAATGTTGTGGTTGTGGTGGTGATGATGATGTGGTTGTTGTGTGTGTGACAGCACGGTCACGCCTTGATGCCAGCCCTCGTAATGGGTTCCCTGCGCAGGCCCAGACTGCTGGCTTCCCAGGACCCTTCGCTGGCTCATTCCCAGGTAGCTGACGTCTTCCAGTGTCTGTCTGTTGACCTATCGTTCTCTCGTTCTGTTTCTCCCTGTCTACCCCCGTTGGGGTGCCGGGGGTTTTAGTATAAATAGTATCCCCACTTTCTGGAAATTTAGTGCTTTGAATTCCCACTGTCGCTGTCTTTCTCATTTGTTCTTTCTCATTCCTGCTCTGTTCTGTCAATCTGATATACTATCTTCTTCTTCGCTAGACCAGTCAACTACCTTTTTTTCTTGAAAACTCTTCCAGGACAAGACTCCTTATTAATTTTGTGTGTGAGATCTGTTGGATCAGCTTCGGAATATTGGACACTTTCTGCCAGGTGGTCACTAGGGCTTCCTATGATGTTATTATTTAGCAATGTAGGCATTTTATATGTATGTGTTTTGTTGATAATTTATAATGATGTTTGTATTCTATTTTGTTTTTGTAAATGGGGGTTCGATAATTTAGAGTACATCCTCAGCGTCCCCTGCGTGGGATGTCTTTATTGTAAAGTGACTGGCTGGTGGAGAGCCTTCAGTGTTACAACTAGGATTGTTTCAGCAGATCTTTAATGCGGATTGGGGGTTGTCCGGTCCTGATTTGGCTCTGAAGAGTCCGCTGGACCTAAAGCAATAATTATGTAATGTAATGTAATGTTCTCCCTGTCTCTCTCCTTTCCCACACACCTCTTCCTCTCTCTTCCCTCCCTGTCTGTCCCTCTACTTCTCCGTTTATTTGTTTGTCCGTCTGTCTGTCTCTGTCTGGATCTCTCTGTTATTAAAAGACAATAATTTGTAAAAAAAAAAAATTATTACCACCTTCCAAATGTACACAAACTTAATGACCTAATGAACAAACATTTATCTAAGAAGAGAAACAAATATGTCGATTTATTAATATTATTTTGTCACTGTTCAAATTGTATTATTGGCTTGAATAACTTTTTTTTTCTCATTTGTATAATAAGTTGTGCACGTATATGTCTGCAAGAATGTCCAGATTAGTTATGTTATATTTATTGTATTGAATTAATGGAATGATCTGATCACAGTTTTATTTTATTTTATTTTATTGTTTGCTTATTTTGCTATGTCTGTGAAGTTGTTTGAATTGGCTGAAAGACCCTCAGAGGATTGAGTCTTGAACAAGCCGCAGACTTGATAGCGCTGTGCATGCATTGTGTACGTTCCGAACTGATCAAGTCGGTTCCACAACTTGTCATAGTAACAACTGGGTTTCTTTTCAAGGAACCCACTTGTTTCGAGAAACCCACTTGTTTCTAAACACACGGGAGTGCTCTTTTAGTGCACGGGAGTGCAGTTACAGTGCACCGGAGTGTTTTGAGTACAGAGGAGTGCTCTATCCGGGACGGAAAATTTGAATTTTCGAAAAACTTTTGAAGACATTTTGACCTATTTCGTCGCCTATTAGAGACGATTTAGGTCAACTTTCTCGAAAAGGGGTAGGGTAAGGGCTAGTTGCAGCGCTGCAACTAACCCTTACCCTAACCCTTTTCTCTTCAAAAACCACTTTCCGATTCCTACATTCTTAAATGAACCCATTTGTGATGTTCTGAACGCTTGTGTGTGTGTGTGTGTGTGCACTTGAATAAACGCACAAATGGGTAGCAGACCTTGTCTTTCTTAGTAACAAATGGGTTTATTTGCTTGGAACCCACTTTTTTCCAGGACCCTACTTTTTCTAAGTGTGCGGGAGTGCTCCTTTAGTGCATGGGAGTGTAGTTGTAGTGCAGGAGAGTGTTTTAAGTACAAGGGAGTGCTCTATCCGGGATGGAGAAAATACAGTCAATTTTCTGAGAAATTTTGAAGAAAGTTCGACCTATTTCGTCGCCTACAGGAGACGAACTAGGTCAAATTTTTAGACGGAAAGGGCCAATTTTGCATCAGATTCTTACATTTTTAGAAGAAGTTTGCGTTCTTTCCGTAAAAAAAACACAACAACTTTCCGATTCCTAGATTCTTAAATAAACCCAGTTGTGATGCATTGCAAATATGTGTGTGTGTGTGCGCTGTGCAGGCAGCCCCATGGGTCAGGCAGGTTCTACAATGATGCCCACTCCCAGTGCTTTCCCCACCAACGGCGGCAGCGACAGCAATGACACCCGCATCGTCATTACACCCATGGGACCCAGGGTCGTCTCTGCCGACGGTACCCCACAAACCCCCACCCCCGAGCAGATCCAGCAGATGAAGGTGAGTGACCAGCGTATCAGTTCATCACTGGATTGTCCATGTTCAAGTTGACTTGACTTTGATGTCATCACTGGATTGTTCATGATCAAGTTGACTTGACTTTGATGTCCAGCGATTGCTGTGCTATATGTTAAGAGCTTGTTGTTACTATGTCAAGAGATTGTTGTACAATGTCAAGAAATTGTCGTACTATTGTAAGAGATTGATGTACTAGATCAAGAGAATGTTGTACTTTGTCAAGAAATTGTCGTACTATGTCAAGAGGTTGTACAGTGTCAAGAGATTGTCGTACTATGTCAAGAGAATACTTTACTATGTCAAGGGACAACTGTACCATTTCAAGACTTTGTCGTACTATGTCAAGAGATTGTTGTACTATGTCCAGAGATTGTACCATCTCAAGAGATTGTCGTACGATGTCAAGAGAACGCTCTACTCTTTCAAGAGATTGTCGTACGATGTCAAGAGAACGCTCTACTCTTTCAAGAGATTGTCGTACGATGTAAAGAGAACGCTCTACTCTTTCAAGAGATTGTCGTACGATGTCAAGAAAATCCTGAACTATGTCAAGAGAATGTTGCTTGGCGTGTCTTTTGTACCTCACACACAAAATGACTTCTTTTAAAAAAAAAAAACTATCAGTGGCAAACGATCTGACCTTCCAGCATTTTTGTTACTGCAGATGATGGTGATGGCAGAGATGCAGCGCAGAGCTCAAATTATGCAGATGATGCAGCAACAGCAAATGCAACAGCAGCAGGCAGGAGGAAACGTATACGACTCTCAAGGTCAAGCTCCGTCTCAAGGTCAAGGTCAGGACGCTTCAGTATCATTCAAGGAGCTCATGCAGAAAAACACGCAAAAGGGAGACAACAAACAAGCTGGTGAGTGCTGCACAACGACGACGACGGTGATGATGATGATGATGATGATGACGACAATGATGATGATATTGGTGCTAAGAAAGGGGCAGACAATTATTACCATTTTAATATATTATTTGGTTGAATGCCAGTTGATTGATTGGCTGTTGCAGACGCTAACAGCCCCGACATTTCTCAGATGATGATAATGGCTCAGATGGCTCAGCAACAACGCATGCAGGCCGCCGCCATGGCTCAGGGACCTCAGGTATGGACAACGCCACCTCCAACATCATCAACAACATCAGCAACAACCTCCACCCCAATAATAATAATAATAATAATAATAATAATAATAATAATAATAATAATAATAATAATAATAATAATAATAATAATAATAAAGTAATAATAATAATAATAATAATAATAATAATAATAATAATAATAATAATAATAATAACACTACTACTACTACTACTACTACTACTACTACTACTACTACCAATAAAAACATCATTGAAAACATCATCATCAACAACGACATGATCAAAAACAACAACCTCAATAACGAGCCTAATCAAAAGTATTTAAATAGGCTTTGCCAGTGGTCAAGTGCGAAGTCACCAAAGCTAATGTGACGTAAGAAGACGCTGTGACGTCAGCATGCCTAATATGACGTCAGCAAAGCTAATATGAGGTAACGTTGTGCCACAGGGCCAGCAGATGCCACCACAGTTGATCCAGGCCTTGCAGATGCAGGCCATGCAACAAGCCCAACCCACTGTCCGCAGACCCATCGTCAGCAAACCCTACCCCGGCATGGAGCGATTCATCGATGGCAAACTGCCTGAGGACAAGTTAGTCTAGTGCTCTTCTCTACCACCACCACCACCACCACCTCCACCATCACCACCACCACCACCATCATCATCATCATCATCATCATCATCATCATCATCTTCATCATCATCATCATCATCATCATTCATTCATTCATTTCTGTATTGTATTTATTGATTTATGTTTGTTTATTTATGTCTTTATTGGCTGAGTTAACTTTAATAATAATAATAATAATAATAATAATAATAATAATAATAATAATAATAATAATAATAATAATAATAATGGATTCTATATAGAATCTACGCGGTTTGTCTTCAAAACACAAAACAGGTTTAAAGCGCGGTGATCTGTACCAACATACATGCTCACATGTTACATACACTTACACAACAAACGTACATCGGCTACTCATAATGTGATATAAAGACAGAGAGATCGCTAATATAAGACGAACAGGAATATATAACTAATTTTAAAATGTTAGAGTGATTGCAACCAATACCATTATTGAAGCAACCAATACCATTAAATAATGGAGTAATCGATACCATTTTTGCAGCAACCAATACCATTATTGAAGCAACCAATACCATTATTGAAGCAACCAATACCATTATTGAAGCAACTAATACCATTATTGAAGCAACCAATACCATTATTAAAGGGAAATAGAAAACCGCGGTACTCAGAGAATACCCTCGCTGGCCTGAAAAGTCTCGTAAGGTCGTCACCTGCGGTCATCGAATCCCCGACCTTCGGCATAAGAAACCTGTGCCTAACCAACTGAGCCACAATGGTCACGTCACCACAGCAGGCGTTGTTATAGAGAGTGACGTTGTGTGGACTGACAAGGTACTGTGTCCGTTGTTGCAGGCTGATGGAGCAGGGCAGCCCCTATCAAGCCAACGGACTGGCCATCAACCCTCAACAGCTCACCCGTCTGCGAGTGCTGCCCAACAACGACAACAGCAGCGACGACAGCAGCGATAACTTCGGCGTCAACTCCGTGCCCGGCCCCGTCCGTAAGTCAGAGTGATGACAATGACACTGACGTTGACGATGACTATGGTGATGATGATGATGATGATGATGATGATGATGATGATGGTTATAATGGTGACGAATATGATGATGATGACGTCAAATCTAATGACGTGTGCAGAGTTGCCAGTGAAGGGTGTGGAGGATCTGATGACGATTGAGGACAACCTGCAGCACCTGAGGTCACAGCTTATCCACAGTTTCTACGGCGACCTCGTCCAGTAGTGAGTACACTAGGCCTTGTTGTTGTTGTTGTTGTTGTTGTTGTTGTTGCTGATGATGATATTGTTGTTGTTGATGATAATATTGTTGTTGTTGGCGGTGGTGGTTATTGTGGTGATTGTGGTGGTTAAGTAGTTTGTTATATTTGGACGTAGACCATGTTGATGTTGACGATGGATGACAGGTGAAGAGGCATTAAATATTAACAAAGTGTTGACGTGTTGAAGTTTGACGAAGAAAGCGACATAGCAGTATTGACATTTCCTGTTGCTGTGTTTCAGCCGCCAAATGGCACAGGCCGTTCAGCACCGCATGATGGTGAAGTTGGCCATGCTGCAAATGGTGGAGGTCAAGATGGCCATGCCCATCAGAGGAACCATCGCCATGGCAATCTCACCCCCTGCCTACTCCAGCGGAAATCTCCCGCAGATGGCCTCTCCTGCCCAGCCCTCAGTGCAGCCTGAAACCACCGTTCCCCCTCAAATCATTGCTCAGCTGATGGCACGCCAACAGATGATGAGTCCTCAACAGATGATGGGTGACCAGTATGGCGCCCAGCCTTTCGCGAAGCCTGAAACCGCCGTTCCCCCTCAAGTCATGGCCCAGCTGTTGGCACGCCAACAGATGATGGGTCCTCAACAGATGATGGGTCCTCAACAGATGATGGGTCCTCAACAGATGATGGGTCCTCAACAAATGATGGGTTCTCAGCAAACGATGGGTCCTCAACAGATGATGGGTGACCAGTATGGCGCCCAGCCCTCCATGCAGCCTGAAACCAACGTCCCCCCTCAAATTATGGCCCAGGTGATGGCACGCCAACAGATGATGGGTCCTCAGCAAATGATGGGTCCTCAGCAAATGATGGGTCCTCAGCAAATGATGGGTCCCCAGCAAATGGTGGATCCTCAACAGAGGAGTGGCCAAGACATGTCGATGCTGACACCTCAGATGCCCAACCAGCAGGTCCCTCCCCAAGTCCTGCTTCAGATGATAGCCTATGAGCAGCAGCAACAGCAGCAGCAACAGCAGCAGCAGCAGCAGCAGGCCTTGTCTAATCAAATGGGAGACCAGGACAACTCTTCTCAGGATGACATCCAGGATATGTCTTCTCAGTTTGGCAACCAGGGCATGCCTCCTCAGATGATGATGGGAAATCAGGCCCAATTCCAAAGAATGCCTCCTCAAATGATGGGAAACCAGGGCATGCCTCCTCAGTTCCAAGGAATGCCTCCTCAGATGATGGGAAACCAGGGCATGCCTCCTCAGTTCCAGGGAATGCCTCCTCAGATGATGGGAAACCAGGGCATGCCTCCTCAGTTCCAAGGAATGCCTCCTCAGATGATGGGAAACCAGGCCCAATTCCAGGGAATGCCTCCTCAGATGATGGGAAACCAGGCCCAATTCCAAGGAATGCCTCCTCAGATGATGGGAAACCAGGGCGTGCCTCCTCAGTTTGGTAACCAGGGAACACCTACTCCAGTGGGGACCCAGGCTACACCCCCTCGTCAGCAGATGCCTTCTCAGTTGCTGACTCAGATGATGAAAGGTCAGCAGACAGCCGGAGATGGCAAGACCCAGGACAAAAAGGCTTTTTAAAGGGTACGCCAGTTTTCACAATAAAGGTGGGGCTACACTTTCCCCTGTACATACATCCAGTCCAATCAATGAACCAACACGTTATTGCCTAAAATTGACTTCTCCGAGGCAATCTTCCACAGAGATCACATCAGAGGCACAGGCACTGCATGGGAAAGAACAATAATTTTATGTTGCTCCATCTGTTTGACAATCAATATGGCAATCATAAAAAAGTCAATCTGTAGAACAATCTTGATTGAATTTGTACACGTATCTTTAGAGGGAAAACTCATAGGAAGTAAGAATCTCAGCTTGTAACACAACATGGATAGAAATTGGTAGAAGATTAAATGACTGAAGTTTTCGATTTAAAATATTCTGTGTCCTGTCCGTAAAAAAAATGAAAACAAAGGCACTTCCATGTCCAAAATGTTTCAACGGGATTATTTAAATACTATTTTATTTGGTTGTAATTGTTTCTTGGCATTTAATAAATAATGATAATGTGAACACTAATTTTGTGATCGTTAGTTAGTTAGTCAGTCATTGTCTATAGGGTCTTTGTGATCGTTGGTTAGTCAGTCATTAGCTATAAGGTCTTTGAGATCGTTAGTTGGTTAGTCACTCATTGTTCATATGGTCTTTGTGATCGCTATTTAGTCATTGTCCATATATGGTCTTTGTGATCGTTGGTTAGTCAGTCATCGTCTATAGGGTCTTTGTGATCACTATTTCTTGTTCCTTCTTCTTTTTTTGTTTGTTTATTGCTTTCTTTTCTTTTTGATGGTTTATCTCCACACGGTTTAACTATTTTGTATGAAATAGGCAAATAATTGAGTTCCCTAAGTCTGTTGTTCCCTTTAGGCAAATAATTGAGTTCCCTAAGTCTGTTGTTCCCTTTAGGCAAATAATTGAGTTCCTTAAGTCTGTTGTTCCCTTTAGGCAAATAATTGAGTTCCCTAAGTCTGTTGTTCCCTTTAGGCAAATAATTGAGTTCCCTAAGTCTGTTGTTCCATTTAACCTCATCTTGTTTTATCTCTAAATGTGTTTCATGTCACATTTCTTGTTTGTTTCAGATTGATATTTGACTTTCGTTTTACTTTGCTGTTTGTTGTAACTCTGTGCTATCTTCATTACATCTTTTGCAAAAAACAAACAAGCAAACAAACAAACAAACAAGCAAACAAACAAACACATTAGTGATTTTTTTTAATTTCCTTTGATTTTATTCAGATTGGAGTCCTTGTGAAAACACAACAGTCAAATAATAGCTTTAAAAGTCTATTAAAGGCATCGTCAAACATTGAAAGGCAGCGTACTACAATACGCAATACAGCATACACGATACAGCATAAACCACACAATACAGCAAACACAATACAGCATACACCACACACAATACAGCATCCATAATATACAATACAGCACACACAATACAGAATACACAATGCAGCATATCAAAACAAACAAACGCGAAAACCAAACATCATCCATTGAATAGTTTTTAACAAGATATATCTATTTGGGACACAGGAAAGCCAACTAACAAACAAAAAAATATGTTTAAATATGTTACAATCAACACAATGCAATACAACACAATGCAATACAACACAATGCAATAAAACACAACAAAATGCAATATAACACAATGCAATAAAACACAACACAATACAATAAAACACAACACAATGCAATATAACACAATGCAATAAAACACAACACAATAAAACACAATACAATGCAACACAATAAAACACAACACAATACAATATAACACAATGCAATACAACACAATACAATAAAACACAACACAATACAATAAAACACAACACAATGCAATATAACACAATGCAATAAAACACAATACAATAAAACACAACACAATACAATATAACACAATACAATAAAACACAATAAAAATAATAAAAACACAACAATACAAATATTTTACTACTACTACTACTACTGCTACTACCACCACCACCACCACCAATACAATAAAACACAACACAATACAATATAACACAATGCAATAAAATACAACACAATACAATATAACACAATGCAATAAAACAACACAATGCAATACAACACAATACAATGAAACGCAACACAATACAATATAACACAATACAATAAAACACAACACAATACAATAAAACAACACAATACAATATAACACAATACAATAAAACACAACACAATACAATAAAACAACACAATACAATATAACACAATGCAATAAAACGCAACACAATACAATAAAACAACACAATACAATATAACACAATACAATAAAACACAACACAATACAATATAACACAATGCAATAAAACGCAACACAATACAATAAAACAACACAATACAATATAACACAATACAATTTAACACAATGCAATAAAACACAATGCAATAAAACACAACACAATACAATAAAACACAACACAATACAATATAACACAATACAATTTAACACAATGCAATAAAACACAACACAATACAATAAAACAACACAGTACAATATAACACAATACAATTTAACACAATACAATAAAACACAACACAATACAATATAACACAATACAATAAAACACAACACAATGCAATATAACACAATGCAATAAAACGCAACACAATACAATAAAACACAACACAATACAATAAAACACAACACAATACAATATAACACAATACAATAAAACACAACACAATACAATGTAACACAATGCAATAAAACACAACACAATACAATAAAACACAACACAATACAATATAACACAATACAATATAACACAACACAATACAATATAACACAATGCAATAAGTCACACCACAATACAATATAACACAATACAATAAAACACAACACAATACAATATAAAACAATACAATAAAACACAACACAATACAATATAACACAATACAATAAAACACAACACAATATAACACAATACAATAAAACACAACACAATACAATATAACACAATACAATGAAACACAACACAATACAATATAACACAATACGTTATAACACAATGCAAGACAATTCAACTGTATTGTGCGATAAGAAAACAGACATGTGTCTACTACTGCATAGACGAAAGCCAGAACAGGGTTGTAGGGGAAAAACAACCACTTCATTATCACATATTTTAATTATGGACAAAGCATTGCAATGCATCTGTAGTTTATACAGGTTGAATTAAAACTATGGCTATTATCACTGAAAACATTGCATTGTATCAAAATGTCATAGGCAATGTTTTCACTAAGCTACACTGTTACATAGGCACGTCATTCACCATTAGTATACTAGCTTTAATTAGCGCAGTTACCAGCTCAAAGACCTACTTAAGTGCCAGAAGTCGTCAACAGCTATTCCCTCATACCCCCACGCTCCCAACTTGTAGTAGTTAAGGCACTGTGGGACGCCAAAGACCACTCAGTCACTCCAATGGAACAATAGTTTGAACACTATTTGGTGGTTATAACATGTCATCATTTTACAGCAATGTCGCCTTGAGCAGCTTAGTTAGCTTACCTGTACTATACAACCACAAATGTTCAAAACTATCCCCATAATAATAATTATTCCTAATTATAAGAATTGTACCTCATAATAATTGTATACGATTCCGTTGATAACGTTCTATTCCAACAAATAATAATAATAATAAAAACACAACAATACAAACATGCTACTACTACTACTACTACTACTACTACTACTACTACTACTACTACTACTACCACCACCACCACCACCACCACCCCTACTACTACTACTACTACTAGTACTACTACTACTAGTACTACTACTACTACTACTACTCCTCCTACTACTACTACTTCTACTACCACCACCACCACTACTACTGAAACAAGTTCGAATTCTTAAAAGAAATTTCTATCTCTCTATCTATCTATCTATCTATCTATCTATCTATCTATCTATCTATCTATCTATCTATCTATCTATCTATCTATCTATCTATCTATCTATCTATCTATCTATCTATCTATCTATCTATCTATCTATCTATCTATCTATCTATCTATCTATCTATCTATCTATCTATCTATCTATCTATCTATCTATCTATCTATCTATCTATCTATCTATCTATCTATCTATCTATTCTATCTATCTATCTATCTATCTATCTATCTATCTATCTATCTATCTATCTATCTATCTATCTATCTATCTATCTATCTATCTATCTATCTATCTATCTATCTATCTATCTATCTATCTATCTATCTATCTATCTATCTATCTATCTATCTATCTATCTATCTATCTATCTATCTATCTATCTATCTATCTATCTATCTATCTATCTATCTATCTATCTATCTATCTATCTATCTATCTATCTATCTATCTATCTATCTATCTATCTATCTATCTATCTATCTATCTATCTATCTATCTATCTATCTATCTATCTATCTATCTATCTATCTATCTATCTATCTATCTATCTATCTATCTATCTATCTATCTATCTATCTATTTATCTATCTATCTATCTATCTATCTACACATTACAAATTGAAATCAATACCATTTATTTGTTACATCATAAAAATCTCTGTTCGTATTGTAAATTCATCAGGGGAAGTAACTTCCTCTTCTAACATCACCATGCCGCAAATACTGCAGGGGAAGTGACTCCCTCTTCTAGCAGCAGCCATATTGCAAACATTGCATGGAAACAGACTACCAACAGTGCAGACCAAAACAGGAGAAAGGAAGAGAATGACAGGCCTGCAGGTTTATACCGTGCCTCTCTGTATCTGTAGTAGTCTTTGGACAACAAGCTTCGTCCCCCTTAAACATGTATTGTGTAACCCACTCAGCTTTCTTGCTTGCCTGAATATGATGTTCTTTCAATAAAGACAAACTTTTAACGGTCACCAACGGACTGGCGCTCGGGAGAGAGAGAGAGAGAGAGAGAGAGAGAGAGAGAGAGAGAGAGAGAGAGAGAGAGAGAGAGAGAGAGAGAGAGAGAGAGAGAGAATGAATGTACGAATGAGACTTCTTCACGCCACTTCCTCCACTCACATCTTTTAACAACCACCACCCCACCACTACAAAACCACTGCGCTCCGAGCAGGATTTAAAACAGGACAAAACCAAATAAGACTTGGACTATGCAGAAGCAGTGAGAGCCCGGGCAGTGGCAAACCAAGAGCCAGAGATAGCAAGCGAGAGCGAAGTGACTGCCCTCATCCCAGAAGAAGGGGCCGACAGAGGCGATACTACAATACATCGCCCATCAAGACAACGAGGGGACACCAGAGGCGGCGCAAGCAGACAACTAGTGAGAGCCGCTGAAGGGAGGATTATACTCCCCGACCAAAGAGCCGCTGACCATCTCTTGGCCATCGGAGACTACGTATACACCAGAAATCGGGTGATGGGTCGAAACAAGATCCAGAACTTCTGGCGACCTGAACTACATCGCGTTACCGCCTGCCGGGATCCCCTCCTGCACGTCTACACCATCCAGCCAGTAGCAGGTGGGTCAGAGCGGGTGGTGAACAGAAGAGACCTTCAAGCGGTCGGTCAGCACTTCGATCTGCTCATCCAACCTACTCAACTCACCCGAGACCACGTCTTCTAGCGAGAGCATCGACGAAGGAGAGCCTAAGACCTGGATGGGGACCTTCCTTGGCTCTCTCCCTCCTACCATGGTCACCACCAAATACAACGGGCCAGCCTCTGCATGGGAGCTAGCGCCTTTGGTGCAGGCACACCCAGCGCAGATGGCCGCCCCAGCAAGAACTTCAATGATCTTCGGCATTCGGCACGACTAACACAACAGACAATCAAATGGAAGGTACTGGTAGACAATCTCTCTCCCGAGCGTGCACCAGTCGCCTCCTATGCTGCCACAAATATTTTATGAAAACAAAATGTCGTTTATAAAAGAATAAGGTCATTCGTAAGTATCTGCAATTTAAACTGTAAATACCCAATATAATACAATGGCAGCTCCCATCTATACTGGGCAATATAATACAATGGCAGCCCCATTCTATACTGGGCAATATAATACAATGGCAGCCCCATTCTATACTGGGCAATATAATACAATGGCAGCCCCATTCTATTCTGGGCAATATAATATAATGGCAGCCCCATTCTATACTGGGCAATAGTAATAATACTTATTATCTCAATATTTGGATGATCATAAAACAGGATAAGAATACTTAATATCTCACAATTCCAAATATTCACCCTGTCATCCAAACATGCGTTTTCGAAATGCCCATGTATAGTGAGGCCTTGTCAAGGTTACAAATCAAGCGCTGTGTTCACTAGACTCGCTACCGTCTTGTCTTCGTTCGAGGTCCTATATGGGATACACACGCACACTCACTCACACACACACACACACACCCACACCCACACACACACCCACACACACACCCACACACACACACACCCACACACACACACACACCACAAACTATACTAATAAAAATGTCAAAGTTTTGTTTAATGGTATTTACATATCCCTGAATAAAGATGTTTGGTACATAACATTTCCATGGCAAGCCTCTAAAGGTGTCGTCAAAGTATTAAACGACGCTTTAACACAACACGATCACACCGTCAACAGCTCAATACAGAGTAATTACAACATCAGTGTTAATACCGTTAAAGGCAAAAGTCACACTTCTGTTCCCCTGGCCGTCGACTGTTGTGTTCATCATTACATCCTTCACCTTACTGTCTCTGCCATCTGTGCCTCGCTGGTCTGTACCCAGTCAAGAAATTTCAATGCGGGGAATAGCGGCAACTTTACGTATGGGTTCGCCATTTTGGTGGCTATTGTATTTACTGCCTGCGTCACCGTTCGCGTGAAAGACGTCACCGTTCTTGTGGAAGACGTCACTGTTATGTGAGTTGAGGGCGGGAAGGCTGGTGGCATGACGGTGGTTGTTGGAGCATGGGAAAGTGGTGTCCACTCCGCTCTCCGATCTGTCACAGGACCTGTCACACATTTCACAACTAATCAGTTACGTAGGCTCAAAGCGCGGTTAAAAAACAAAGTTAAATAAAGCACAGTAACAAAAACAACAACAACAAAAAAAAAACACTAAAGAGTTCCCCAAATCACACAGCCTAACACACGCACAGGCACATATAAATAATGGAGCAAGGAGACGATTGGCCATGCTTGGGGGGGATTGTCCACCCTGAGACTTCCAGAAGGAGTTTGTTCGCTTGTTGTATAGCCCAGTCGTCAGAGCGCTCGACTTGTGTACGCGCGTCTCAGGCGACGTGGGTTCGAATCCTGACTTCAGCAAACTATTTTGTGATTGCTGGATAGTAGTAGCCAGCGCTTTGAGAAGCTCTCTGAGCTTATAAGTGCGCTATATAAGAGAAATCTCTTTTTTTTTCTTTTTTGTCAGTGTGGCCTCATATATGTGGTTTCTGCTGTGGAGGTTCCTTAGGCGTTTGAGGGGACCCTGGGATTATGCAGGACAAGGTTACACGACATATGTTATATCAGCCTGGCACTTCGTCTTAAACTGTTGGGGGTGCACAGGGCTGAATTGTTGGCTGGCATTCTATGCAGGCTCATGGCAGTGACCTGCAAACAGTGTCGTGGCACTAGTAGCCGGCAGCCTAGTAAGCCCACAACACACTTCCCTCCTTGCAATGCATACATATTAGAAATCTCTCTTTTGAGGGATAAAATCAATATAATATATTATAAATGTGCTCGTGGGAAATGACCGAGAGTGTGAAGCCTGATACAGCACTAGATTACAATTGATGTCAGTAGTCAAAATTACAAGGCCAAGTCATCATTAATTAGGCCTACTATTCCTCTTTTATTCAAACCATGCTACGGTCGCTGGATGTTAAAACTGGCGTTACGTGGTTGTTAAGACTGGCGTTAAATAGTTGTTAAGATTGCCTTACATGGTTGTTAAGACTGCCGTTACATGGTTGTTACGGTTGTTAAGACTGGCGTTACATGGTTGTTAAGACTTAGTTGTTTAGAATAGTTGTACAGAATTAGAATCGAAACCACAATATTTTTTATGATCGGGTCATACATTAATTTATGTGCTTGACAGGTACAACTCACATAGTACATTAAAACCTTCTTCGACTGAACAAGATAAAGACAGCAAGAACACAGCAACTACGCATTCTCTCCCTTTAGTTACACTGAAGGTTCTGTGGTCGTGTATTGTGTCGCTGACTTTATTCAGTACTCAGACATTTGAGTGACATTGGCGACTGATAATATAAAAAAAAAAAGGTAAAGGTAGTCCCATAGCCTTGTGGCCGTAGGGGAGCGTGATGTTGGAGATCACACTTATCTTGGGCCAGCGTAATGAGGGTGATGCCCAACTCTCTCCCTCGCTGCTTTACCTTCCCCACCCTCAAGAGAGTAGGTACTCAATCACAGTTGAGTCAACTGGGGGCGTTGTTATTTGTCGCTTCACGCCTTAGCGGTCACCCATCCAAGTGCTAACCGCACCGGACGGTGCTTCACTTTCGACACAGTAGCGAGTGCTCCAACCACTGCACTATCCGACACCCCACTGATAATATAAATCATCCATAACCCTCTGAACCAAAGATGTCTTGCTGTCATAAACATTTACAAACAGATTAAGCTGTGAGCCCTTGTTAGAAGTATTCAGCCATAGCATAGCATAGCAAAGTTCGGCATAAATTATAGGCTAACAGCCTTTCGCCCTCATATTAGATCTTGATGAGGATCTCAAGACCCAGACCCCTGGCCTCAGTGCATACCAATTTAGAACCTTTTAGGGGTGTCGGATAGTGCAGTGGTTGGAGCACTCGCTACTGTGTCGAAAGTGAAGCACCGTCCGGTGCGGTTAGCACTTGGATGGGTGACCGCTAAGGTGTGAAGCGACAAACAACAACGCCCCCAGTTGACTCAACTGTGATTGAGTACCTACTCTCTTTTGAGGGTGGGGAAGGTAAAGCAGCGAGGGAGAGAGTTGGGCATCACCCTCATTACGCTGGCCCAAGATAAGTGTGATCTCCAACATCACGCTCCCCTACGGCCACAAGGCTATGGGACTACCTTTACCTTTTTTTTTTTTTACCTTTAGGCTCCAATTTGGTGGAGTAGATACTATCTTTAAATAACCTGTCTATACAGTTCTTGAACACATTGAGTGATTTAGCATCCACAGCCTCGGCGGTCAGGTTATTTTCAGGGGTTACGACTCTGTTAGTAAAATACATATTAAATTTGCGAGTATTATTAAAAGTTTTAATAAGTTTAAATTTGTGATCTCGTATTAAACCAACATACTTAAAATGTAAAAGAAAAGAAGTGGTTAAAGGATCAATTAAATTAAGCACAATTAAAAAAATTTCGATGAAATCACCCCGCTCTCTCCTGTACTCTAAACCGGGCAACCTCAGTGACATCATTCTCTCCTCGTAGGAGAGTCCTGACGTTCCACATATCTTCCTGGTGAACCTGCGCTGGACACTCTCGATCAAGTCAACATGCTTGCTCAAGTATGGACGCCAGACGGGGTTAGCGTACTTCAAGATGGGACGTATAAGAGCCTTAAAGAGGGGGACTCTGATGTCCCTGGATTTATTACTTATAATTCTTATAAGCAGGGCTGACATTTTGTTGGCTTTCTGAACGGTACTCTCAATGTGATTCTCAAAGCTGAGCTCTCTATCCACAATCGTTCCAAGATCCCTCTCGGCATCAGTCGTCTCACCTTTCTTTACCATCACTCATAAAATACTCATGCTGGGGATTATTTTTGCCCAGATGCAGCACCTTACATTTTTCACTATTAAATTTAAGTAGCCATGTTTCCGTCCATTCAACCAACTTGTCAGTCCATTGCTGCATTCTCTCCCTAGACTCCTCACTTTCATCAACTTCTGCATATGCCTTTGTGTCATCAGCGAATATCTTTATGTCACACTCTACCTTCTCTGGCATGCCACTTATAAAATATATAAATAATATCGGCCCCAACACGCTCCCCTGTGGGATACCGCTTGTAACAATTATTCTGTCAGAACGGTAACCGTCAGTCAGAAATCTCCTAATCCATGCAAATGGCTGCCACTTATGCCACAACCTTTTAGCCATGGTCACAGATCTGAAAAATCTGACACCAAAGAAGGCGGCTCATCACAACGTTGAACAACTCTAAGTGACCGATCAATTGGTTTGTGCATCAGAATAAAATCACTTCCTTACCTCGCGGGACTGTCTTGAAAGACCGAGCTTCCGTCGTCAGAATGGCCGTCGTCTGACGTGATAGTGAGGTGGCTAACGGCCAGTGACGTTTTCCTGAGAGCGCTGTACATACCGTCACCCAGGGTCAGTGACGTGTTGGAAGGGGACGGAGCGCGCGAGTTCTCTTCTTCCATCGTCTGTCGAAGTCTGTGCACAGACATCAATCACGCGTCAGCGCCATCTTGGATCGTACAACTACAATGTTTAAAGGGGTGTGTGCTATATTTAAATTGTAGTCATTCTCGTTTATGCTCGTTGGAATGAAATTGGAAACGCTTTCTAAGCCAAACAGCGGCAGCCACAGTGCGGCGCCATCCACGAACCTTCAATCGCTCTTCACTTTACCCTGTTGACGTCTAACAACAAATGCAGAGAGAGAGAGAGAGAGAGAGAGAGAGAGAGAGAGAGAGAGAGAGAGAGAGAGAGAGAGTTACGGACAGACAGACAGACAGACAGACATAGACAGATATGATGCGTACTTGGCGAAGGTGTCAGGCAGTTGTCTGTGGTACCCATCTTTGCCAACCAACCAAAACGTCTTGTAGAGGCCTTTGCCCTGCCACAGGCACACAACACATTTACTCACATAGCTACAGGCATATGAGACATGTAATAACATAGATACAGGCATACTACGCATGTACTGACATAGCCACAGGCACACAACACATTTACTCACATAGCTACAGGCATATGAGACATGTAGTAACATAGATAGAGGCATACTACGCATGTCCTGACATCGCCACAGGCACACGGAGCATGTACTCACACAGCCACACGACTCACGTAGTCATAGGCATACATGACACATGGCTACATGGACATGACATTTATATTCACACAGCTACAGTCACACGATGCAATTACAATTATACAGAGTGGGCCAATAAAATGTTACCACTTTTTAATTGTAAATACGTTTTCGAAAATTTTCTTCACAGAAATGTCACGGAAGCACCAAATTATCATTTGATACCAAAGATTTCCCACTGTTCTGTACACAGTTTAATAATTGATGATATGCGCAATCCACGCTCCTCTTCTTTGGATTACAGTTACAACACGCACATTGAAGTTTGTGATGACATTTGAAGTTTGTGATGACAATGCCACACATCTCAAGTGAAATTCTCAAAATTTCCTGACAGATGTTGGTCTTCAGGGCCCAATGGTCTGTGGGTTGTTGTAGTGCATTCTCTCCTTCATGTTCCACATAGGAAGTAGTCTGCTGGAGAAAGATCAGGGGAGTAGGCAGGTCTGTGTGCCATGAGATAAGCCTATCTCCAGGAAAGAATTGTTTGAGGAAATCCAGTGAAACAATTGATTATGTTTGGTATCAAAAGATAATTTTGGACATTTTTGTGAATAAAATTTTCGAAAACGTTCTAATAAAAAACACAACTTATTTACGATTAAAAAGTGGTAACATTTTATTTGCCCACCCTGTATATGCATATCCACATTTCCACGCAGTCACTGACTGGCTCATTTAGTGTCCAGAAAGGGGTCGTACCTAAGTCACTGACTGGCTCCTTTAGTGTCCAGAAAGGTGTCGTACCTAAGTCACTGACTGGCTCCTTTAGTGTCTAGAAAGGTGTCGACCCTAGGTCACTGACTGGCTCATTTAGTGTCCAGAGAGGTGTCTACCTAAGTCACTGACTGTGACTTAGGTAGACACCTTTCTAGACACTAAAGGAGGCAGTCAGTGACTTAGTAAACAGGCACTATATCAACAGCTCTATCAGACTACAGGAAACAGGCACTATATCAACAGCTCTACAGACCACAGGAAACAGGCACTATATCAACAGCTCTATCAGACCATCTCTATCAGACCATAGGAAACAGGCACTCTATCAACAGCTCTATCAGACAATAGGAAACAGGCACTGTATCAACAGCTCTATCAGACCATAGGAAACAGGCACTCTATCAACAGCTCTATTAGACCACAGGAAACAAGCAATCTATCAACAGCTCCATCAGACCACAGAAAACAGGCACTCTATCAACAGCTCTATCAGGCCACAGAAAACAGGCACTCTATCAACAGCTCTATCACAGGAAACAGGCACTCTATCAACAGCTCTATCATAGGAAACAGGCACTCTATCAACAGCTCTATCAGACCACAGGAAACAGGCACTGTATCAACAGCTCTATCAGACCATAGGAAACAGGCACTCTATCAACAGCTCTATCAGACCACAGGAAACAGGCACTCTATCAACAGCTCTATCAGACCACAGGAAACAGGCACTCTATCAACAGCTCTATCAGACCACAGGAGACAGGCACTCTATCAACAGCTCTATCAGACCACAGGAAACAGGCACTCTATCAACAGCTCTATCAGACCACAGGAAACACTCTATCAACAGCTCTATTAGACCACTCTTATGGCATTCCCGTTGTCAAGCAGTGGAGTGATTTATTTTGAAAAATAAATAATTAACACAAAATTTTGGATAGACAATCTTTATAAAGATCTTGCATTTAATTAAAGAAAGCAGTCAAATTATAAAAACCAAGTTTTTAATCGAATCCTGGAATCCCCTAAATAGTGGAAATTGCAGTCCTTAAACAATGAATTGTTTATGTAAATAATGCATTATTTAGCAACATCTAAATAATATATTATTTCGAAAATTCTGCTAAATAATGCCTTATAAAGGTAAACAAATCATTATTTAGAAACATTTTTAAATAATACATTATATAACACAATCTACTAAATAATGCATTATATAAGTAAATATTTCCTTATTTAGCAACAATGCTTTCTTTACCTATATCATGATTTATTTATGTAAACAAAGTATTGTTTAGGCAAATAATTAGTTATTTATGGGAAAAATATATTATTTAGAGAAATCTTACATTGTTTGTAAAAAATGATTATTTAGAAAATAAGCTTCTATATAAAGATTATTTTGCTGAAAGGGGTAAAAAAAAAAATTCACTTCAAATAAATATTTTACAAAGTGAATTCCATAACCCCTTCTGTAGAGACTGTAGGTACATGCAGCCACAGCTACAGGTGCACTTTTTTTTATACAACTGTTGGGTACTGTATTCACATCTAGCCTCATTGCATGTCCAAACCGATAAAAGCAGCAATGACCGAATGGTTGACTGACCTTAAGCTGAACAAATCCGCGTTCCAAGGTCAGGAAGCCGCTGTGATGGTCCTCCAAGGCCGCCTGCATCTCTGAACTAATGTGAATGTGTAGTGCTGCCATGGCAACCGACACAAAGAGTTAGAATGACGACGATGACGACGACGACGACGACGATGATGATGATTATCATGATGATGATAATGCTTGATGATAGTGGAACCGACACAGAATGATGATGACGAAAACGACGACGACGACGATGATGATGATGATGTCATGATGATGTCATGATGATGATGATGATGATGATGATGATGATGATGATGATGGTGGTGGTGGAGGTGGGCGTGGGGATGATGATTATGATGATTATGATTCCAGTCACACACACGATACGTCTGCTGACCAACAAAGTTACGAGCACAATCTCCTCAACAACGACAACAAATGAAAACAAAAAACCAACACAACAACAACAGCAATCACAACACAAACACTACCATTACCAACACAACAACAACAACAACACAACACAAACACTACCATTACCAACACAACAACAACAACAACAACAACACAACACAAACACTACCATTACCAACACAACAACAACAACAACATAACACAAACACTACCATTACCAACACAACAACAACAACAACACAACACAAACACTACCATTACCAACACAACAACAACAACAACAACACAACACAAACACTACCATTACCAACACAACAACAACAACAGCAATCACAACACAAACACTACCATTACCAACACAACAACAACACAACACAAACACTACCATTACCAACAATAATTTAAAAAACAACAAAGTGAAGCGTAACTAACCTTTGCCTGTGGATTCCATGCGAGATGCGGTGTTGACGGTGTCACCAAACAGACAGTACCTAGGCATGGCCACGCCCACCACGCCCGCCGCACAAGGACCCGTATGAAGTCCAATGCGCAGTTGCAGTTCTTCGTTGGGGCGGTGGCGAACTTTGACCCCGGTGACGGTGGAGGCGAGGTCTAGGGCAAGGTCAGCGATCTCGCTGCTGTGATTTTTGCCGTTACGTCGGGGGCACCCTGACACGCACATGTAGGCGTCACCGATAGTCTCCACCTTGTACACGTCACGTCGCGCGATGACGTCATCAAAAGCTGTGTACAGGTCGTTGAGCAGATCCACTACCTTCAACACACATCATCAGACGTCGTTTAAAAATCTATCTATCTATCTATCTATCTATCTATCTATCTATCTATCTATCTATCTATCTATCTATCTATCTATCTATCTATCTATCTATCTATCTATCTATCTATCTATCTATCTATCTATCTATCTATCTATCTATCTATCTATCTATCTATCTATATATATATATATATATATATATATATATATATATATTATATATATATATATATATATATATATATATATATATATATATATATATATATATATATATATATATATATATATATATATATATATTTATTTATTTATGTTAACGTCTGTTCCCGCCTGTGATATTAAACAAAAATCAGACGTCACGTGACCGAAACGATGCACGTTAGAACACTATACATTAGACCACTACACCATTAGACAAATCAAGCAGCTACACCAGCTCTAGTGTCCAGCTACCAGATGGAAGCAACATGACGTAATGATATTTAATAAACCCAAAAATTGTCATGCCGTCAGACAGACAAAACGATGTCATACTCTGATACAGATATATGACGTCATACACACATATAAACAAACACACACACACACATGCACACACACACACACACACACACACACGCACAAATGACGTCACGTCTACGTACCTCAAGAGGCTTGCTCTTGCTGGCGATGGTGGTGAAGCCGACGATGTCAGAGAAGAAGATGGAGACGGCGTCGTAGAACTCTGGAACCACCGGCCTTCCGCTCTTCAGCTGCTCCGCCACCGACCTGACCACGCACAGCACTAGGTCATTATCAAGGCAATCCGGGCAGTTTTGTAGTGCTGGACCATGACAACGCTGCATTAGTATACAGGTCATTTAAAGGTTGTATTGATTTAGTAATATTCTCCCTCTACAGATTTGTGCAGAATTATACCGAAGTTAAAATAGGCAGCACTAGATAGCATCTCATTATTTATTGGCCTCCAAACTATCAAACAAAAATGCGAGCTGCTCACAACGTCATTTTTCACAAGAAGATCAATAGGCTGTGCCAATGTTTCACGATGACGTCAATGTACAATGACGTCAAGACGGCATTGACATCAAGTGTTAAAGTACTTAAGACGCTGGATGAAATAAATGCACACTAATTCTAGAACAGATAATATTAGATAACTATATACTGACGCTGGCAACATTTGGTATAGCAAACGATCAGTTTTGACTTTCTCTTGTTTCAGTTCTTGTGTCCGATCCGCCACTAACTGTTCCAAGCCGGAGCTGTACGCCTCCATCATAGACAACATGTTGTCCACCATGTTCACCTTCCTGCAAAGAACGTCATCTCATACGTCAGAACTGCATGCTTCATCACCTCATACCACATCATTTTCCTATTGCCGTTTCACATTAACAAGAGAACACTTCAGTTTATACGTTCATAGTTAGGAAGCAGATGTATGAAAAACAATCACAACAACAACAAAACAACAACAACAACAACAACAACAACAACAACAACAACAGTAACAATTTCGACCACCACTATCACACTAACCAACCTCACCACCACCAATCAACACAACCAGCAATAACAACAAATACAACAACAACAATGTCAACAGCAGCGGCAGCACCACACCACTACACCACCACCAAAAACAACAACAGCAGCAACAACATATACTTTCCACCGTTGATCTCAAACAGACGTTTGCGGATGACGCTGAACTCTGGCCTTTGATCCGGAAGTTCTTCCCAGCATAACGTCATCAAGGCCAAAGCCTTCTCCGGCACGTCATGTTGCTCAGGGATGTGTGGGCGGAAAGGAGGTTCGCCGCCCTTCTTCAGGTACTCCACGATCTCTGATACAATACAAACATCACAGTAAGCACCACAGTCATGACACAGTAAGCACTACACAGTCCTGGTACAGTAAGCACCACTCAGTCATGATACAGTAAGCACCACACAGTCTTGATACAATAAGCACCACACAGTCACGATACAGTAAGCACCAAACAGTCCTGGTACAGTAAGCACCTCACAGTCATGATACAGTAAGCACCACACAGTCCTGAAACAGTAAGCACCACACAGTCCTGATGCAGTAAGCACCACACAGTCCAGATACAGTAAGCCACACAATCATGATACAGAAAGCACCACACAGTCATGATTCAGTAAGCACCACACAGTCATGATACAATAAGCACAACAGTCATAATACAGTAAGCACCACACAGTCATGACACAGTAAGCACCACACAGTCATGATACAGTAAACACATCACAGTCATATAAGCCCACGATACAATAAGCACAACACAATCATGATGCATTCATGATACAATAAGCACATCACAGTCGCGGTACAGTCAGCACATCACAGTCATGATACATTATGCACATCACAGTCATGATACAGTAAGCACAATAGTCATGATACAGTAAGCACATCACTGTCATGATACAGTAAGCATAAGACAGTCATGATACAGTCAATACACAATAAGCACATCACAGTCATTATACAGTAAACACATCACAGTCATCATACGTTAAACACAACACAATCATGATACAGTAAGCACATCACAGTCATGATACATTAAGCACATCACAGTCAAGATACAGTAAGCACAATAGTCATGATACAGTAAGCACATCACTGTCATGATAAAGTGAGCACAACACAGTCATGATACAGTCAATATTCAGTAAGCACATCACAGTCAATATACAGTAAGCACATCACAGTCAAGATACAATAAGCATTAACGAATCATGATACAGTAAGCACAACACAGTCATAATACAGTCAATATACAGTAAGCACAACACAGTCAATATACAGTAAGCACATCACAGTCATGATACAGCCAATATACAGTAAGCACAACACAGTCAATATACAGTGAGCACATCACAGTCATGATACAATAAGCACCACACAGTCACGGTACAGTCAGCACATCACAGTCATGATACAGTCAGCACATCACAGTCATGATACATTAAGCACATCATAGTCAATATAGTCATGATACATTAAGCACCACACAGTCAGGATACAGTAAGCGCCAAAGGGTCATGGTCAGCAGTACCAAAGCAACATTGACACCGACATTGCACCTTTGCGTAAGACGCTACCTTTGTACTCAGCAAGAGGCATGGATGATGGAAGAAGAAGACAGAGTGAAAGAAGGAACAAGATCATCAACACCACAGCAACCACTACAATCACTTCTATCATCATCGTCATCATCATCATCATCATCATCATCATCATCATCATCATCATCATCATCATCATCATCATCGTCATCATCATCATCATCATCATCATCATCATCATCATCATCATCATCATCATCGTCGTCGTCGTCGTCGTCGCGTCGTCATCACCATCGTCATCATCGTCATTACCTTCAGGTGTGGAGCCGTCAAAGCCAAAGGCGCCCACATGGAAAAGAATTTCCTGCAGGACGATGGCAAAACTGAAGACATCTCCCTTCTGGCTGCCTTTCCTGGGCCTGTTGTTCTCCAGTCGTAGCAGCTCTGGTGCAGTCCACAGCAGGGCTGTCAACATGGGAATAAATAAATGAGCTAATGAATTAATCAATAGACATACCAATGAGTGAATCAATCAACCAATGGAAGGATGAATGAATGGAGAACGATTAAGCGTATAGGTCAAATTTCCCTTTGTAAATCAGGACACTAAATGTTTGTTTGGTGTACCACACAGAAGCCTAGGGCGCCACAGCAGACAACCATGTCATCATCACGATACAAGAGTATCGTCACTCATATATCGACACATGGCCCGCATATTGCATAAACTGTATAATGGAGATACATTCCTAATATATACCTTAATATTTACATTTCAACAACACCATTAATTTTAGCATTTGTGCGCCTCCTACCATTACACAAGGTCTGCTGACTAATTTCGTCATCATAGACGTCATCGCCTGGGGCCGAGACGGCGCCGAAGTCGGTGATCTTGAGGACCCAGCGGCTGTCGATAACACAATTACTGGACTTAAGGTAACCATGCGATTTAAGCATACTCTTGTGCACGTACTCCATACCCTGAAACCACAGACAGTCATACCAATTATTATTATGTCTTTCTTTCTTTCTTTAGCAACTTGCTGGGGATGTGCTAGGGCAGTTTTGTTAAGCAGGGTTAGGGTTAGTAGCTCGGAGCTCGGTTAGTACTTGGATGGGAAGGCAGTTAGCACTTGCTTGCTTGACCGGTGTTGACCAGCACAACTCGGGCCAAACAGTGGATCACTGGACATAAACATGCAAACCTATATAAATACCCAGCCATACTTGAGTTACGCACCCGGCCATACTTGTGTTACGCACCCGGACATACTTGTGTTACGCACCCGGCCATACTTGTGTTACACTTATGACATCCTTATGGCTTTCCTTGGGTAGTGGGTAACGTAACATTTTTTGTTTGATTTCTTCTGCAAAAATACATTAGCCGGTGTGACATCGTCACAGTTCCTAGTATCTTAGCTGGGCTGGGAGCGAATGTGAGCATTCTGATTAGTCGACGCGTTACAAAATTCGACGCATGCGCACAGTGCTATCATAGTCTTCGTAAGGGTTAGGGTTAGGGTTTGGGTTAGAGTTAGAGTTTAGGGTTAGGGTTTGGGTTAGGGTTAGGATTAGGGTTATGACGCCTAAAAACTTCGTGAAAAAGCCGGCCCGAAATGACCTGGCGCATGCGCAAAGGCGCTCGGATAAACTAGGAGACCCGGAACTTGAAGGATGTGACACCGGGCTTACGAGGACCAATCAGAAGCGAGAGTGTGACGTCACGAGTTTAGATTTCAATCTAAACTCCTTCCACACGCATGATTAAACGCAATACCTGTTGTCTGCTACATAAGACTTGGCGAGCTAAAGGCAGTTGAATTACACTTGTTGCGTGTTGATCTTAGTAAAGATGTTTCATATTATGGTCAATTCGTGAAAGAGTACATTACATCGTACTGAAAAAGTGCCTTGTTGAAGTGAAATTATAGAACCGGGCCGTGATAAACATAGCGCCACTACCTCCGACCCATTGCATGAGCCGTAAAACATAGGCCAAATGTGTTAAGGAAGCGGAAATAGCGGAGTTGTTTCCCTTACCCTTGCCAGGTCAGTGGCGAAAGACATCCTGAACATCCAGTCAATTTTTATGCTGTCGCTCTCCAACACGTCCTGTTTGAGCAAGCAAGCAATCAATCAAAGCAATACATTTATTAATCATCCAGTCAATACACTATATCGACCAGATACTCAGCAAACGCATTATTACTCAATCAATCAATCCGTGCATCCATCTATCAACCTATAAAACAATCTCTAACAATAAAACTGCACAATTATCAAATCGAATATGTGACTGTAGCAATGATGACGGTTGGTGCTTGTTGTTAAGAAGTAGTAGTCGTAGTAGTAGCAGCAGTAGTAGTAGTAGCAGCAGCAGCAGAAGTAGTCGTAGTATTAGTAATAGTTAAAGCAGCACCCAATAGTAGTAGTAGTAGTAGTAGAAGTAGTACTAGAAGTAGGAGTAGGAGTAGTAGAAGTATTAGTAGAAGTAGTAGTAGTAGAAGTAGTAGAAGGAGTAGTAGAAGTAGGAGTAGTAGTAGTAGAAGTAGGAGTGGAAGTAGGAGTAGTAGTAGTAGAAGTAGTTTTAGGAGTAGAAGTAGAAGTAGGAATAGTAGTAGTAGTAGGAGTAGTAGTAGAAGTAGTAGTAGAAGAAGTAGTAGTAGAAGATGTAGTAGTAGAAGATGTAGTAGTAGTAGTTGTAGTAGTAGTAGAAGAAGTAGTAGTAGCGGTAGTAGAAGTAGCAGAAGTAGTAGTAGAAGTAGTAGTAGTAGTAGTAGTAGAAGTAGTAGTAGTAGAAGTAGTAGTTAGAAGTAGTAGAAGTAGGAGTAGTAGAAGTAGCAGAAGTAGTAGTAGAAGTAGTAGTAGTAGAAGTAGTAGTAGTAGAAGTAGTAGTAGAAGTAGGAGGAGGAAGAGATGGAGGAGTTGTTGATGTTGTTGGTTGGCAATCGAGGTATATGATTTCAGAAACAGAAGTTGTTTCTCATGATGATGATGACGATGATGATGATCATGGTGACAGTTACCTGCAGGCTGCCCTTAGCACAGTAAGTGAAGAGGATGTACATGTTGCCGGGCTCTAAATGGGCGCCAACAAAAGTGTTGACGTTGTCGTGTGTCAGCTCCTTTAGCTGTTCCAGCAGTCAACATAAAACACAGGATTACTTTCATCACAAGTTTAACACCGTGTCCACGCCTGTGGCTGTGGCTTTAGAGACAGGCACACATTTATTAAGCCTAACAACAAGATGAAACAAAATCTAATTATAATTAGGGTAGAGACCTTATAACTGATCTATGTGACCTGTATCCTTACACGCATACCCACCCACACACACACCAATACGACAAAGCATAATTATACAACAGTCGTCTTGTGATTGTAACGACATAAACATTGAAACCAACCTTACAGCCACGCACTCAAAACGCACATAACATTCACACTGGTAGGAGAAACAGTAAAAAGAATAGAAAGTTCTATGGCAATTTGTTCATAAGATCAACATTAAAATCCAAATAAACTAGTTTTAATTAACGACTCTCTCTCCCTCGCACACACATACTCTCTCTCTCTCTCTCTCTCTCTCTCTCTCTCTCTCTCTCTCTCTCTCTCTCTCTCACTCTCGGCAGTTACAACCAAATCAAATACCAGAAATAAAAACTAAATATTACAAGAATGCTGAAGGCAAGTAAATGTTTCCTTGTCCTCTTTCCCAATGCGAACCATCTTGTAGAAGAAGAAGAAGAAGAAGAAGAAGAAGAAGAAGAAGAAGAAGAAGAAGAAGATGATGATGATGATGATGATGATGATGATGATGATGATGATGATGATGATGATGGGGGCAGTGAGGTCTGGTGCTGTACGTCCCGCTCACCAAGGGGAGTGATGTTCAATTAAATACCTCTCACTCTCCAGATGTAGTGATAGCCGCGGAACCACTGTCTGGCCAAGCTGGCAGGAGGTTACTTGCATATGGCCTCTCCTACATTAATGTGTCCATAGCAGCACCCACTACTGGTCTACCAGTTTGGTGCCCCTGTTACCACCAAGCCTGCTATGGGGGCGACTGAGTACCTGGCAGGATAACCAGGTGGGGCTGGATGAGATGGGCCACATCCAGTCTTGTGCACGGCCTCGAGAAGGAAAACTCGCTAAAACCGAATGTCCCAACGAAGACGGAGTGCTGCTGACTATACCCCCTGGGTATTGTGTGGGAGTCCAAACGAGCGCACACGCTACCAGAAAAAATGGACAATGCCTCAGATGGATATTTCGACATGGTGTCGTCCCCGTGGACCAAAGCCAGGCGGGGACGGTGCCGGGCCCTCTGCCTCAAAGGGGCCCGCCTTAGCGACTGGCGGCTCTGCTGACCTGCGAACCAGGGGGAGGCAGAGTAGAGCGACTGGTCCACAACCAACAGCTGTGACAGGCCTACGTGTGGTGCAGTGGAATGCGGAAGGCATCCAGAACAAGAAACCAGAGGTTCAAGCCTTCCTAAGATACAACAAGATAGACGTCATCTGCATCCAAGAAACCCATCTCACAGAAACCCGGAGATTCTTTGTCAGAGGTTACGACACCTACAGGCGAGACAGACCCTCAGGGCACAAAGGCGGAGTCATGACCCTCGTCCGACAAGGAATCCCCTCAGTGCTTACAGCGCAGACAACCGGAGAACTAGAGCTCCTGACAATTCAACTCTTTCTTCAAGGAGAAGAACTTTTCATCAGCAACTGCTACAGCCCTACAACATCGAGGCTCGACCTGCACACCATCCAGGCAGCAGAAGAGAGGCATCTCATCACCGGCGACTTCAACAGTCACTCACCGGCTTGGGGCTACAGCACAACGGACTCCAGGGGAGAAGAAGTCCAGGACTGGATGATGGACAACGAGCTGATCCTGATCAACCAACCAGAGGACAAGCCGTCGTACTACTCCAGAGCATGGAAGAGCACCTCCACCCCTGACCTTGCCATGGCCACAGAGGACATTGAGAAGCGGACCACCAGAACAGTCGGCAGTCAGCTAGGTGGCAGTGACCACCTCCCCATCACACTCCTCATTGCAGATGCAGCAACTGCACCAGAGTACTGCAGGAAGAGAGCCAGCTGGAATTTCAAGAAGGCCAACTGGGGACAGTACCAACAGCATGCCGAAGACCTTCTCAATGTCACCTTCACAGAAGACATCAACCAGAATGTCAAGAACCTCACCTCCACCATTCTGACTGCTGCCAAGAAAGCTATTCCTCGTGGCTTCAGGAGGGACTACAAGCCTTACTGGAGCAAGAGGCTGGCGGATCTCCACCAGAGACTATCAGAGGCCAGAGAAGCCATGGAGCAGAACCCCTCCCCAGAATCAACCACGGAGCACAGCAAGATCAAGGATGAGTTCTTGGCTATCAAAACCAAGGAACTCCAAGAAAGCTGGAACGAGAAGACCTCAACTCTGAGCCTGGACAACAACACCAGCAAACTGTGGCAACTCGTGAAGGCCCTGAACGAGGACACCACAGCAGCATATGGAACCACCGTGCTTGAGGAGAGTGGCACCTACCACACTGGCAAGAGAGCTGCAAACCTTCTGGCTGAAGCCTTCAAGGCTGAAAGCACCATCAATGTCCCTCCACAACGAAGGAAAGAAGTAGAAGAGCAGCTTCAAACCAAGCTCTGCCTGCAGAACAATGCCCACCCCCCATCTATGACATCTGACTTCTCCCTGGGAGAGCTCAACGATGCTATCAGGCGACTCAAGCCCAAGAAAGCTCCAGGCAAAGATGGAGTCTGCAACGAGCTGATCAAGCATCTTGGGCCAGCCGCCAAAAACAAATTACTGGAGCTCTTCAACCGGTCGTGGCGGTCAGGCGTCTTCCAATCAGCATGGAAGGAAGCCATCACCATCCCCATACTCAAGAAAGGAAAGGACCCCAAGAGTAAGTCCAGCTACAGACTCATCAGTCTTCTGAGCTGCCTCGGCAAGACCCTTGAGCGTATGGTCAATAAGAGACTAGTGTGGCACTGTCACGTCCCCCGAGCGGGTTCAGTGACGTCAGCACAAAAAGCGAGTGAAAAGGAATAAAACTCAAACAAAATAAACTAACACAAAAATGCCAGAATACAATCACACTCTTTTATTCTACAATCAACATACAAACACAGGACAAATGGGAACTAACCTTTCCCCAACCCCTAAATAGACCCCCGTCCCAATACTAACTAACAATTACCTCCCCTTGTAACAAACCCCAAATAGAACTAAACAACAGCAGTTTCTTTACAAGTGTGTACAACAAAATCAAAATCAACAAATCAATTCAAAATGCAAGTCTTCAAATAATAAGCAATGGCGTTGAATCATAAACTATTATCTAGGCGAAGCTGTGGCACAGAAGTAATGTCTCAATGTTCTTGTCAAGTAGCTCAGAGAGCTAACAGTCTCTTTCACAATAAGCGGATGATTTTTCTAACTAAATGGATATGTTTTTAGGTGTGTGTAATGTGAGTCTGTGTGTGCATGAATTAGGTATGAAAACCTCCTGTAAATGTGTTGCCTCGATACATAGGCAAAACCTGCAGCAGTGTAAGAGATCACCACAACACTACTCTGTTGTAGAGGCAAAGGCACACCCCAGGCTGGCTAGGACCCAGTCAGCGTCAACAACAGCAACATCAGTACAGCATAACAGGCAACATCAAAGGCAACAGCGTTGAAATAATGCGTAGAAATAAACAGGTAGAAGAAACACGTAGAAGTAATAATCAGCCCACACCTGTTGACATATACACAGTCTTAACAATATGCCCACAAAACAATAAACACTATATAATATAACGTAACACGCCGTCCTCCGTCCACCATCTTGACCTGTATAATTATGAATACCATGATAATAATACAAGATACTATACACACATTTCAATAATATAAATCACCCTTTGATGCTAAATAATTCGCATCTTCTATAAACACAAACCTTTATATAAATATACATAATTATCGCAACCACACTACAATCTCACAGTCCTGATTCATTCCGCCCCCCTTCATCACCACCGTCACCCCCAACAATTATAGCACATCACGATTATCTCCCTTCATCCATACTGTAAACATGCTTCCTTCATAATCATCACCTCATCTTTCTTCAGTATAATAGATTCTATCGCTCTCTCCATACATACACCCTCACTCTCTCTCTCCCTCTCTATATTCCCCATCGTCGCCTTTGACCCACTTTTATAACAACAACAGCAACGACATTTCCCCCATCATATATACAATAAGAAAATCATAAGAAAATCATATAAAACCAACAAAATTCATTATACATCCTAAAATACAACCCCTTCCCCACACTCATTACCACTCATACACGTACGCAGTTCTCGGAGCGCGCCACTAGAGAATTGAATGACAGGATTTGCTCACCTTATAGGCCCCGGCTTGTGACGCCCTTTACCCCAACACCACAACACGACACAACACTGTCACAATACAATGGGTTAGTCTTTTTGAGAGTCACTTTCTCTTGCTATTGCACGTTATTTCACTTTCCAAATAACACTTATACTGAGGATGAGGACACCTTAGCTCTGGTACAGACACTAAGTCTTGGTGGGTGTTCAATCGAGAACTACACACACCTTAAGTATGGAACTCTACATTCGTTGACGAATGGCAGTTAACATCTTCCTTCGAATTCTAAACATCCTTATCCCGACGAGGGCATAAGACCTTGGGTGGCTATATAAACAATAAACACACCCTTCCAACAGTACCCTACACTACAATGACCTCTGTCACAGGGTTGCTGCCTCGTTAGAATTCGTTCCTCTCGCAACAGCATCTCAAACCACTCTGCCCTCCAAAAACTGCGCCGGCCACAAGCAAAAAAGTCGAGCTCTCGTCAGTATGCACGTTCTTTATTACGCGTATCCCTATTCGAAATTGGCCGACTCCCTGTCTTCTACGAATCGCACGGACTTTACGAAACTGCACTTTCATACGCAAAAGTAAATCGGTCACGCTATTCTATGTACAACAGATATACGGAGAAGTGTAGCTTCCTAAAAAGTGTAATTCTCCCTGCTATCTGAAAACTCGTGTCGTCACAGGCACCTGGAATCGAACAACCTGATCACCAAAGAACAGACCGCCTTCAGGAAGAACAGAAACACCGAGGACCAGATGGTGTATCTTGCTCAGTCAATAGAGAACGCCTTCCAGCAGAAGAAGAAGGTCATCGCCACTTTCATAGACCTCTCCAAGGCCTTCGACAAGACATGGAGGGAAGGCCTACTCCTGAAGCTATTGACCGCAGGTGTCGCAGGCAACTTGTTCAAGTGGATCAGAAGCTTCCTGGCACACAGAACGGCAAGAGTTAAGCTCAACGGCAACTTCAGCTACACAGTAAAGATCTGGGAAGGAGTCCCACAAGGAGGAGTGATCTCCCCAACTCTCTTCGTCGTTTTCATCTGGAGTCCTCACATCCAGGAGATGGAAAAGAGAGCAACCAGAAGATTGGCCCTCATGAAGAAGCTCTCGGGCACAAAGTGGGGTGCCAACAGCAGAATCCTCAAGCAAGTGTACACCGGCAACGTCCGTCCTGTGATGGAATACGGTTCAGTAGCATGGTCCACAGCAGCCAAGAGCAACACCAGGAGACTGGCCAAAGTACAAAGCGCTGCCATGAGACTCATCACAGGAGGACTGAAAACAACACCCATCCACAAGCTGGAAACAACAACAGGACTCCTTTCCCTGGACCAAAGACGAGAAGAAAAAGTTCTGATCCAACATGAAAAACTACAGAGGCTGCCCTCACACCCAGCCCACCAATATCTACAACAGCCAACCAAGAACAGGCTGAAGCGGGATAGCTTCATCCATCAGGTCAAGAAGCTGGCGGCTGCCGTCCCAGACCTCCCTGCAGAACGAGAGCTCCTCCAGGACGCCGAGGACTGGGACACCCCGACTACCGAACTCATGTTCTGCCCTGACGTCCCAGGAGTGAGGTACAAGGGCGAGCAGTCAGAGGCTGCGCTACGCTCCTTCACTCTGGAGCTCCTGGACCTGAAGTATCCCAGGCCCATGTGGATCCACGCATATACGGATGGATCCTCTGATGCAGCCGTCAGCAACGGAGGCAGCGGACTACACCTGCGCTTCACCGATGGAAGCACCCTCTCCAGATCCCTGCCTGCTGGAGCCCGGTCCACCAACTACAGGGCTGAGCTCACTGCTCTTCATGAGGCTGCCCGGCTCATTGCTTCAGAAGCGCCCGCCTCAAATATCGTCTTCCTGTCTGACTGCCGCTCCATCATCATCGAGAGCCTGCAGTCGCCCAGTGAACAGCTGGAAAGAGACACACAGCGCCTGTTGATTGCCCACTCGCAATACACGAAGGTAGCAGTCCAGTGGATACCTGCTCACTGTGGTCTGTCAGGAAACGAGGAGGCGGACATGCTGGCTAAGTCGGGCAGCAAAATGGAGCAGCCACACCCCCCAGTCTCTTATACGGAAGCCAAGACTATGGTCAAGCGGCACTTCCAGGCAACCTGGACCACCCAGCATGACCCTCCATCTGACGACCAGATGGCACACCTCCAGCGCCATGAACAGACCACGATTTTCCGGCTACGAACTGGTCACTGCCGCCTGCGTTACCACATGCATCGCCTGGGCCTGTCACACACCCCTGACTGCCCGTGTGGAACAGACCTCCAGACCCCAGAGCACATCCTGCAGTCCTGCCCCCAGTACCAGAATGCCAGGACACAACTCTGGCCTGCAGGACAGACGCTGGACGTAAAACAAGACAAGCAAGACCTCTAAACCACTGCCCGCTTCATAAGTTTGACAAACCTGGACATCTGAGGCCCCATTTGGAGGAACGCAGAAGAAGAAGAAGAAGAAGAAGAAGAAGAAGAAGAAGAAGAAGAAGAAGAAGAAGAAGAAGAAGAAGAAGAAGAAGAAGAAGAAGAAGAAGATGATGATGATGATGATGATGATAATGACGATGATGACGATGATGACGAAGACGACAATGATGTTGAACTTACAATGTTGAGGTCAGTGTTGAGTTGCTTGGTAAGGCGGAATGACTTGTTGTGAATATGCTTAACCGCCACTAGCGTCCCCTGAAAGTCAAGCCAAGTCAATTCACTGTATGTATAATTCACAAATAAGATGTTATCATTATGGTGTGATTTGTTAGTAACATAGTACTCAAAATACCATTAAGTCATACATACCATAGAATTACACAATGTTAAAACCCATTGAAAACATCAACACGAAAACGCACATCTAACAGACGCCAAAAACGATCTCTAGCTCTCTCTCGCTCACTCTCTTTCTCTCTCTCTCACTCTCTCTCTCTCTTTCTCTCTCTCTCTCTCTCTCTCTTTCTCTCTCTCTCACTCTCTCTCTCTTTCTCTCTCTCTCACTCTCACTCTCTCTCTTTCTCTCTCTCTCTCTCTCTCTCTCTCTCTCTCTCGTTCTCTTTGTCTATATATCTCTCTGTCTCTCTCTCTGTCTCCTTCTGTCTGTGTGTGTGTATGTGCGTGTGTGTGTGTGTGTGTGTGTGTGTCTCTCTCTCTCTCTGAATTAATGAAAATAAACAAATTATATTTAAAAATAACTTAAATAATAAAATGAAGTAATGTATCATTTAATAATTGAAGCATCAAATTAAATCACAGTTAACATTCACTCACCCGATAGTTACCGACGTCAGAGAAAATTTGGCTCCTGTCTACACTACAGATGGAACCCAGACCCAGCGTTCCCCTCGTGTCCTGTAAAGCGCCGTACACACGTGTCAACATTACAACAGGCATAGGAAACAACCGGCTTCAGACGTCTGAGAAATACTATCCCAGCAACTAAATAAATGAAGTCGGGATCCATGGGGCGAGTCTTGTGCTCCGTTCACACGTCAATTGCTAAATACATTGTGTCGATAAAATAAGTCTGCATATTCAATCTCAACCCAAATGTTGGCCTTGTACAACTGTGTGTGTTGTATAGAATGACAGAAGCATGACCACTGCCACAGAGACTGCTACATCATACAACATCCAGTGAAAGAATAAACCATTTCACAACCACCAAACACCTTAAACGGTCAGTAGATGTTTCCTTCCCATCATACCATCCTTCCCATCATACCATGCTTCCCATAATACCATACTTTCCATCATACCATCATTCCCATCATACCATCCTTCCCATCATACCATCCTTCCCATCATACTATCCTTCCCATCATACCATGCTTCCCATAATACCATCCTTTCCATCATACCATCATTCCCAACATACCATCCTTCCCATCATACCAGCCTTCCCATCATACCATGCTTCCCATCATACCATCCTTCCCATCATACCATCCTTCCCATCATACCAAGCTTCCCATCATTCCATCCTTCCCATCATACCAGTCTTCCCATCATTCCAAGCTTTTCATCATACCAGCCTTCCCATCATACCATGCTTCCCATAATACCATCCTTCCCATCATACCACCCTTCCCATCATATCATCCTTCCCATCATACCATCCTTCCCATCATACCATCCTTCCCATCATACCAGTCTTCCCATCATTCCAAGCTTTTCATCATACCAGCCTTCCCATCATACCATGCTTCCCGTCATACCATCCTTCCCATCATACCATCATTCCCATCATACCAGCCTTCCCGTCATACCATCATTCCCATCATACCAGTCTTCCCATCATACCAGTCTTCCCATCATTCCAAGCTTTTCATCATACCAGCCTTCCCATCATACCATGCTTCCCATCATACCATCATTCCCATCATACCACCCTTCCCATCATACCAGCCTTCCCGTCATACCATGCGCTCGAGTTTCCTGTGCCCGTTGCTGGCTAGCTGTGACCTCCCACTGTGGTGCTTCAGCCGGCGTTTGAGGTCGCGATCCTCTACTTTCCACGCCCGACTCTGGGCTAAGCGATCTTTCTTCCAACGTCTGCACACACACACACACACACACACACACACACACACACACACACACACACACACACACACACACACACACAAACACACACACACGCACACCCACGCGCGTCACATATTGAATAGTAATTTGGATAGTCTCTCACTGACCAAGGAGGACATCTATGATGCTGTGCGTGTCGGCAGAAAGGGGCACGACGCCTCGAGGCATAGACCAGTGATTGTCTCTTTCAAGCAGCAAGAGAAGGCGATGGCTGTCATGTCTAACAGGGAGGGGCGACGAACGATGGCACAAACGTCAGGCATCAGAGTGGGACCAGATCTTACCCCTTCACAGCGAAAAGAGATGGAACGACTCAGAAGTGAAGGCACAAGGGGCTATCTGAAAGACGGCCGAGTGGTACCTGTGAGCGGTGCCAGAGGTAACAGAAACACCGCACAACAGCAGGCTGTTACTGAGGGACAGCTGCGCATCTGTGAAAAAGGAAGTGGATGGAGAGGGGAAGGTTCTGAGAGACGGGGAGCGTCACGCGAAGAGCAGAATGAACGCCAGACTACAACTGTGGATGGGTGCCAGGAACCTCTTCCCAGGTTTTCAAATGATGACCCTTGGGGTGACTGGGCCAAACCTATGGATGATGTTGTGCAGAGCAATGATGACCTGCAGGACGCCGCATCTCTTGATGAGGTCGACCCGGGACATTTTGATGATGGAGCTATGACATCGTCTGTGAAAGCTATGGAACCCAGAGATCCATTGATCAACTCAGTGGCAGATGTGTATGGGGACGACATCGTGCGGGAAAGTCTGGGCAAAGGCAGATCTGGTAGTACTTCACCGACCCTATTCCGAGGGTTCGGTCGTGGCACGCCAATTGCTGCGCCTAGCTGTGCTAGCGGCGGTTCTTCTGGTACCGGCGGCAGAGGGAGGGGTCGGCGTACATCTGGGGCTGAATCTCAGCGTCAGCCGGTCAATGATGAGATGTCTCCAGACATGTCCAGACGCTTGAGAAGTAACGTGCACAGTGCGTCAGATGAGCGGAACCTGGCGGGTCAAGATATTTTTGACAAGAGCAAAGTGGACAGCGCGCATGCAGACAGCAATGGTCGCGGAAAGAATAGCGGCGCAGCTAAAGACAACAAGAAGAGCGATCAACAGTCAACTGGTCAAGGTCGACGTACCAAGACTGGTGCCAGATGAAGAAACGGCCATGTCCCACAGCAGGTTAAATTAACACGAAGTAATGGTAATACAGATACCAGCGCTGGCAGTTCGTATAAACAAAGTTCCAAATGTGGTTCATTTTCATTTCTCACCTTTAATGTAGAAGGCTTATGGCGTATTATCGCTGAGCTTGATTTATCTTCTTTTGTGCGCAACTATGACTTTGTTCTCTTGACGGAAACGTTTGTTGATTCAATACCAGAAACGTTGTTCTCATCACATAAAACGTACGTTTGCCCAGGTGTTAAGGTATCTGATAGTGTGCATGGTCGTCTGTCGGGTGGTCTAGTGCTATTAGTAAAGGAGGAATTAAATCGTTATGTCCACCAAGTATGTATAGAAACTGATAATATAATAGTTTTACGTTTGTCTGCAGCATTGTTTAATTTACCAAATGACTGCCTGCTGATTGGTGTTTATCTCCCACCCGAAAATGCGAAGTACTATGAGGAAACCGATATTTATAATGGTGTATCCTTATTAGAAGACTGTATTTTAGAAACCATTAGAGAGTGTGGTGACCTGCCACTGATCGTGTGTGGTGACCTTAACTCCAGAACAGGTTCCATGAATATTGTTAACGACGACCCTGTGAATGAAATATGTGACTTCGTAAACAATGAGTTTGGTTATAGCAAGCAAGATGAGAGTGACTGTTATTCAAGATTATCTAAAGATAACTTGCTAAATGCATTCGGTCGATACCTGCTTAATGTTTGTGAGGAATTTAGTCTTGTTATTTTAAACGGGTTAAAAGCGCTGAACTGTTCCGCGGACTATACTTTTATATCGGAGAACGGATGCAGTGTAATCGATTACTTTATCGTGTCACGTTCACTTGTTTCTATTTGCAAGTTATTTAAGACGATCACAATGATAGAAGCAAAACATGCAGCAATTGAACTTGAGGTGTGTACCGGTGCGCCTAATTCAGACAATGTACAGGCTCGAGGGACGAATAATAAAACTGACTCTGTTACAAAATTTAAATGGGTTGCAGAAAAGCAAGATCTTTTTCGCGAGAACGTGTGCTCGGACTATGGCATCAATGTTTTGAATGAAGCTTGTGAATTAATTGACATAAACGTTGATCAAGCACTGAGGAAGTTTAATGAGTGTCTGTTGCATGCGGGCGAGTGCATGAAGAAGACTGTTTTTTTCGGTAACGAAAGTCGTCGTATCTGGTTCGACCTTGAATGTAGGCAGAGTAGACGTGTATTACGTAGGCAGTTACACAGATTTAACAGAAGCGATACCGATGTGGATCGTATTGCTTATACGCAAAAGAGGAGAGAGTATAAGGAACTATTGAGGCAGAAAAAGAAATCCTACAAGGAAAATTTAATCCAAACGCTACAAAGTAATCTTAAGAACCCTAAGCAATTTTGGAGCGCTGTCCGGTCAGCGAGGTCTCGAACTAATGTACGTAACTCGATAACAGCTGACCATTGGTTTCAACATTTCCGTGATGTTTTTAACGAAAACATGTCTAATGCAGAGGCGTCCGACGATTTTGATGATTATTATAAAAATAGACAAGTTAATAATGTCACTGATGGTGATGAGCTAAATCAACCCATTGCTCCTGAGGAAATTGAGTGTGCCATTAGGGCGTTAAAAAGCGATAAAGCTGCAGGCCCAGATGGTCTTATCTGAGAGTTCTACAAGAATAGTAAAGTTGCTGTTTTGCCTTTCCTGGTGAAACTGTTTAATCATATTTTTAACCATGGTTTGTTTCCTGAGGATTGGTCAGCATCGATTTTGCAGCCATTACATAAGAAGGGTGACCAGAACCAACCCGATAATTACCGAGGCATTGCTTTGCTGAACATTTGCAGCAAACTATACAGTTTTGTTTTAAATAAGCGCATCACAGATTGGATTGAGTGTAATAATGTGTTAGGCGAAGAACAGGCGGGATTTCGGGAAAAGCGTTGCACAACGGACCATATTTTCACTCTTGTTGCTTGTATTCAAAAGCAATTGGTTAGACACCGTAAATTATACGTGGCATTTATTGATTTTAAAAAAGCATTTGACACTGTGTGCAGAGATAAGCTATGGAAAATTTTACAGGTAAATGGTATCAACGGAAAGTGTCTAAACGCCCTTAAAAGCATGTACAACGTCGTTAAGACCCGAGTACGAGCTGGTGCTGACCTCACTGACGTTTTTTCTATGTCCTCGTGGCCTCAAGCAGGGCGATTGCTGCTCACCGGTTTTATTTTCACTTCTAATTAATGAATTAACTAAGGAAATAAATGCAAACGGCAGACACGGAATACAGCTGTCTCCGGACATTATTGAAATATTAATTTTATTGTTCGCTGACGATGTAGCACTTTTATCCGATAGTATTATTGGTCTTCAAACCCAGCTAAATATTTTGTACAATGTTGCTAGACGCCTAGATTTGATTGTAAATCTTGAGAAATCGAATGTCATTGTATTTAGAAACGGAGGATTCCTTGCTCAAAATGAGAGATGGGTATTTGGAGACGCTAGCCTCACCGCTGTTAATGTGTATAAGTATTTAGGCATTATTATTACTACAAGAGTTTCGTTCCAACCAACTTTATCAGACTTGTCTGAACGTGCAAGAAAGGGAGTCGCAACCCTTATAAGACTGATGTGGTCAATTGGAGAACATTCTCCAGAATTTTTCTTTAAATTATTCGACTGTCAGATACAGCCTATTCTCACCTACGGTGCAGAAGTTTGGGGTCTCACTGCTAACCAGACTATAATTGAGCGTGTACACCTTTCTGCAATGAAACGATTCATGTGTGTCACTCAAAGAGCGCCAAAACATGTCATTTATGGCGAACTAGGCAGGTATCCTCTCTTTATTAATACTTACGCTAAATGTATTAAGTTCTGGTTACGTGTGGTTTCCATGGATGATACCAGAATCCCCAAAAAAGCATATAACACGATGCTCTTTCTTCAAAGACAAAATTACACAACGTGGGCATGCAATGTGAGAAACGTTTTGTACAGGTATGGGTTTGGAGTGGTGTGGGAAGCGCAATCAGTTGGGAGTACTAAATTGTTTATTGCTAAGTTTAAGCAGCGCCTTAAAGACTGTTTTTATCAGGACTGGCATGCTGCGCTTCAGTCCCACACGTTTTATAGTGTTTATTCGTCGTTTTGTTCTTCACTATCACTCCGTCTTTACTTCAGTTATGTTCAGTGCATTCATGCACGCAAAATTTTCACTAGATTTAGAATTGGTATGTTACCACTACGTAATCATTTTCTCCAATATGAGGGATTACGTAAGGATTCAAATATTTCTTGTCCCTTTTGTGAGGGTGTGCCTGAGACTGAAATACATTTCTTGCTTGTTTGTCCTAAGTACTCGGATCTACGTACGCAGTACATACAGAAAAAATACTTTAGACAACCCTGTATGTTTAAAATGTCTTTACTTCTCAATAACACAAGCCAGAAGGTAATCGGTCAACTATGTACTTTTGTATACAAAGCATACAATGATAGAGCTGCAGCTCTTGCAAATATGTGATGATCATTCTGCATTGAACAGCGGATATTGCAGTGTATGTGTGTGTGTCGTGGGTGTGTGTGTGTGTGTGTGTGTATGTGTGTGTGTGTGTGATGGGGATGTATGTGTTTTGAAATATGTTTTCTTTGCCAATGTTTGACACTCAGTCCTGAGTAATATACTCGTTACTTATTGTTGTGAAATTTTGCTATTGCTTTGTTTTGTATATGCTTCGAATGTTAGTTAAACGTTTGTGATGTCGGCTTTGTAACTTTGTAACTGTGAACTCACTTTGTTGTGGGCCTTGTGGCCTGACAAATATTATTAAATTGTCTCAATTGTCTCAATTGTCACACCCACGCGCGTCCACACACACGCACACACACATACATACAAACTGTAAACGTGAGATTATTCTACGTCATACAAATCATCATCCTCATCACCCCACCACCACCACCACTATCACCATCATTATCATCATCATCACTATCATCATCATCCTGCTGACCTGACGGCGCAGACAGCCAGAAGACACAGACTAATGGCAAACAACGTGCCCAGCACGGCACCCAGCGTCCTGTCCAACATGGCACCAGACGACCCTGACAACAACAACAACAACAACGTCAACCATAACATCAAATATTACGTGCGTGTGTATGGTGTGTATGTGTGTTTGTGTGTGTGTGGCGTTTGTGTGTGTGTGCGTGTATAGGTGTGTGTGTATGTATGTAAGTAAGTATGAATGAATCTGTGGAAATAATGTAGTTTTGATGTAAGCGTTCATTATTAAGTACTGTCTTTTATGTTGCATGCTTTGGTTTATTCATATGTGATAACACCAATGACTGTACCTAATTCATTTAATATCAATCAAGATATGCTGAACTGAATTGCAGTGAATGAAGGAAAGATTACGTCAGCGGTACCTGGCGGATCGTTCAGCGTGTCAGAGGGCAGGACACCTCCAGGCCACACAAGGGGAGAGAGAGGCTGGTACACCTCCAACACTCTCCCCACAGTCACTACTCCCCCGTCCTGGTAATGCAACACGTAGTGGTCACGTGACTTCCGGATCCCTGACCCGTCCAGCTCTATGACGCCAGTGCGACCTGGCAGGACACAGCGAGCACGTTATACGCCATCTTTATTGGCAGTGCGTCCGTCTCAGCTCCTCCTCCGCTTCTTCTTATTCTTCTTAGTTGTCTTCGTCGTCGTGATAATAATAATAATAATAATACTAATAATAATAATAATAATACTAATAATAATACTAATACTAATAATAATAATAATAATAATAATAATAATAATAATAATAATATAATAATAATAATAATAATAATAATAATAATAATAATAATAATAATAATAAAAAAGAAGAAGAAGAAGAAGAAGAAGAAGAAGAAGAAGAAGAAGAAAAAGAGTATATTATTATTATTATTATTATTATTATTATTATTATTATTATTATTATTATTATTATTATTATTATTATTATTATTATTATTATTAATATTATTTTATTTATTTATTTCCCCGCGGGGGTACCGGGGGTTTCAGTATAAATAGTATCCCCATTTTCTGGAAATTTAGTGCTTTAAATTCCCACTGTCTCTGTCTTTCTCCTTTGTTCTATTTCATTCCTACTCTGTTTTATCAATCTGCTATACTATCTTCTTCTTCGCTAGACCAATCACCTACCTTTTTTCTTGAAAACTCTTCCGGGACAAACCTCCTACTGTGTGTGTGAGGTCCGTTGGATGAGCTTGGAAATATTGGACGCTTTTCTGCCAGGTGGTCACTGGGGCTTCCTATGATGTTATTATTTTGCAATGTAGGCATTTTATATGTATGTGTTTTGTTGATATTTTATAATGATGTTTATATTCTTTTTTGTTTTTATAAACGGGGGGTCGATAAATTAGAGTATAGCCTCTGCGTCCCCTGCGTGGGATGTCTGTATTGTAAAGTGACCGGCTGGCGGAGTGCCTTCAGTGTTACCACTGGGGTTGTTTCGGCAGATCTTTTATGCGGATCAGGGGCGAGTCCTCTTTCAGCGAAGTTGTGGTCTTGATTTTGTGGTCCTGATTCGGCTATACTGGTCCTGATTTGGCTCGGAAGAGTTCCCTGGACCTAAAGCAATAATCATGTAATGTAATGTAATGTTATTGTATCGCGCAGTATCACTTCCGGATTACAAAAACAACTCTTGCTCTTCTGGCTTCTAAAAATATTAATGTGGGGGGGAATGGGAAGCGGCTACTCACGCTTGGGAGAGATTGTCTTTCTTGAGGCTGGTCTTTAATGGGTTAGTCTGACCCTGGGTAACTCCTGCTATGCAGAATCATTTGGAGTGGACCTTGGATTATGCAGGACAAGGCGACACGACATGTGTTCTCTCCGCCTGCCGATTCGTGTTTTACTGTTGGTGGTGAGCAGGACTACAGTCGGTTGGCATTTTATGCAGGTTTGTGGCAGTGACCTGCAGAGAGTGCCGTGGCACTAGTTGGTGGCAATCCGGTTACTATCAACACACTTCCCCGCCTTGCAAGGGAACTATTTGTTTATTTTCCTCTTACGAGGGAGGATGAATAACAACAGTTCGGGTTGGGCTGTGTTCACAAGAACATGGCATTACATGGCATTACATTACATTACATTACATTACATTACATTCTTATTGCTTTAGGTCCAGCGGACTCTTCCGAGCCAAATCAGGACCAGAGAAGTGAAAGAGGATTCACCCCTGATCCGCATAAAAGATCTGCCCAAACAACCCTAGTGGTAACACTGAAGGCAATCTACCAGCCGTCACTTTACAATAAAGACATCCCACGCAGGAGACGCTGAGGCTATACTCTAATTTATCGAACTTCCGTTTATAAAAACAAAATAGAATACAATATCAACAAAACACATACATATAAAATGCCTACATGGCCAAATAATAACATAATAGGAAGACCCAGTGACCATTTGGCAGAAAGCATCCAATATTCCCAAGCTGATTCCAATAGACCTCACACACTAATGAGGAGGTTTGTCCCGGAAGAGTTTTCAAGAAAAAAGGTAGGTGACTGGTCTAGCGAAGAAGAAGATAGTATAGTATATTGATAAAACAGAGTAGGAATGAGAAAGAACAAAGGAGAAAGACAGTGACAGTGGGAATTTAAAGTACTAAATTTCCAGAAAGTGGGGATACTATTTATACTGAAACCCCCGGCAGCCCACGGGGGATGGGGGGGGGGGGGGAACATAGCCGAGAGCGGAAGTCAAATACTCCGCTCGGCTACATAAATAAATAAATTTCTTTAAAAAAAAAAGAAAGAAAGAAAGAAAGAAAAACTGAAAAACAAAAAGAAAGACAGAAAGACTCACCTTGGACGGTGAAGTTGGCGAAGCTGGGAGTTTCACCGTTTGATCTCTTACGTGCATTGGCCCACAGCAACATGGCGTCGTAAAAATAGTCCAGGAACTGACCCTGCTACACACACACCACACACACACACGCACGCACGCACACACACAAACACACACACTATTAGTCCTCACCATTCTGATCATGACGTCGTCGATAACTTTGATGATAATAATCCTTCTACTGATGATGATGACGACGACTTCGACGAAGAAGAAGAAGAAGAAGAAGAAGAAGAAGAAGAAGATGATGATGATGATGATGATGATGATGATGATGATGATGATGATGATGATGATGATGATGATGATGATGCACCCATTGCACATAGCTACGATCGAAAGAAAGTATACTTCAGGCACACGCTGCGCAGCAGGCCAAAGTACAGGGTGTTCCAAAAGTCTTGGGCACATTTTGACATTGAATATTTCCGAAACTATAAAGGATATAAAAACGCATCTGGTAAATTCAGAAAGCTTGTAATCTCAAGTTTTACATGGAATGTTCAAAGATGTTCAATGTGAGCACCATTGGTCACACGACACACATCAAGCCGATAGTCAAATTCTTGCCAAACGCGTCCCTACATTTTCTGTTTGAGTAAACGCCATTAATGGGTCTGAAAAGAAATAAAAAAATCAACAGCTTTACAAAAAACTTTCACCTGCTGCTAGCGGGAGTTTTGGCGATACTTTCTACCGATCGCAGCAATGTGTATTACCTCGATGATGAAGATGATGATGATGATGATGATGATGATGATGATGATGATGATGATGATGATGATGATGATGATGATGATGATGATTTACTTTTAAGTGTTGGTTGTGCGGGGCAACTTTCTTTTGCGATCTCGCCCGCCTGTGTCGTGACGTGTCGAGGTCAGGGAAGTGACCCACAAACAGAACTGCTCTGTCGGGCCGCTTGACGGTGTAATCGTCCTTGAACACGCCTTGGGTAGCCGGCCACGTCGCCAGGTTGACGTGTACGATGACGTAATAACCTGACGTCATCTGCAGCTTCTCGGCTGACGTCAGCAACGACTCGAAAACCTCAGGACTGCTGCAGGTGACGATGACTGACGAAGAAGAGAAAGTTCAAGAAAAATACAATGGAACAAACAGATAAACCACACTGAGCAGGTTATAGTAGACAATAAAACACTCCAATCACCATTAGCCATTGTGACTTTTGTAAAGAGATTACTACTACTACTACTACTACTACTACTACTACTACTACTACTACTACTACTACTGCTACTAATACCACTACTACTACCACTATTACTACTACTAATAATAATAATATTAATAATAATGAACATTTATATCTCGCTATTAGTTGTCTTACATGAAAAGAAAGAAACAAGCATGAAACAACTTACAATATTGCATTAGAAATTAAACCCACAAGCAAAATTAGGCAATACATGAAGTTAACCTTCTGCAAACAAGTCATCACAATCACAACAAAATCCACAAGCATAGCCAAAAGCAGAACAAATATGTATTGGGGCTAGGGTCTATAAAATGAAAGATTTAGTCAGGATATTAGAGTTTGAAGAGGTGAGATTTTAGTGCTTGCTTGATCGAATGAGGGTGTGGTCTGCTTGTGTCTGATGTTGGCTGGAAGAGTGTTCCATTGTCTGGGTGCACAATAGGTGAATGCCCGTTCTCCGTACATTTTGGTGTTAGTTGTTTTGAGTGCAGAGTTTGCGAGAGTCAGAAGAAGAGCGAAGAGTGCGAGAAGGGACATAGACAGACAGCAGATCTGACAGATATGAAGGGCAGGTTACAGAGAAGAAATTGTGGCACAGTACGGACAGTTTGCATTTAATGCGGGCCTCTATGGGTAACCATTGAAGCTTACGGAGTAGTTGAGTGATGTGATCGCGCTTTTTTGCCTTGAAGACTATCCTAGCAGCACAATTCTGGACTTCTTGTAGTTTGTCTATGAGATGACTCGGGTAGGAAGCCAGTAGGGCATTACAATAGTCTAGCCTAGACAAGAATAAAGCGCAGACTAAGGTGATGGTTGCTTGAAGGGTCAAGTAGCAGCGAATGGAGCTGATCTGACGCAAGGCAGCAAACGCTGATTTACAAACTTGTGCAGCATGGAAATCATGTTACTCAACATAAAAAATGGAGACTGAGAAGAGAGTTGCTTTGCAAGTATGAGAGTAACTGCTTCAGTACCAACTTTTCTGTACACTTGGACAAAAATGATAGGTTAGAGACTGGTTTTTAATTTGTTTAGTTCATTCTGATTTAAGCTGGGCTTTTTGAGCAATGGCTTGGCAACTGTCGTCTTGAAAGGTGCAGGAACAGTAGCAGTTGACAGAGACTCATTGACAATGTGTGTTGTTGTTGGAACAAGAGGGTCAATGCAGTCAAGGAGGAGAGGAACAGAAATGGGATCAAGGGAACAAGTGGTAGGTTTAGATTTTTTGATGACCTCTTTGACTTCATTAACAGAAACTGGTTCAAAATGGTCAAACCGAAACATAATTTAAAACAGTTGGCAATGCTTCCACATTTGTCTGCACACCAGCATCGTGATCACGTTCATAGCGTACATAGTATATCAGTGACTTTCTTGGTGACAAAAACACATCTGGTAAGTCACAAGGTGGGTTGTTGGTAGTTAGAGCGCTACTTTTTTCCTTGCCTCTGAGGCGGTCACAGACCGAGAAGAGTTGCTTGCTAGTCTCACTGTTGGCCACTTGACCACTAACGAAAGCAGACTTGGCCCTATGGACAATTTACATTACTTGTCGCTTGGCAACAGTGTAAATTTGTTTGCCCACTGTGAGACCACTCTTCAACCATCTCCTCTCAGCCTGACGACGCTGCCTCTTGGTTTCACTGAGCTCATCTTCGACAGCACTGTACCATGGTCCTGACCTGCCTACCCTAACCTTACGCCTGGAGATTGGGGCATGCCTATCTAGCGCGTCCCTTAGTGTGGCCTCCAGCTGTTCCACAGAGTTCCGAGAATCTTGAGCTGTCTCAAGAAGTGGAAGCGCTGCTGGCATTTTTGATGATGGACATGCTGTTGTTGTCCAACGACAGGTTGCTAGAAATGACCGTGAGAAGAAATTCAAATGAGTCAACTTGTTCTAGTCATTCACCATTGGTCGTGAGAGGTGAAGCTGGACTTTTATTACTGCGGAAGTCAATGACTATTAATTTTCTTTTGTTTTAGAGGTATTGAGCTCAAGGTTGTTATCCGAGCACCAGCCAACCAGCCGCCCTCGCCATATGCACTTTCATCTTCACCGGAGCAAAGACCCTCAACTGTAGTGTCGTCAGGGAACTTGGCAAATAGCGCAGACGGATCTGACGATCCACGATCGTTTGTGAAGAGCGTACATAACAGCGGTGACAGAACACAATCTTGCGGGGCCCCAGCATTGGCATGAGCATGATGTAGCTTTGCTGACGCTCACCACTTGTGGTCAGCCCAACAGAAAATCAAGGACCCAATGACAAATGGAGAGATAGACGTTCCACGACGCCAGATTATCAAACAGTTTATGAGGGATAATTGTATTAAATGCAGAACTAACATCAATAAAGAGTATTTTAACGTACATACGCGAGTTCTCCATGTTAGAGGATGTGATGAAGGCCAAAGGTGACAGCGTCCACTACTACTACTACTACTACTACTACTACTACTACTACTACTACTACTACTACTACTACTACTACTACTACTGACTTCTGGCATTGTCTTTGGCCCTGTTAAGATTGGAGGTGAGGTCAGAGTTATTTCGGGGATCGAACCCGAAGTGGTGTGAGACGATGAGGCTGTTGCCGAACATGGCGCTGACCACAGTGTGAAAATCCTCACAGAAATCCTCCTCGCTGTACACCATGGCTGCAAGGCAAACCACACGCGTTGCCAAATACAAATTCATGGTTATCAAGTAATTATGTCATCATCATCATCATCATCATCATCATCATCATCATCATCATCATCATCATCATCATCATCATCATCATCATCATCATCAATCAATCAATCAATCAATCAATCAATTAATTAATTAATAATTTAAATTTCAACCATGTTATTTATTAATTCTTAAATACCTCATCATTGTCACCATCATAATCATCGTCACCATCATTCATTTATTGTATTAAAGGTCATTAATTAAGGTATTGATGTGTTTATACTGTACAAAGTTGAAGATTAGAAAGCTGGCTACACAGGATTATTGACAGTATTTAGCCCACATCAACCATGTCTACAAGTTCGCGTCAAGGCTGTTATTCCCTGCTTTATCTTGGAAAGGCTATATTGGGTGTGTGGTTGTGTGTGTGTGTGCGTGTGCGTGTGTTTGTGTGTGTGTATGTGTGTGTGTGCGCGTGGGTGTGTGTGTGGGGGTGTGTGGGTGTGTGTGTGTGTGTGTGCGTGTGTTTGTGTGTGTGTGTATGTGTGTGTGCGCGTGGGTGTGTGTGTGTGGGGTGTGTGGGGGGGGGGTGTGAATGGGTGTGTGTTGGCAGGTCACACATAGGCAGTGAACAGAAAACTAAAAGACGTCCCGCACTAATTATAGGTAATGTATAAGTATAGTACGACCTACTTATTATTGTAAGTTATCCAACGTGGTGACAAACATGTACATGTACCATGACAAATAAGCTTAAAAATCAACTCCATACCAATATTCATCCAATCAAAGTGGGTCAGTGTCACAACCACGGACCTGGCCAGAGAGTCGTATCGTCCGAAACTGCTGATGGCCAGTCCGTGACGATGACTCCCCTGCAGACCTTCATCACCCCTTTTGTCACCTTCAAACTTAAGGTCAAGGTTATCCAGCAGCGGCACCCAGGTGATCACAGGTCTGTTCAATAGACTGATGATGTTCGCGGCTGTGGGCACAGAATCAATACATCAGTCAATAGTTCAAGCAATCAATAGTTCAATAAATCAATATTTAAATCAACCAATAGATCAATACATCAATATTTAAATCAACCAATAGATCAATAAATCAATATTTAAATCAACCAATAGATCAATAAATCAATAGGTCAATAAATCAATCAATCAAAAAAATGCTTAATAGCCTTCAAAGGCATTAGCACCACATCATCATCATCATCAGCAGCAGCTGCAGCAGCAGCGCAGAGCATCATCATCATCATCATCACATCATCATCACATCATCATCATCAGCAGCAGCAGCAGCAGCAGCAACAGCAGCATCTTAACCACCACCACCCCCATCCTCCTCCTCCTCCTCATCATCATCATCATAATCATAATCATAATCATCATCATCATCATCGCCATCACCATCAAGTCATCATCGCCATCATGATGTGACTCACGTGTAGAGCAAGGTGGTCCAATCCACACCTTGACGTTGTCAAGATCTTGTCTGAAGACCGCCTGTAGCGTGGAGGGCAGTGTGCACTGCGTGAAATACAAACGGACCTCTAAAGCGCATGCGCCTTCCAGCACGTGCTGCGCGGTGCGCTTGGCATTGGCGAGCGTTTGGCAGAAGGTGTCGTTGTCGCCTAGACCGTAAGCTGGCAGGTCCGTGGGCGCCAGGACTCCAACAAGGCACCGACCGTTGACAGGCGACGCTGACGTGGTCAATCCACCGCCACTCTCTAAGAATGGCGTAATGTCACAGGGCACTTTGCTGCCGCTCCCGTCGAATGATGACGTCACATTTATCAACGACGTATTTTTGCGTTGTGCGACGTCATTCACACTACTGTCATCACTGTGGCTACCACCACGGTCGGCTTTAGTGCTCTCGATGACGCTGTTGTCAGATTTCGTCACTTTCTCCACAGATTTACCAACGTCAGGACGTGGGAGGAGGGTAGACATGTCACTGTAATTCGATGGAATGACGTCATCAGTAAGGTTGAAGCTTCGGACGAAAGACGGTGTTAGGCCAAGAGAGCTCAAATTTGATTGGACGCTGGACGATGAGGTCATTTCTACGTCAGTCAATACACACTCTGGGCATAAGACAGTGACAATGGTCACCACGAGGCACAACCATAGTTGCCAGGAGTTAGACAAACTTCTTCCTGATCGTCCCTGTACATGGTTTTTTTCGGACGGAATTTCGGAAAACGCGGACAAAAGTCTGGAACAGAGCAATAAATTTCGGACA
>CM072521.1:777021-789521 GCA_036898135.1 Oncomelania hupensis | reverse complement strand
CACAGCTGGACACCTCTGACCCTTATAACAAAGCTTTTATTCTCCTTGATCTCCAATCACAAGATTGTAAAGTTGCGATCTGTGTGCACTCGTATGGAACGCGGAAAGCGTCAAGTGTGCGTGCAATTGCACGCGAAAGTGCACACGCAATTGCACGCCCATCTAGTAGCTGATTGGTCAAAAATTATCACGCCAAACGTAATGTAAATTGACAACTAATTTATAATGTAACCCTGGCAACCCACGCCCTCCCCTGTCTCCAACCCCACCTTCTCCCCTCACCACCACCGCTAACTAAATGTTACAATAATTTACAATTTTCCTCATTCCATGTTTTGTAATTTTCCTTCTGTAACATCCGGCGTGCAGTTTGACAAATGCGCTTGCGCAGTTTAGCATGTAAGTTTTGTCCATTCAGATTCTAACTGTGCATGCAATTGCGTGTGAGTTTGCGCTTGCGCAGTTTGGTGCATAAGTTTCGACCAATCAGCTACTAGATGGGCGTGCAATTGCCAGTGCATTTGACGCTTTCCGCATTCCATATGCTTGCCATGGACAGTCGTCATAGATCTGTATTAAGGTGATGCAACATACTTCGCACGTTAAAGTTGAGGTAATTAATAATAATAATAATAATAATAATAATAATAATAATAATAATAATAATAATAATAATCATAATAATAATAACGTTCCAATTCCCTAGTGCCCCATTCTTGGCCCCCTGGGAATAGATGCTACAATAAAAGTTGAACATTTGGCTGTTTGTTGTTTGTAATGAAATGGTGGTGACAAATCAACATACGTTGTCATTACAGCACGACATGTTGTCATTCAAGCACAACATGTTGTCATTCAAGCACAACATGTTCTCAATCAAGCACGACAAACACATTAAAGTAAATCACAACTTTGTCTTTTAGAATTTGACTTTCACTGTATCATGTATTCCCACAAACATTTGACATACTGTAAAACCTCCAATATCCGTCTCTCTAGTATACCTCGCTTATTATGTGACCTATATTTATGACTGGTGGAGCGATCCTTTTCGACTGGTTGATAGAGTATAAATTGAACAAACAAACACAAAACAAACAAAAGAGAAAAACAAAAGAAGATTACAGATTCATTTACATTTGGTTAATAAAAATTTCAAATAGTTTGCTTTTGAATGAGTGGCATGTGTGCCTTTTCTCTCTGTTTACATTGTTCTGTAACCCCTCAAGTGTAAGATCACATTTGGAGTGCAGTTTGAATGACACATCTTGGAGGTTCCAATGTAACAGATTCAATTGAAGTACATAAACAATAATCTGATAATATCGACCGACAGCTATGCAAAATGATTAACCCTTTGGCTACCAAGGGAGAGTTAGAACCACTTGTTAGGCAAATGTGGCTGATGATTGTAGTACATTACAGCAAATGTTACAGTCAACAGTATTTAAAAATAACTGAGTAACACTTATACATTTATGAAAAATAAATACATTTCTTACACAAATATGCTATTTGGAAAAGGAAAATTTTTAAAATAATACTTTTTACTATTTTTTTTATGTTTATTTATTTTTTTTGTCCAAATAAGAAATTATGAGAATGAGAGGCAATCACGTCATTTTTGGTATTTCTGATGAGTGAGCGGTATCTATTAGTATCTTTTTGGCGCATAGATCAGCCGGCATGTGGGTAGGGTAGGGGCAAAGAGCGAAAAAATGGTTATCATTCCTAACTTACGAAAATTGAACAGCTAATGTTTTGAGCTTTCTAATCGTGTGTACTTCCTTTGATGACGGTTTAACTGTATCTAGAAAAAAAACCCACAATGATGATGAGATGACATTATGATGCATTTTCATCATCTTTTTGCACATAAGCAGTCAAGGGATTAATAAGGGTATAAAATTCACACAAAATAACTAACCAACAGCAATAACAGTAAGATCTTCACAGAAAATTAAATTGTTCAGTTTTAAAAGAGACTGATAATGATAAACCTATGTAAAGCAGTGGGAGAAGAGTGATGGTTAACGGCTAAGTCATATCTGCTAAGTATTTACATTCCGATTACACATACATACCCTATATGATACTGCCACCATTATTTATTATTTATTTCTGTAATTTCTTTTAAAAAACAAATACATTTCAAATAAAAAATGGTACAACTTTTTTTTTTCAAAAGTGTGCTACATTGTAACATACCTATGAGGTACTTCCTGTTTACTTTATAAATATTCATGCACTTACCTCACAACGTTAGAACAGAACGTCCATTTTTAAATAACCGCTTTGGGCTTACCGTCGATAAAAAACATCCATCACTGCTCTGTAATTATGTTGGAATTGGAAACAGTCAGCATAACCTGATCTTAAGTAAAATATGCTATGAAGTTTATATACCTCATAACGATGCTAGAGAGTTGCATACCTCACAGTGTTGGGTAGGTGAGCATGTGTGTGTGTGTGTGTGTGTGCGCGCGTGTGTGTGTAATGGTAAAAGTGTTTTTGACAGATGTCTTGAAGAATTAAAGCCATAAGATTATGCGTGCATGTGTGTGGGGAGTGGGGTTGGACAGGAAGGGGGAGGAGGATGTCCGCGCGTGCGTGCGTGTGTGTAATAAATTTGTATTGACACTGACTAGAATGCTGTATTAACTATTATTTGCAGTTGTTGCATGTGTAGTTTATTTCACCCCATTTTATATCTCACTGCGCAAAATGTATTCTTCTATTGAAGTGAATTCAAACTTGAGTCTTTACAGTCTTTGAGTGACTGGCAAAACTGTTTCCTGATTCCTGGCATAAAATGCACATAACGTCATTCAATTTTTTTAAAATTAATTTTATAATAATAATAATAATAATAATAATAATAATAATAATAATAATAATAATAATAATAATAATAATAATAATAATAACACAGTGCAAGGAGGTAGAAGATGAGAAAGAAGGAAAAATAAGTGGAAGGACAACATTCGAGAATGGACTGGCTTGACACTGAGCGAAGCCATCAAGGTTGCTGAGGACAGAGAAAGATGGAGTACGCTGGTTAAACAATCATCTGTGGTACCCCAACGACCTCTGAGTTACGGGATAGGATAGGATAGGATAGTAATAATAATAATAATAATAATAATAATAATAATAATAATAATAATAATAATAATAATAATAATAATAATAATAATAATAATAATAATAATAATAATATTAATAATAATATTAATAATAATAATAATAATAAATTAAAGTGTGAAAAGAGAACAACTGGTGTTTACATGTCACCCGGTAGATCCCAAACTTAAATAAGATTCAGGACAGAGCCCATGTAGTGTACAGATGTTAGGACAGAGCCCATGTAGTGTACAGATGTTAGGACAGAGCCACTGTAGTGTACAGATGTTAGGACAGAGCCCATGTAGTGTACAGATGTTAGGACAGAGCCACCGTAGTGTGCAGATGTTAGGACAGAGCCACTGTAGTGTACAGATGTTAGGACAGAGCCACTGTAGTGTACAGATGTTAGGACAGAGCCACTGTAGTGTAGAGATGTTAGGACAGAGCCACTGTAGTGTACAGATGTAAGGACAGAGCCACTGTAGTGTACAGATGTTAGGACAGAGCCACTGTAGTGTAGAGATGTTAGGACAGAGCCACTGTAGTGTACAGATGTTAGGACAGAGGCACTGTAGTGTACAGATGTTAGGACAGAGCCACTGTAGTGTACAGATGTTAGGACAGAGCCACTGTAGTGTACAGATGTTAGGACAGAGCCACTGTAGTGTACAGATGTTAGGACAGAGCCACTGTAGTGTACAGATGTTAGGACAGAGCATCTGTAGTGTCAAGATGAAGGCGTTCTGCATCAGCACAACACCATTCAAACACTGGAACTTTCACACAGTGCCCCTCTCTGGCTATAGTGCACTGCGGTTTTCAAAATAGGTCTCAATTGTATTTGGTAGCCATCCTGACCAGACAGTTGTATCTACTCTGGGACCGTCTTCAGTGGTCACGGGGCTAGTGTAACACTATTATTATTATTATTATTATTATTATTATTATTATTATTATTATTATTATTATTATTATTATTATTATTAGGTACTACTACTACTACTACTACTACTACTACTACTACTACTACTACTACTACTACTACTACTACTACCACTACTACTACTACTACTACTACTACCACTACTGCTGCTGCTGCTGCTACTACTACTACTACTACTACTACTACTACTACTACTACTACTACTACTACTACTACTCCTATTGGATGCTGCAATTGTGGGGCTGTCACGCGGTGCACAGTATAGTTTGGGGGAAAGCCTGGCTAAGACGAAGAAATGGTTGCAACATCCGTTGTGCTGAGCTTTTGTGGAGACCCCTGCTGTTTTACCACTGTGTTAAGATTGTCTTCCGCAGTCAACACATCGCCCTACAAATATGCATGCATAATTAATTTGACGTCACGTGACCCTTTTGTTATCGTTCTGGCCTATACTGCGTATTAAGAGAGAGAGAGAGAGAAAGAGAAAGAGAAAGAGAAAGAAAAAAGAGGGGAGAGAGAGAGAGAGAGAGAGAGAGAAAGAGAAAGAGAGAGAGAAAGAAAGAAAGAGAGAGAGGGAGAGAGAGAGAGAGAGAGAGAGAGAGAGAGAGAGAGAGAGAGAGAGAGAGAGAGAGAGAGAGAGAGAGCTTCTGAATTCGAAATTGTATGTTAAAGCTTTGGATTTGACAAAAGCATTTTTTGCCGATGGTAGTGGCCTGGGGCCATTTCTGTGTCAAAACTATGCCTACAGTGACCCGCAGTGCAACGCCACACAGAACAAGAGGGACTACGGCCAACAGCACTGGGTGATGTAACGTAATGCACTCCATGTCACACAGTACCCCATATTATAAAATACCCCGTGTCATACAATACCCATGTCACACAATACCCCATGTCACACAATACTCCATGTCACACAATACCCACGTCACACAATACCTATGTCACACAATACCCCAATTCACACAGTACCCCATATTATATAATACCCCATGTCACACAATACCCCATGTCACATAATACCCCATGTCACACATAACCTCATGTCACACAGTACCCCATGTCACACAATACCCACGTCACACAACACCCCATGTCACACAATACCCCATGTCACATAATACCCATGTCACACAATACCCCATGTCACACAATATCCCATGTCACATAATACCCCATTTCACATAATACCCCATGTCACACAATACCCCATGTCACACAGTTCCCCATGTCACACAGTTCCCCATGTCATACAATACCCCATGTCACACAGTACCCCATGTCACATAATACCCCATTTCACATAATACCCCATTTCACATAATACCCCATGTCACACAGTTCCCCATGTCACACAGTTCCCCATGTCATACAATACCCTATGTCACACAATACCCCATGTCACACAATACTCCATGTCACACAATACCCACGTCACACAATATCCCATGTCACACAATACCCCATTTCACACAATACCCCATGTCACACAGTTCCCCATGTCACACAGTTCCCCATGTCATACAATACCCCATGTCACACAATACCCCATGTCACACAATACTCCATGTCACACAATACCCACGTCACACAATATCCCATGTCACATAATACACCATTTCACACAGTACCCCACGTCACACAATACCCCATTTCACACAATACCCCATGTCACACAATAACCCATGTCACACATAACCTCATGTCACACAGTACCCCATGTCACACAATACCCACGTCACACAACACCCCATGTCACACAATACCCCATGTCACATAATACCCATGTCACACAATACCCACGTCACACAATATCCCATGTCACATAATACACCATTTCACATAATACCCCATGTCACACAATTCCCCATGTCACACAGTTCCCCATGTCACACAGTTCCCCATGTCATACAATACCCCATGTCACACAGTACCCCATGTCACATAATACCCCATTTCACATAATACCCCATTTCACATAATACCCCATGTCACACAGTTCCCCATGTCACACAGTTCCCCATGTCATACAATACCCTATGTCACACAATACCCCATGTCACACAATACTCCATGTCACACAATACCCCATGTCACACAATATCCCATGTCACACAATACCCCCCACGTCACTTAATAACTCATGTCACACAATAACCCATATCGCATAGTACCAATGTCACACAGTACCATATGTCACACAATACCCCATGTCACACAGTACCCCATCTCACACAACACAAAATGTGTTTGTAGTCTTCAAGAAAGCGTTTGACCGAGTTTGACATGCAGCACCAAAGATCCCTCCATTGAGCAATGCTGCCGTGAACTGACAAAACCGAGCAAGTCCACAAAACCTACTTTCGAGAAAATCGACGTTTTGTGTTGCGCTATATTACGCGATCGTTTCTGGAAGTTTAAGGGCATATTATAATGCAATTCCTCGATTTAAGAGTGCATACCTTGAATGTTAAAGAAATGTGTGATAGATTTGATGTTTTAAGACTATTTGTGGACTTGCTTTGTTTTGTCAGATTATTCTTGAGATAGATCTTTGTTGAGAACATGACAAAACCAAGCAAGTCACCCGCTTGGTTTTGTCAGTTTATTATTGAATTAAATCCTTGTTAAAAAAATTCACAAAACCAAGTAAGTCAAATCCGCTTGGTTTTGTCAGTTTATTATTAAGTAAATCCTTGTTTTTAAAATTCACCAAACCAAGTAAGTCCCATAGGCCGTTTCGTTTCTTTGTTAAAAAGTCTGACGATGGTTGGTTGGTTGTTTTATTAACGTCTTCTTCATCGAGATGATAAGACGTACGCACGCATTCACACACATTTACACCAGATACATACCTCCATACATATAAAATACATAATTATATAAATTGAGCAACTGGAGAATCAATAAAAGCTTTTGCTAATCTAACGGTTACATCAAAGCTTAATATGTTATCAATGGAATCGATAATAGAAACATCATTTGGCAAAAATGGACGCATATTACTGCATTGAAATAATACATGTTTAAAGTCTGACGAGATGAGTCACATAAGTTGGGTTTTGTAAGATGTGGGTGCGGCAGTTACAGTGAGTGTATATGTGTGCCTGTTTATTGTTTTTAACCATTCTTCACTTAATATTCCTGGGTTGGTATGCAGGAGTCATGGGTTTTTTGGCTCTCCCTTCAAAATAATATTAGATGCAGCCAATTTAATTTTAAAAATACAAAACTATTTTCCTTTCAGTTTCCTATTGCAGCGATCTTCCTGCCTTTACACCACGTGTATGTCTTGCCCTTGTTGTGTGTCTGTAATATATTTGTTGCTGTTTGTTTGTGGGTTCGGGTACTGAATAGAATAGGCCCAACGTTTCCCGGCGTGTCGTAAGAGGCGACGAACAGGGGTAATGTTAGCACGGCATCACTGGGCTAAAGTCTTCTACACAGAAGTCACCGGCCAGGGCGAGGAACCTCACGTTGCTACAGGTTCAACGACCACGTGCTCGGGGCCAAGGCGAGCCACACTGTATTCGTGGATTTCGGCTGTGTCCAACAGCCTGGAGTGGATTGGGCACCGCCAGGTCCTTTTTTGCCCAAGACACACTACATGCATGATGACACTATCCACTCATTCCATACTGGATAGGTCGTCGCCCGGCTCAAGGACCGCGCCTTCCGTTGGCCACCAGGACGGAGGTGTTAAGTATGCTACTGATGGACAATTTAGCAAGATCCGCACGAGAAACAACATCGTCATAGGAACCTGGAATGTCAGGACCCTAACTGCGGAAGGAAAATTAGAAGAACTGGCCCACGAGTTGGACCGCTTTCGATGGAACGTTCTAGGCATTAGCGAACTGCGCTGGAAAGGCCTCGGTGAAACAACGACAGACAAAGGCCACAAGCTCTATTTCAGCGGTAGAGATGACAGGCACGAACACGGCGTTGGATTCTTGGTCCACAAGAACATTCTAGCCACTGTCATGGGTTGCCGCCCAGTCTCCAGTAGACTCATCACCATCCGCCTGAGAGCAGCCCCTTTCAACATCACCATCATCCAGACCTATGCCCAACATCAGACTATGACGACAGCGAAGTGGATGATTTTTATGAAAATCTACAGGCGGTCCTTGACCAAGTGCCGAAGAAGGACATAGTCATAGTGCAAGGCGACTGGAATGCCAAGGTTGGCCAAGATGCGCACCACAACTGGGGAGACACATGTGGACCCCACTGCAACAACGAAACAATTGACAAGGGTCTGAGATTCTTGGAGTTTGCCAGATACAACAATCTGATACTGGCAAACACGCTTAACTTGGTCTCCACAAAAAATCCAGACGATGGACATGGCACAGTCCCGGGGAGGGGAGTTGGGGGGGTGAGCATCACAACCAAATAGACTACATCATGGTCAAGAAACGCTTCAGATCAAGCATCAACATTGGCAGGACACGCACTTTTCCAGGAGTAGACATCGGAAGTGACCACGATCTCTTGATGATGTCTTTCCGGCTCCACTTGAAGAGAGTAAATACTGCACTAGACTGAAGTTCGACCTGGACAAACTGCAAGACCCGGAGGTGGCAGAACTATTTCAGGCCACAATTGAAGGGAAATTTGCACCACTGCTCATTTTGGGGGCTGGTGAAGTAGATGTCAACACCATGACCACCACCTTCAACTCAGCTGTGACAGATGCCGCCACTGAGATCCTTGGCAAGCACCGACCAAAGAAGAAGCCGTGGATCACACCTGAACTTTTGGATCTGTGTGATAAACGAAGAGAGATTTAAAAAAAAGAAAGAAAAAGAACACCTCACAGGGAGCTGATGTCTACCGAAAAATCAACAATGACATCCGAAAAGGCATGCGCACAGCAAAGGAGAACTGGATAGAAGATCAATGCCAGGAAATAGAGAACAGTCTGAACAAGAACAATAGCAAGAAGGCCTACCAGACTGTAAAGCGGCTGACAAGTTTCAAACAGCCCAAAGTCTCCACGATCCAAAGCAAGTCTGGCATATGCCTTACAGAAGAACAAGAAGTCTTGGACAGATGGACAGAATACTGCTCTGACCTTTACAACCATACACCAAATGGAGACCCATCAGTTCTAGCATGTCCATAGAACAGAGAAGAAGAAATCCTCCCAATTCTCCGGGAAGAAGTTGAGGCAGCAGTGCAATCGCTAAAGAAAGGGAAGTCAGCGGGAGTGGACAACATACCCGCGGAACTGCTACAAGCAGGAGGAGAAGCGATGATTGATGCCCTCACCATTATCTGTAACAAGATCTGGCAGAGTGGAGAGTGGTCTATACCATGGGCCAAGTCGCTTGTCATCACTCTTCTCAAAAAAGGTAACCTTCAGGAGTGTGAAAACTATCGCACCGTCAGCCTCATCATCCATCCCAGCAAGGTCCTCCTGAAAATATTACTCAACAGGTTGAAACCCCAAGCTGAACAAATCATAGCTGAAGAACAAGCAGGATTCAGGGCAGGGCGAAGTACCACTTAACAGATTTTCAACCTCAGAATAATCTGTGAGAAATACCTACAGCACCAACAACATCTATATGTTCATAGACTTCAAGAAAACGTTTGACCGAGTCGGCATGCAGCTCTATGGGCAACAATGAAAGCGTACAACATCAGACCTAAAATTATTGAAGTCATCAAAAACCTGTATGACAAGGCTACCAGTGCAGTCCTCCACAACAGCGCCATCGGGAACTGGTTCAGAACAACAATCTGTGTGCGTCAAGGATGCCTACTCTCTCCAACACCCTTCAACATCTTCCTAGAGCGCATCATGTCAGATGATCTTGCAGATCACGAAGGCACAGTCAGCATAGGGGGTAGATCTTCGTTTTGCGGATGACATTGATGGATTGGCTGGAGAGGAACAAGAACTTGAACAGCTGGTACAGAGGCTTGACACCACCTCCAAAGCTTGTGGAATTAAAATAAGTGCAGAGAAGACCGAAATGATGACCAACAACACCAATGGCATCAACACGGACATCAAAGTCCAAGGCCAATCCCTCAACACAGTGCATAGCTTCAAATATTTAGGAGCCATTGTATCAGACAATGGGTCCCGACATGAAGTCCTCTCCAGGATCGCACAAACAACTGCTGCCCTGACAAGGTTGAAGCCATTTGGAAAGACAGGACCATCATTCTACGTTCCAAAGTAAGACTGCTGCGCTCCCTAGTCATCTCCATCTTCCTTAAATGCTTGCGAAGCATGGACCCTCACAGCAAATCTACAACGAAGAATACAAAGCATGGAGATGAGGTGCTACAGAAGACTTCTGGGCATTTCCTATACCCAACACATCACCAACGACGAAGTCCGACAGACCATCACACAAGCCATTGGACAACACGATGACCTGCTCACAGTGGTGAAGAAACGGAAACTCCGATGGTATGGCCACGTCACCAGATCATCAGGCCTTGCAAAGACTAATCTGCAAGGCACAGTGCAAGGAGGTAGAAGAGGGAGACCGAAAAAGAGGTGGGAGGACAACATTCGAGAATGGACTGGTTTGACACTGAGCGAAGCCATCAGGGCTGCTGAGGACAGAGAGAGATGGAGTATGCTGGTTAAACGATCATCTGTGGTGCCCCTACGACCTCAGGGTTACGGGACAGGATAGGATAGGATAGGATAGGATAGTTTGTTTGTTTCCACACCTCGTGGAAGTGCCGCGTAGGCGGAAGATCTACAGGATCCTGCATGGTGGGCAGGAAAGTACATAAAGAAAACTCTTTTTCAAAAAGCCGAACACGTCCTTTGCTGACCGAAATTTCGTCATCTTTTTCACAGGAAAATAATATTGCACAGCAGCAATAACATGGATTTTCACTGGTCCACTTCATCTTAAGGCGCTTTCTCATTGGTCGGGAGGACTTACTTTTCTTTGTCAGGTTATTGTAGAAAATGACGTCATCATGCGAACTCGCGCATCAGCCAGAGGATCGCCGAAGCAAAATCGCAGGGGACTTGCTTGGTTTTATCAGTTTATTCCCCCACTTAAAATTTTTTTAACAAGGACTTACTCTATGATATCTCCAAATCTAAACATAGTTAGGATTTGATTTTTACAGGTAAGATGCGTCATTCTCTTGCAAGTTTGATGGCGCAAAAAACTCATTTTCGACCTTAGGTGGACTTACTCGGTTTTGTCAAATCACGGCAGAATGTCAATGGATGTTGTGAGCAGTGTGACAGGGACACTTATGTCCAGTCCTTGATGTCGTCGTTAACTAACCAGTCTAACCTCAGTAAGACACGGCGAAGTCCCCTTTCTACAGCTCTAGGAAGATGGTCTTAACTTTGAGTAATACTACGACTAAGGTAAACATGTGATGCTTGGCGTGATTCAAATTCCATACGTTAACTTCAAAATGCAGCTCTGTGGGCAACCATGAGAGTGTACAACATCAGCCCTAAAATGACGGAAGTCATCAAAAGCCTGTATGACAAGGCTACCAGTGCAGTCCTCCATAACAGCGCCATCGGGAACTGGTTCAGAACAACTATCGGTGTGCGTCAAGGATGCCTACTCTCTCCAACAACTCTTTAACATCTTTTTATAGCGTATCATGTTAGATGCCCTCGCAGATCACGAAGGCACATTCATCGTAGGGGGTAGAGCAATCTTCAACCTCCGTTTTGCGGATGACATTGATGGATTGGCTGGAGAGGAACAAGAACTTGAACAGCTTCTTCAGAGGCTTGAGACCACCTCCAGAGTCTATGGAAATAAGAATGGAATGGAAATAAGCGCAGAGAAGACCAACATGATGACCAACAACACCAAAGGCATCAAATTGGACATCTACGTCCAAGGCTAATCCCTCAACATAGTGCATAGCCTAATATATTTAGGAGCCATTGCATCAGACAATGGGTTCCGAAAGGAAGTCCTCTCCGGAATCGCACAAACAATTACTGCCCTGACAAGGTCTAAGCCCATTTGGGAAGACAGCACCATCAGTCTACACTCCAAGGTAAGGCTGCTGCGCTTCCTTGCAATCTTCATGTTCCTATACGCTTGTGCAACATGGACCCTCACAGCAGATCTACAAAGAAGAATATAAAGCATGGAGATGAGGTGCTACAGAAGACTTCTGGGCACTTCCTTACACAGCACATCTTCAACAACGAAGTCCGACAGACTATCACACATTGGACAACACGATGACCTGCTCACAGTGATGAAGAAACGGAAACTACGATGGTATGGCCACGTTACCAGAGCACCAGGCCTTGCAAAAGCCATCCTGCAAGGCACGGTGCAAGGAAGCAGAAGAAGAGGGAGACAGAAACAGAGGTGGGAGGACAACATTCGATAATGGACTGGTTTGACACTGAACGAAGCCATGAGGGTTGCTGAGGACAGAGAAAGATGGTGCACGC
>CM072521.1:759521-774521 GCA_036898135.1 Oncomelania hupensis | reverse complement strand
CTAAAATAAAGGCCGCACATTATGTTCCATGTGAAAACACGCCACTTTGCAATCTTCTTACAGATTTAAACCATCCTATACAGCTTGATTACCCCCAAATGGAATTACAGCAGGCGCAGAATCACATATTACATTTGTATACGTTAAGAATGCACTATAATCCTTCATCACACTCATCGTAAACATTATTCCAACTCTCTTCCTTTTTTTCTCCCACACACACACATCACGACTGAGCGAGTTAACAGTTGATTGCCATGTTATCATAGGTTATCACACAGTGTCACTGAAAGACAAGTAATGTCATTGTCACTGAAAGACAAGTAATGTCAGAGTGTCACTGAAAGACAAGTAATGTCAGAGTGTCACTGAAAGACAAGTAATGTCAGAGTGTCACTGAAAGACAAGTAATGTCAGAGTGTCACTGAAAGACAAGTAATGTCAGTGTCACTGAAAGATAAGTAATGCCAGAGTGTCAGAGAAAGACTAGTAATGTCAGAGTGTCACGGAAAGACTAGTAATGTCAGAGTGTCACTGAAAGACACCTAATATCAGTGTCACTAAAAGACAAGTATTGTCAGAGTGTCACTGAAAGACAGGTAATGTCGAGTGTCACTTAAACATAAGTAATGTCAGAGTGTCACTGAAAGACAAGTAATGTCAGAGTGCCACCGAAAGACAAGTAATGTCAGAGTGTCACTAAAAGACAAGTATTGTCAGAGTGTCACTGAAAGACAAGTAATGTCGAGTGTCACTAAAACATATGTAATGTCAGAGTGTCACTGAAAGACAAGTAATGTCAGAGTGTCACTGAAAGATAAGTAATGTCAGAGTGCCACCGAAAGACAAGTAATGTCAGAGTGTCACTGAAAGACAAGTAATGTCAGAGTGTCACTGAAAAACAAGTAATATCAATGTCACTAAAAGACAAGTATTGTCAGAGTGTCACAGAAAGACAAATAATGTCAAAGTCACTAAAAGACAAGTAATGTCGAGTGTCACTAAAAGACAAGTAATGTCAGAGTGTCACTGAAAGACAAGTAATATCAATGTCACTAAAAGACCAGTATTGTCAGAGTGTCACTGAAAGACAAATAATGTCAAAGTCACTAAAAGACAAGTAATGTCGAGTGTCACTAAAAGACAAGTAATGTCAGAGTGTCACTGAAAGACAAGTAATGTCAGAGTGTCACTGAAAGACAAGTAATGTTGCAGAAACAAAAATTGTATGGGACTGTTTGTGTCACAGAGCTGTTTTCTCACAGGTGTGAAAAAGTGGCAGAAGTGAGGCGTGTTAGAGCGGCGACATTTCATAGCCCAAGTTAAGCTAACATATCATAGCCCAACATTTCATATCCCAAGTTAAGCTAACATATCATAGCCCAACATTTCATAGCCCAAGTTAAGCTAACATATCCAGTAGCTTGCGCAATATAGTGCTAGGCTTTTTCAACGTGAAGTTTAGTCGCTGAACCACAGGCTAATTTTCGGTGAACTATTATTGCAGAGGGACGTTACTGACAGCGGGCATGTTCACAACGGCAGATAAGTACACCACAATTGCTGAACATTGCTACACCACTTCACCGTAGCTCGTCATGTGGGTATTAAATCTACATCCGTTCTGTCAAACAAAACACTTGGCGTTGAAAAAAACAAAGAACTTTTGACGTGACTGAGTCATTCCTGTTTTAATGGGGATCCTTTCTTTATTAAAAAAAAAAGTTGTTTTTTTTTACCTCTGCTACGTTATCAGTTAAAACGACTTTATTTGCGACTTCAACAAGATACGTTAGCTCTAAAAATGACTATTTTTGAATTAGCAGTTGGAGAAAGGTGTGCGCAGGGCAAGAGGGCCAAAATAACGCACAAACCCCATCCACAGCTTCAACATCTAGGATTTTGAAGATCCTATCCTTTCCTATCCCGTAAATCAAAGGTCGCAGGGGCACCACAGATGATCGTTTAACCAGCGTACTCCATCTTTTTCTGTTTTCAGCAACCCTCATGGCTTCGCTCAGTGTCAAACCAGTTCATTCTCGAATGTTGTCCTCCCACCTCTTTTTCTTTCTCCCTCTTCTTCTGCCTCTTTGCACCGTGCCTTGCATGATGGTTTTAGCAAGGCCTGATGCTCTGGTGACGTGGCCATACCATCGGAGTTTCCGTTTTTTCACCACTGTGAGCATGTCATCATGTTGTCCAATGGCTTGTTTGATGGTCTGTCGGACTTCGTTGTTGGTGATGTGCTGTGAATAGGAAATGCCCAGAAGTCTTCTGTAGCACCTCATCTCCATGCTTTATATTCTTCGTTGCAGATCTGCAGTGAGGGTCCATGTTTCGCAAGCGTATAGGAAAATGGAGATGACAAGGGAGCGCAGCAGCCTTACCTTGGAATGCAGACTGATGGTCCTGTATTTTCAAATGGGCTTCAACTTTGTCAGGGCAGCAGTTGTTTGTGCGATCCTTAAGAGGACTTCCTTCGGGACCTATTGTCTGATACAGTGGCTCCTAAATATTTGAAGCTATGCACTGTATTGAGAGATTGGCCTTGGACTTTGATGTCCATGTTGATGCCTTTGGTGTTGTTGGTCATCATTTTGGTCTTCTCTGCACTTATTTCAATTCCATAGGCTCTGGAGATGGTGTCAAGAATCTGTACAAACTGTTCAAGTTCTTGTTCCTATACAGCCAATCCATCAATGTCATCCGCAAAACGGAGGTTGGCAATTGCTCTACCCCTATGCTGACTGTGCCTTCGTAATCTGCAAGGGCATCTGACATGATGCGCTTTATGAAAATGTTAAAGTAGAGAGAGTAGGCATCCTTGACGCACACTGATTGTTGTTCTGAGCCAGTTCCCGATGACGCTGTTGTGGAGGACTGCACTGGTAGCCTTGTCATACAGGTTTTCGTAATCTGCAAGAGCATCTGACAGGATGCGCTCAATGAAGATGTTAAAGAGTGTTTGAGAGAGTAGGCATCCTTAACGCACACCGATTGTTGTTCTGAACCAGTTCCCAATGGCGCTGTTGTGGTGGACTGCACTGGTAGCCTTGTCATACAGGCTTTTGATGACTTCAATAATTTTAGGGCTGATGTTTACACTCTCATGGTTGCCCACAGAGCTGCATTTTGAAGTTACCGTATGGAATTTGAATCATGCCAAGCATCACATGTTGACCCTAGTCGTATTATTCCTCAAAGTTAAGACCATCTTCCTAGAGCTGTAGAAAGGGGACGTCGCCGTGGCTTACTGAGGTTAGACTGGTTAGTTAACGACGACATCAATGACTGGACATAAGTGTCCCTGTCACACTGCTCACAACATCCATTGACACTGCTCAATGGAGGGATCTTTGGTGTGGCTTCTATGCTTGTCTCTCTGTCTGACTGCCTGTCGTTCCTTCTTTAGTCTGTCTGTCTGTCTGTTTCTCTCTCTCTCTCTCTCTCTCTCTCTCTCTCTCTCTCTCTCTCTCTCTCTCTCTCTCTCTCTCTCTCTCTCTCTCTCTCTCTCTCTCTCTCTCTCTCTCTCTCATTTCTATTAACATTATTTTGGAAAAATCTTGTTAAAAACAAAAAACCAAGGAAACTTCTGAAACTTTACTTTGTTAAGAATATTTCGAATCCTTACGGATTCTTCTTCAGCTAATGAAGCGTCAATACGACGTGTTAAATGCATTACGTAAATTATGACGTCACGACTTCCAAAGGTCTTGGAGGTCACATACGCTAACACTGTCAGTGCTGGCTTACGGAAACCAGGATTTCTGCTGAGGTAGGTAGCTTTCATATAAACCCACATAAACACACACCCACACTATTATTTTGTTGTATTTTACTATATGTCACTGATTTGAACTAGCGATAAGCCTTTCCACAGGTAACATTGTATTTCATTCTCAAGTCTTCTATTTTCTACTCCTCCCTCTTATCTCCCCCCCCAATCCCCTCAGCCCCTGCCCATTACCTCTTACCTCTTACCTCACTCACTCCCTCAGTCCTCGCCTCCCCCGTCACTCACTTCCACCACGTGGGTTAAGTGTAGACCACAGCGGTTGAGAGTATAAACCGAGGTCTAGTCTGTGTGTCGCATACATTTCATCATAACGAACTTTAAAGATCCTGACGCTCATGTCCTAGACGGGTGAGTGCCGGTAACAAGAACACACCCAGCAGGCACTTGGTCCTTCTCCCCCATCTCTGGCTGGCCAGGATAGTGGGATAGTGCTCAGTTGTCCGGGCACCATGCGCCCAAAGGCTGCGGGTGGGCGTCTCGGGCGGTTTGAGTTAGATCCTGTATCGGCCAGCGCCTAGAGTCTGGTCAAGTACGGCGAGATAAGTGCGCTATAAAAATCCTCAATAATAATAATAATAATAATAATAATAATAATAATAATAATAATAATAATAATAATAATAATAACAACAACAACATTAACAGTGAACAGCAAGCTAACACTATCCAACGCTGTGCAATGCCAACCCAGATCAAAGGAGTAAACAGTGTACAATGGCTCCACTCCATGTCAACGTTATCTGACAAAAGCTCTACACTGTCTTCAACAGGTGATCGAGGTGGACGCAGAAGATTATGAAATCACCAGTCACCTTCATTTCAAAGTTAAACAGCCTGACTGGCGATTGTTTTCCTTAATCTTAGAAGAATTACATTTTACGGAGTCAGATATTGCACAGAAAAACGGATTTCATCATGGTGTATTACATAAACTATTGTGCATTTCAAACTGTACATTTGTCATAAAAAAGCACTTTTTAAATAACATAATTATGATTATTCTTTTTTTTCTAATTTACTTTTTAATTTTTTTAATTTACTTTATTGTCCCTTTTTTTTATAAGGAAATTGTGGGCCGCCTCCCCTGGGGAAAGCTTAGTGTGGCGCGACCAAACCCAACCTACCTACAGTAACATTAGTTGTGATATGGACATTTTGATGGGGGAGCAAACCGGAGTACCCGGAGAAAACCCCGAGACGTTGCCCGAGTCGAAAGTAAATAATATTTGGAGAAACATTACGCCCAGATGCTGGATCGAACCCACACCTGTCAGGCGCCATTGGTTTCTGGCCTGTGGACAAGGCAAGTTAGTCCCGCCTTAGTCCACTTGGCCACAACGCTCGCTTGGTATCATCATCATCATCATCATCATCATCATCATCATCATCATCATCATCATCATCATCATCATCATCATCATCATCATCATCATCATCATCATCATCATCATCATTATCATCATCATCATCATCATCATCATCATCAACATCACCATCAGTAGTAGTAGTAGCATTAGTAGTAGTAGTAGTAACAGTATTATTTTCATTATCTTTAGTATAATCCTATCCTATCCTGTCCCGTAACCCGAAGGTCGTAGGGGCACCACAGATGATCGTTTAACCAGCATACTCCATCTTTCTCTGTCCTCAGCAGCCCTGATGGCTTCGCTCAGTGTCAAACCAGTCCATTCTCGAATGTTGTCCTCCCACCTCTTTTTCGGTCTCCCTCTTCTTCTACCTCCTTGCACTGTGCCTTGCAGAATAGTCTTTGCAAGGCCTGATGATCTGGTGACGTGGCCATACCACCGAAGTTTCCGTTTCTTCACCACTGTTAGCAGGTCATCGTGTTGTCCAATGGCTTGTGTGATGGTCTGTCGGACTTCGTCGTTGGTGATGTGTTGGGTATAGGAAATGCCCAGAAGTCTTCTGTAGCACCTCATCTCCATGCTTTGTATTCTTCGTTGGAGATCTGCTGTGAGGGTCCATGCTTCGCAAGCATATAGGAAGATGGAGATGACAAGGGAGCGCAGCAGTCTTACTTTGGAATGTAGACTGATGGTCCTGTCTTTCCAAATGGGCTTCAACCTTGTCAGGGCAGCAGTTGTTTGTGCGATCCTGGAGAGGACTTCCTGTCGGGACCCATTGTCTGATACAATGGCTCCTAAATATTTGAAGCTATGCACTGTGTCGAGGGATTGGCCTTGGACTTTGATGTCCGTATTGATGCCATTGGTGTTGTTGGTCATCATTTTGGTCTTCTCTGCACTTATTTCCATTCCATAGGCTTTGGAGGTGGTGTCAAGCCTCTGTACCAGCTGTTCAAGTTCTTGTTCCTCTCCAGCCAATCCATCAATGTCATCTGCAAAACGAAGATTGGAGATTGCTCTACCCCCTATGCTGACTGTGCCTTCATGGTCTGCAAGAGCATCCGACATGATGCGCTCTAGGAAGATGTTGAAGAGTGTTGGAGAGAGTAGGCATCCTTGACGCACACCGATTGTTGTTCTGAACCAATTCCCGATGGCTCTGTTGTGTAGGACTGCACTGGTAGCCTTGTCATACAGGCTTTTGATGACTTCAATAATTTTAGGGCTGATGTTGTACACTTTCATTGTTGCCCATAGAGCTGCATGCCAGACTCGGTCAAACGCCTTCTTGAAGTCTATGAACACATGATATAGATGTTGTTGGTGCTGTAGGTATTTCTCACAGATTATTCTGAGGTTGAAAATCTGCTCAGTGGTACTTCGCCCTGCCCTGAATCCTGCTTGTTCTTCAGCTATGATTTGTTCAGCTTGGGGTTTCAACCTGTTGAGTATTATTTTCAGGAGGACCTTGCTGGGATGGCTGATGAGGCTGATGGTCCGGTAATTTTCACACTCCTGAAGGTTACCTTTTTTGGGAAGAGTGATGACAAGCGACTGGGTCCATGGTATAGGCCACTCCCCACTCTGCCAGATCTTGTTACAGATAATGGTGAGGGCATCAATCATCGCTTCTCCTCCTGCTTGTAGCAGTTCCGCGGGTATGTTGTCCACTCCCGCTGACTTCCCTTTCTTTAGCGCTTGCACTGCTGCCTCAACTTCTTCCCGGAGAATTGGGAGGATTTCTTCTTCTTCTCTGTTCTCGGGACATGCTAGAACTGATGGGTCTCCATTTGGTGTATGGTTGTAAAGGTCAGAGCAGTACTCTGTCCATCTGTCCAAGACTTCTTGTTCTTCTGTAAGGCATATGCCAGACTTGCTTTGGATAGTGGAGACTTTGGGCTGTTTGACACTTGTCAGCCGCTTCACAGTCTGGTAGGCCTTCTTGCTGTTGTTCTTGTTCAGACTGTTCTCTATTTCCTGGCATTGATCTTCTATCCAGTTCTCCTTTGCTGTGAGCATGCCTTTTCGGATGTCATTGTTGATTTTTCGGTAGACATCAGCTCCCTGTGAGGTGTTCTTTTTCTTTTTCATCTCTCTTCGTTTATCACACAGATCCAAAAGTTCAGGTGTGATCCACAGCTTCTTCTTTGGTCGGTGCTTGCCAAGGATCTCAGTGGCGACATCTGTCACAGCTGAGTTGAAGGTGGTGGTCATGGTGTTGACATCTACTTCACCAGCCCCCAAAATGAGCAGTGGTGCAAATTTCCCTCCAATTGTGGCCTGAAATAGTTCTGCCACCTCCGGGTCTTGCAGTTTGTCCAGGTCGAACTTCAGTCTAGTGCACTTTGCTGTATTTACTCTCTTCAAGTGGAGCCGGAAAGACATCATCACGAGATCGTGGTCACTTCCGATGTCTGCTCCTGGAAAAGTACGTGTCCTGCCAATGTTGATGCTTGATCTGAAGCGTTTCTTGACCATGATGTAGTCTATTTGGTTGTGATGCTCCCCGCCAGGACTGTGCCATGTCCATCGTCGGGAGTTTTTGTGGAGACCAAGCGTGTTTGCCAGTACCAGATTGTTGTATCTGGCAAACTCCAAGAGTCTCAGACCCCTGTCATTTGTCTCGTTGTTGCAGTGGGGTCCACATGTGTCTCCCCAGTTGTGGTGCGCATCTTGGCCAACCTTGGCATTCCAGTCGCCTTGCACTATGACTATGTCCTTCTTCGGCACTTGGTCAAGGACCGCCTGTAGATTTTCATAAAAATCCTCCACTTCGCTGTCGTCATAGTCTGATGTTGGGGCGTAGGCCTGGATGATGGTGATGTTGAAAGGGGCTGCTCTCAGGCGGATGGTAATGAGTCTACTGGAGACTGGGCGGCAACCCATGACAGTGGCTAGAATGTTCTTGTGGACCAAGAATCCAACGCCGTGTTCGTGCCTGTCATCCCTACCGCTGAAATAGAGCTTGTGGCCTTTGTCGGTCGTTGTTTCACCTAGGCCTTTCCAGCGCAGTTCGCTGATACCTAGAACATTCCATCGATAGTGGTCCAACTCGTGGGCCAGTTCTTCTAATTTTCCTTCCGCAGTTAGGGTCCTGACATTCCAGGTTCCTATGACGATGTTGTTTCTCGTGCGGATCTTGCTAAATTGTCCATCAGTAGCATACTTAACACCTCCGTCCTGGTGGCCAACGGAAGGCGCGGTCCTTGTGCCGTGTGACGACCCGGGCGACGACCGATCCGGTATGGAATTAGTGGGTTGTGTCATCATGTAGTGTGTCTTGGGCAAAAAAGACCTGGCGGTGCCCAATCCTCTCCAGGCTGTTGGCCACAGCCGAAATCCACGAATACAGTGTGGCTCGCCTTGGCCCTGAGCACATGGTCGTTGAACCTGTAGTAACGTGAGGTTCCTCCGCCCTGGCCGGTGACTTCTGTGTAGAAGACTTTCGCCCAGTGATGCCGTGCTAACATCACCCCTGTTAGTCGCCTCTTACGACACGCCGGGAAACGTTGGGTCTATTCTATTTAATGCCCGAACCCACAGAGCAATACTAATACTAATACTAATACTAATAATAATAATACTAATACTAATAATAATAATAATAATAATAATAATAATAATAATAATAATAATAATAATAATAATAATAATAATAAAAGTAATAATGATGATGATGATGATGATGATGATGATGATGATGTTGATGACGACGACGACGACGACGATGATGATTATGATGATGATGATGATGATGATGATGATGATGATGATGATGATGATGATGATGATGATGATGATGATGATGATGATGATGATGATGATGATGATAACAAGGTGCATGAAAATTATAATCGCTAAACATATTTGCTCTTTGATCTTATTCTCACTTTTTTAAAAGAAACTACATCCACACAAAACAACAAATCCAAACGCAAGGAAAATACCCTTGCTAAATCTTCTACCACAGCAAAACACACTGAGGGTCAAGTATTATTTAAGCACTGGACGGAAGCGAAGATGATAAAATCCGCTAGTTAAATCGTAATTGAAAGAAAACAAAGCGATTGACGATCATGTACAAACAGATTCCGTTTGAAGCGACAATGATGTGAGGGCTGTGATACATTATCGCTGAAATGAGGGATATCGCCCTATAAGATGTTTCCTATCTTACTGTCGACCTTCCATTGTCGTACCAAACAGCGGCAATCACATCAACAACCTTCCATTGTCGTACCAAACAGCGGCAACCACATCAACGACCTTCCATTGTCGTACCAAACAGCGGCAATCACATCAACGTCGTACCAAACAGCGGCAATCACATCAACGACCTTCCATTGTCGTACCAAACAGCGGCAATCACATCAACGTCGTACCAAACAGCGGCAATCACATCAAAGTCGTAACCAAACAGCGGCAATCACATCAAAGTCGTAACCAAACAGCGGCAATCACATCAAAGTCGTAACCAAACAGCGGCAATCACATCAACGTCGTACCAAACAGCGGCAATCACATCAAAGTCGTAACCAAACAGCGGCAATCACATCAACGACCTTCCATTGTCGTACCAAACAGCGGCAATCACATCATTGTCCTACCAAACAGCGGCAATCACATCATTGTCATACCAAACAGCGGCAATCACATCAACGGCCTTAAAAGGCCCCAATTCCAAGGCGTTGTTGACTTTTTGGCCAGAACGGGTTTAGGCTGAAATTGGCATTGCTGTTACAGTACAGGATGATAAAGAGGGTTTTCCTTGTTCAAATTGGCACTGTTGTTACAGTACAGGATGATAAAGAGGGTTTTACTTGTTCAAATTGGCATTGTTGTTACAGTACACGATGATAAAGAGGGTTTTACTTGTTTAGATTGGCACTGTTGTTACAGTACACGATGATAAAGAGGGCTTTTCTGGTTCAAATTGGCACTGTTGTTACAGTAATGAGGGCTTTCCTGGTTCAAATTGGCACTGTTGTTACAGTACACGATGATAAAGAGGGCTTTTCTGGTTCAAATTGGCACTGTTGTTACAGTACACGATGATAAAGAGGGCTTTTCTGGTTCAAATTGGCACTGTTGTTACAGTACACGATGATAAAGAGGGCTTTCCTGGTTCAAATTGGCACTGTTGTTACAGTACACGATGATAAAGAGAGCTTTCCTTGTTCAAAAACCGCTACAGTTGCAATTTTCCACTTCGGTTCTGACAAGGAGTTATTTCCCTTGTTTTAACTTACAGACCTGTGACCTTTGCCCTTATTTGTGAGTGAACCACGCCTTGAAGATGGCGTCTTTTGTGTGTGGGGTACGATAGGGTCTATGTTATCAACCTGACACCAAAAGCCTTGAAGATGGCGTCTTTAGTGTGTGGGGTACGATAGGGTCTATGTTATCAACCTGACACCAAAAGCCTTACCAGCACTTGTTTTAGGGAGTCTGTCTTTTACCTGCTTTGGTAAATGCTATTTTTAGCTCAAGAATGTTGGTTAGCCCTTGCTATTAATAGACACAAAAATTACGAAATTCGTTCATTAAAAAACAACAACAACAAAACTACACTTTCGAAAGAGTTATTTTTTGCTGTAAGCTTATTTTTTCAGTGGGCAATACTCAATGTGCATTTTAAAAGGCTCTGGGGAGGGAGCGTGGCCAGAACGGGCCTCTGTAAGTAACCACAACTTGTGACATCACTTTGGCCACACTACGTGGTGTAGTGTACAGGCAGTCAGTGTACAGTATAGCCAGTCATATTACAATGATCCTAACTAATGTCAATATAAATATAAATATTTGGCTCATCCGTTCAGCACCCTAACTTAGTGGATTACTTTCCATAGCACAAAAACAGCTCTTGGTTGTCATGATGTCGTGGGAAAAACCTGTGCATGCCGCAGAAAGAGCTACAAGATCCCTGGCAGGACCCAACATTTGGGACGATCCTCACTTTGCTTCACAACATTTACCTCGGATGGCGTACCAATGTAGTGGTTAAGGCGCTACAGATGTTTGCTTACCAACAGCTTGACAGTTTCATACAGATGTTTGCTTACCAATAGCTTGATAGTTTGATACAGATGTTTGCTTACCAACAGCTTGATAGTTTAAAACAGATGTTTGCTTACCAACAGCTTGATAGTTTGATACAGATGTTTGCTTACCAACAGCTTGATAGTTTGATACAGATGTTTGCTTACCAACAGCTTGATAGTTTGATACAGATGTTTGCTTACCAACAGCTTGATAGTTTGATACAGATGTTTGCTTACCAACAGCTTGATAGTTTGATACAGATGATAGTTTGCTACAGATGTTTGCTTACCAATAGCTTGATAGTTTGATACAGATGTTTGCTTACCAACAGCTTGATAGTTTGATACAGATGTTTGCTTACCAATAGCTTGATAGTTTGATACAGATGTTTGCTTACCAACAGCTTGATAGTTTGATACAGATGTTTGCTTACCAACAGCTTGTTAGTTTGATACAGATGTTTGCTTACCAACAGCTTGATAGTTTGATACAGGGAAGACAACCGCTGAACGACGTAAGACACGAACCAAGCACACAACACTTCCCATTCTCCCCAACTGTGAACTGGTACCTGGCTACCTTTCAAACCTGGGGGACGATAAGGCCGCGATTGAGAGAGAAGGGGCACAACCTTCACTAAGCTGGCCCAAAGAAAAGAGATGTTCCCAACGCTTATCTCCCCAACAACCAAATGGTTACGGCAACCTTTAAAGTTTTACCTAAGACCTTAAATATTCAATAGTTAACAATGCCCCGTCATTTATCTATACCTTCTTATCTCCCTTCCATAGAAGATTTAGCGGTAAGTCGTTATCTACAGCTACAAGTGTGCCTAGGTAGTTACATATCTCTCAACCCAAGTGTGCGTAAGAAGTTATGCATCTCTATGATGATAACCTGTCCTGGCCCTCTGCTTGTCGTCCGGCGTTAGTCACAGTACTTAGCACCCATCTCAGCACGCTTCATTGACATCATAATGCAACCATCCCATTATATATTGTAATAGAACATTTGAGTATAGTAACACAATTTTAGAAAACGTATTTATACTATTTTATGATGTGATTATGATATAAGCCTTTGATAGCAGAAGACGAAGGCAGGAGACTGGAAGACACAAGCAGACTACTTCACTAAAACCTTCAGCAGGAGTTAACCCTAACCGAGGCATAACATTATAACGACACTAACAGCCAAAGGTCTCCACGAACCAAGGCATACACCTTACAGAAGAACAAGAAGTCTTTGATAGATGGACAGAGTACTGCTCTGATCTTTACAGCCACACACCAAACGAAGACCCCACCAGTTTTAGCATGTCCCCAGAACAGAGAAGAAGAAGAAATTCTCCAATTCTCCGAGAAGAAGTTGAGGCAGCAGTGCAATTGCTGAAGAAGGGGAAGTCAGCAGGAGTGCATAACATACCCGCAGAATTGCTTCAAGCAGGAGAAGAAGCAATGATTTACGCCCTCAACATGATCTGTAACAAGATCTGGCAGAGTGGGGAGTGGCCTACACCATGGACCCAATCGCCTGTCATCACTGTTCCCAAAAAGAGTAACCTTCAGGAGTGTGAAAATTACCGCACCATCAGCCTCATCAGCCATTCTAGCAAGGTCCTCCTAAAAATAATACTCAACAGGTTGAAACACCAATCTGAACAAATCACAGCTGAAGAACAAGCAGGATGTAGGGCAGGGCGAAGTACCATTGAACAGATTTTCAACTTCAGAATAACCTTTGAGAAATATCTACAGCACCAACATCTATTTCATGTGTTGTAGACTTCAAGAAAAGCCTTTGACCGAGCCTGGCGTGCAGAGTGTACAACATCAGCCTTAACATTATTGAACTCATCAAAAGCCTGTATGACAGCGCTACCAATGCAGTCCTCCTCAACAGCGTCATTCAGAACAACAATCGGCCTGCGTCAAGGATGCAACTCTCTCCAACACCCTTCAACAACTTTCTGGAGGTTTTATTATGTCATATGTCCTTGCAGATCATGAAGGCACAGTCAGCATAGGGGGTAGAGCAATTTCCAACCTCTCTTTCGCGGATGACATTGATGGATTGGCTGGAGAGGAACAAGAACTTGAACAGCTGGTACAGAGGCTTGACACCATCTTCAGAGCCTTTGGAATAAAAATAAGTGCAGAGAAGACCAAAATGATGGCCAACAACACCAATAGCAACAACACGGACATCAAAGTCCAAGGACAATCCCTCAACACACTGCATAGCTTCAAATATTTAGGAGCCATTTCCTGATCACTCCCACTTGAGAGAGATATTTTATCCATTGTAAGGACAGTATTGCTCCTGTCTGATAGCCTTTGTTGTTCTTCTCAGACTTCTTTGTTTATGTGTGATACTCATTGATAGTATTATAATATTCAATTTATTTGTTTTTTTTTTTTGTACTTATTTATTTATGTCTAATTTGCATCATTGTTACGTTTATGAGTGCTACCCACATAATACCTGGTATCAAAAAACGTCTCTGGGCGGACGATAGAAACAACAGACAAAACATTTGTTTTGTCTGTTGTTTCTATCGTCCGCCCAGAGACGTTTTTGATACCAGGTATTATGTGGGTAGAACTCATTTAAGCCTTTTGTGCGCCCTGATGTTGTAACGTGTACTATTATCTGTGTTACACTCGTTTGAAGTTGGTGTTTTTCTATCAGTAGTTGATTCAGCCCCAATGCTGAAGTCCTGATAAAGTGTAACTCGGATTCATTTATCCACGCAACCCGTTCAATCAGCAACAAGGCACGGAGTCGTCATATGAAGTTTTCAAACTTTATTCAGCGTACATCAACAACTGCATTCAATCGCCTTTCCACTTTTTCTTCCTCAACTTTTACAATACTGAATAAATAGTTTTTCTCTCACCTCGAGATAACGGCAGAATGTTCCCAATGACGCTTTACAACCAATCAAACTAAAGTTTGTCATCACTGACTTACGTCATACAACATTCTTTTCGGTCCAAGAATGTTGTCAAATATCTAAACCTATCGTGACGTTTCGATCGACAGTAAACAAGCAAATCTAGAGAATTCTCCAATATTAGCGACCAACTAAACTTACCAACGTTATACAAAGCTTCTTCTAACAACAATGCAAACTCAAATCAAAGGTAAATACACTCTATTATTGAAAACTTTGCACAGTGAAACGATTAGATCTATCGTGCGCGTTTCAGACATATTATCGTTCGCGTTTCAACGTAACAATCTGGTTTGTTGTTGGATAAGTTTATGTTTAAGCAAATATTTTAGGTAACGACTTCTCTTTTGTGCGCCCTGATGTTGTAACGTGTGCTATTATCTGGTTTGTTGTTGGATAAGTTTATGTTTAAGCAAATAATTATGTTAGGTAACGACTTCTCTTTTGTGCGCCCTGATGTTGTAACGTGTGCTATTATCTGGTTTGTTGTTGGATAAGTTTATGTTTAAGCAAATAATTATGTTAGGTAACGACTTCTCTTTTGTGCGCCCTGATGTTGTAACGTGTGCTATTATCTGGTTTGTTGTTGGATAAGTTTATGTTAAAGCACATATTTTAGGTAACGACTTCTCTTTGAAAACCTTACTTTCCTTCCCATTTCTGTAGCCGCGCCAAATTGTGGATTTTGTTGTGGCGCCAAATTGTGGATTTTGTTGTGGCGCCAAATTGTGGATTTTGTTGTGGCGCCAAATTGTGGATTTTGTTGTGGCGCCAAATTGTGGATTTTGTTTTGGCATGAAGATGTTTTACCTGAGGATTTAAGCTTTAGAAAATCAGTC
>CM072521.1:739521-754521 GCA_036898135.1 Oncomelania hupensis | reverse complement strand
CCAACATGTATGTGCGCAATTTGATAGATCTTACTGTAAAGTTACTAAAGATGAAAATATTAATGTTGCTGTAAGTGAAGTATAAGAACACTTTCAACAGTCAACATTGAATCCCATTACTCGTGCCTTTTGGGATGTCATATCAAACAAATAAATAATAAGTCAATAAAAACTTAGAGCAAACATTCTTTGCAATAGTAACATAATTATATTACAGCACATACATATATGACAGACTAGAAATACAATGCAGTATTTATTTGTACGTTATCAGCCTGTTTATGACGACACGACAATATTATACAATACAATACAATATTATCACACTTTATATTTTATATACATCTCATTCTCTCACCATACAATATTGTCCTTGTCTCTATCTCTCTCTCATCTTGTCTCTCTCTATACAATCACTGTCTTATCTCTATACAATACTTCTCAATACCCTCTCTATCAATGTCTCTCATCTCTCCCCACTGTCTCTACATCTCTCTGTCTCTCCACTCTCTCTCTCTATCTCTCTCTCCCTCCTCTCTCTCTCCCCACTGAACCCTCTCTCTCTCACTGTCTCTCACCACTCTCTCTCACTCTCCTCCCACTCCCCCACTCTCTCACCCCTCTCTCTCACCTCACTCTCCCCTCTCTATCTCTCACCACTCTCTCTCTGTCCTCACCCTCTCTCTCTCTCCCCACTCTCTCCCTCTCTCTCTCTCATCCCTCACTGTCTCTCACCTCTCTCTATCTCTCCCACTGTCTCTCACTCTCTCTCTCTCTCTCTCTCTCTCTCACTCTCTCTCTCTCACTGTCTCTCTCTCTCTCTCACTCTCTCTCTCTCCCCTCTCACCTCTCTCTCTCTCCCTGTCTCTCATCTCTCTCTCCCTCACACTGTCTCTCATCTCTCCCTCTCTCTCTCCCCCACTCTCTCATTCTCTCATCCTCTGTCTCTCTCCCTCTCTCTCTCCCACTCTCTCTCTCTCTCTCTCCCACTGTCTCTCATCACCCTCTCTCTCTCTCCCCCACTGTCTCTCACCCTCTCTCCCCACTGTCTCTCTCCCTCTCTCTCTCCCACTGTCTCTCCCTCTCTCTCTCCCACTGTCTCTCACCCTCTCTCTCTCTCCCCCACTGTCTCTCACCCTCTCTCTCTCTCTCCCCACTGTCTCTCACCCTCTCTCTCTCCCCACTGTCTCTCACCCTCTCTCTCTCTCCCCACTGTCTCTCTCTCCTCTCTCCCACTGTCTCTCACCTCTCTCTCTCCCCACTGTCTCTCTCTCTCTCTATCTCTCTCCCACTGTCTCTCTCCTCTCTCTCTCTCTCCCACTGTCTCTCTCTCTCTCCCCCACTGTCTCTCTCCCTCTCTCTCCCCCACTGTCTCTCACCCTCTCTATCTCCCCCCACTGTCTCTCACCCTCTCTCTCTCTCCCCCACTGTCTCTCTCCTCTCTCTCCCCCACTGTCTCTCACCCTCTCTCTCCCCCCACTGTCTCTCTCCCCTCTCTCTCTCCCACTGTCTCTCTCTCTCTCTCCCCACTGTCTCTCACCCTCTCTCTCTCCCACTGTCTCTCACCTCTCTCTCTCCCACTGTCTCTCCCTCTCTCTCTCCCACTGTCTCTCACCCTCTCTCTCCCCCACTGTCTCTCTCTCTCTCTCTCTCCCACTGTCTCTCCCTCTCTCTCTCCCACTGTCTCTCACCCTCTCTCTCTCCCACTGTCTCTCCCTCTCTCTCTCCCCACTGTCTCTCTCCCTCTCTCTCTCTCCCCCACTGTCTCTCACCCTCTCTCTCTCCCCCCACTGTCTCTCACCCTCCTCTCTCTCCCCCACTGTCTCTCTCCCTCTCTCTCCCCCACTGTCTCTCACCCTCTCTCTCTCCCACTGTCTCTCACCCTCTCTCTCTCCCACTGTCTCTCACCCTCTCTCTCCCCCACTGTCTCTCACCTCTCTCTCTCCCCCCACTGTCTCTCACCCTCTCTCTCTCTCTCCCACTGTCTCTCCTCTCTCTCTCTCTCTCCCACTGTCTCTCACCCTCTCTCTCTCTCCCACTGTCTCTCACCCTCTCTCTCTCTCCCACTGTCTCTCATCCTCTCTCTCTCCCCCACTGTCTCTCACCCTCTCTCTCTCTCTCTCCCACTGTCTCTCATCCTCTCTCTCTCTCTCTCCCACTGTCTCTCATCCTCTCTCTCTCTCTCCCCCACTGTCTCTCACCCTCTCTCTCTCTCTCCCACTGTCTCTCACCCTCTCTCTCTCCCACTGTCTCTCACCCTCTCTCTCTCCCCCACTGTCTCTCTCTCTCTCTCCCCCACTGTCTCTCTCTCTCTCTCCCCCACTGTCTCTCTCTCTCTCTCCCACTGTCTCTCATCCTCTCTCTCTCCCACTGTCTCTCACCCTCTCTCTCTCCCACTGTCTCTCACCCTCTCTCTCTCCCCCACTGTCTCTCTCTCTCTCTCTCCCCCACTGTCTCTCTCTCTCTCTCCCACTGTCTCTCATCCTCTCTCTCTCCCACTGTCTCTCACCCTCTCTCTCTCTCCCACTGTCTCTCACCCCTCTCTCTCTCCCACTGTCTCTCACCCTCTCTCTATCTCCCCCACTGTCTCTCATCCTCTCTCTCTCCCACTGTCTCTCACCTCTCTCTCTCTCCCACTGTCTCTCACCCTCTCTCTCTCCCACTGTCTCTCACCCTCTCTCTATCTCTCCCACTGTCTCTCACCCTCTCTCTATCTCCCCCACTGTCTCTCATCCTCTCTCTCTCTCCCACTGTCTCTCACCCTCTCTCTATCTCCCCCACTGTCTCTCATCCTCTCTCTCTCCCACTGTCTCTCACCCTCTCTCTCTCTCCCACTGTCTCTCACCCTCTCTCTCTCCCACTGTCTCTCACCCTCTCTCTATCTCTCCCACTGTCTCTCACCCTCTCTCTCTCTCCCACTGTCTCTCTCCCTCTCTCTCTCCCACTGTCTCTCTCCCTCTCTATCTCCCCCACTGTCTCTCTCCCTCTCTCTCTCTCCCACTGTCTCTCACCCTCTCTCTCTCCCACTGTCTCTCACCCTCTCTATCTCCCACTGTCTCTCTCCCTCTCTCTCTCCCACTGTCTCTCTCCCTCTCTCTCTCCCACTGTCTCTCACCCTCTCTCTCTCCCACTGTCTCTCTCCCTCTCTCTCTCCCACTGTCTCTCTCCCTCTCTCTATCTCCCCCACTGTCTCTCTCCCTCTCTCTATCTCCCCCACTGTCTCTCTCCCTCTCTCTATCTCCCCCACTGTCTCTCTCCCTCTCTCTATCTCCCACTGTCTCTCTCCCTCTCTCTCTCCCACTGTCTCTCTCCCTCTCTCTATCTCCCCCACTGTCTCTCTCCCTCTCTCTATCTCCCCCACTGTCTCTCTCCCTCTCTCTATCTCCCCCACTGTCTCTCTCCCTCTCTCTATCTCCCCCACTGTCTCTCTCCCTCTCTCTATCTCCCCCACTGTCTCTCTCCCTCTCTCTCTCTCCCACTGTCTCTCCGTCTCTCTCCCCCACTGTCTCTCTCCCTCTCTCTATCTCCCCCACTGTCTCTCACCCTCTCTCTATCTCCCCCACTGTCTCTCTCCCTCTCTCTATCTCCCCCACTGTCTCTCTCCCTCTCTCTCTCTCCCACTGTCTCTCCGTCTCTCTCCCCCACTGTCTCGCCGTCTCTCTCCCCCACTGTCTCTCTCCCTCTCTCTCTCCCCACTGTCTCTCTCCCTCTCTCTCTCCCCCACTGTCTCTCCGTCTCTCTCTCCCCCACTGTCTCTCCGTCTCTCTCTCCCCCACTGTCTCTCCCTCTCTCTCTCCCCCACTGTCTCTCTCCCTCTCTCTATCTCCCCCACTGTCTCTCACCCTCTCTCTATCTCCCCCACTGTCTCTCTCCCTCTCTCTATCTCCCCCACTGTCTCTCTCCCTCTCTCTCTCTCCCACTGTCTCTCCGTCTCTCTCCCCCACTGTCTCGCCGTCTCTCTCCCCCACTGTCTCTCTCCCTCTCTCTCTCCCACTGTCTCTCTCCCTCTCTCTCTCCCCCACTGTCTCTCCGTCTCTCTCTCCCCCACTGTCTCTCTCCCTCTCTCTCTCCCACTGTCTCTCTCCCTCTCTCTCTCCCCCACTGTCTCTCTCCCTCTCTCTCTCTCCCCACTGTCTCTCTCCCTCTCTCTCTCCCACTGTCTCTCACCCTCTCTCTCCCCCACTGTCTCTCACCCTCTCTCTCCCCCACTGTCTCTCTCCCTCTCTCTCTCTCCCCACTGTCTCTCACCCTCTCTCTCCCACTGTCTCTCACCTCTCTCTCTCTCCCCACTGTCTCTCTCTCTCTCTATCTCCCACTGTCTCTCTCCCTCTCTCTCTCCCCACTGTCTCTCACCCTCTCTCTCCCTCCACTGTCTCTCCTCTCTCTCTCCCCCACTGTCTCTCACCCTCTCTCTCTCTCCCACTGTCTCTCACCCTCTCTCTCTCCCACTGTCTCTCACCCTCTCTCTCTCTCCCACTGTCTCTCACCTCTCTCTCTCTCTCCCACTGTCTCTCACCCCTCTCTCTCCCCCACTGTCTCTCTCCTCTCTCTCTCCCACTGTCTCTCACCCTCTCTCTCCCCCACTGTCTCTCACCCTCTCTCTTCCCCACTGTCTCCTCACCCTCTCTCTCCCCCACTGTCTCTCACCCTCTCTCTCCCCCACTGTCTCTCATCCCTCTCTCTCTCCCCACTGTCCCTCTCACCCTCTCTCTCCCCCACTGTCTCTCATCCTCTCTCTCTCCCACTGTCTATCACCTCTCTCCCCCCTGTCTCTCACCCTCTCTCTTCTCCCACTGTCTCTCATCCTCTCTCTCTCCCACTGTCTCTCCACCCTCTCTCTCTCCCACTGTCTCTCTCCCTCTTTTTCTCCCCCACTGTCTCTCACCCTCTCTCTCTCTCCCCCTGTCTCTCACCCTCTCTCTCCCCCCACTGTCTCTCACCCCTCTCTCTCCCCCACTGTCTCTCATCCTCCTCTCTCTTCCCCCTGTCTCTCACCCCTCTCTCTCCCCCACTGTCTCTCACCCTCTCTCTCTCCCCCCACTGTCTCTCACCCTCTCCTCTCCCCCACTGTCTCTCACCCCTCTCTCTCTCCCACTGTCTCTCTCCCTCCTTTTTCTCCCCCACTGTCTCTCACCCTCTCTCTCTCCACTGTCTCTCACCCTCTCTCTCTCCCACTGTCTCTCACCCTCTCTCTCTCCCACTGTCTCTCTCCCTCTTTTTCTCCCCCACTGTCTCTCACCCTCTCTCTCTCCCACTGTCTCTCACCCTCTCTCTCCCCCACTGTCTCTCTCCCTCTTTTTCTCCCCCACTGTCTCTCACCCTCTCTCTCTCCCACTGTCTCTCTCCCTCTTTTTCTCCCCCACTGTCTCTCACCCTCTCTCTCTCCCACTGTCTCTCACCCTCTCTCTCTCCCACTGTCTCTCTCCCTCTTTTTCTCCCCCACTGTCTCTCTCCCTCTTTTTCTCTCCCACTGTCTCTCACCCTCTCTCTCCCCCACTGTCTCTCACCCTCTCTCTCTCCCACTGTCTCTCTCCCTCTTTTTCTCCCCCACTGTCTCTCACCCTCTCTCTCTCCCACTGTCTCTCACCCTCTCTCTCCCCCACTGTCTCTCACCCTCTCTCTCTCCCACTGTCTCTCTCCCTCTTTTTCTCCCCCACTGTCTCTCACCCTCTCTCTCTCCCCACTGTCTCTCACCCTCTCTCTCTCCCACTGTCTCTCTCCCTCTTTTTCTCCCCCACTGTCTCTCACCCTCTCTCTCTCCCACTGTCTCTCACCCTCTCTCTCTCCCACTGTCTCTCACCCTCTCTCTCTCTCCCCCTGTCTCTCACCCTCTCTCTCCCCCACTGTCTCTCACCCTCTCTCTCCCCCACTGTCTCTCACCCTCTCTCTCCCCCACTGTCTCTCACCCTCTCTCTCCCCCACTGTCTCTCACCCTCTCTCTCTCCCACTGTCTCTCTCCCTCTCTCTCTCCCACTGTCTCTCTCCCTCTCTCTCTCCCACTGTCTCTCACCCTCTCTCTATCTCCCACTGTCTCTCATCCTCTCTCTATCTCCCACTGTCTCTCATCCTCTCTCTCTCCCACTGTCTCTCACCCTCTCTCTATCTCCCACTGTCTCTCATCCTCTCTCTCTCCCACTGTCTCTCACCCTCTCTCTATCTCCCACTGTCTCTCACCCTCTCTCTCTCCCACTGTCTCTCACCCTCTCTCTCTCCCACTGTCTCTCACCCTCTCTCTCTCTCTCCCACTGTCTCTCACCCTCTCTCTCTCCCACTGTCTCTCACCCTCTCTCTCTCCCCCACTGTCTCTCACCCTCTCTCTCTCCCACTGTCTCTCATCCTCTCTCTCTCCCTCTTTTTCTCCCCCACTGTCTCTCATCCTCTCTCTATCCCTCTTTTTCTCCCCCACTGTCTCTCACCCTCTCTCTCTCCCACTGTCTCTCATCCTCTCTCTATCCCCCACTGTCTCTCATCCTCTCTCTATCCCCCACTGTCTCTCACCCTCTCTCTCTCCCACTGTCTCTCACCCTCTCTCTCTCCCACTGTCTCTCATCCTCTCTCTATCCCCCACTGTCTCTCATCCTCTCTCTATCCCCCACTGTCTCTCACCCTCTCTCTGTCACAGGGCAGCTGTGAAGGAAGCCATGTAGTCTGTGTGTGAAGAGTATAGGGGCGGGGGTGGTACTGCGTGTTGCCGTATGTGTGATTATTGTTGTCTCGGGAGCGTGCAAAGCATGGTAAACAGCATACGCTGGTTAGGCCAGGTTAGGAATGTGCTCACTATCAGCAGAACGTGTTTGACAGCAGTACAGTGTAGACAGTGTTTGTCTAGAGCTCTGTGGTTTTGCTGTGTTCTGGAATTAGGGTGGGACGGATATTAACGAAAAATAGTATCTGGTTCTGAGAAGAATACTAGTTTAAAGATTGCCAATTTCTAAAGTGATACGCTCGGTTGGAGTGTAGTTGTAGAAAAGCAAGCCTATTGGTAGTGTGGTAGGTAGTATTGAGGCATTGTCTACTACGGGAACTACACACTACCGGATTACCCTAATTGGATGTACTTTCGTAGACGAGCAGTGGAGAAGGGGCTGCGGGGTGCGGTTACATCGAACCGTGTGGGTTAGTGCAATGGTGGTTTTTTCCTCACTGTGCTAATAACCAAGGGCAGGCTGTTGGGGTGTTGAATGATAGCTGTGTGTGAGACAGGAGGAAGGATGAGAATGATTGCACTGAGGAGAGGCAGAAGAAAGGAAGAGTGCGACTGAAAGAGGGAGAATGAGGGAGAAGAAAGGGGGTGGAGTGTGATGAAGGTAGGACGGAAGTGGTTGCTGTTGTTGTCGTTGGGGATGCTTGATATGAATAATGTGTTGGTGGTTACATGTATTCATTGCAGCATCGTTCATTCCATGCATTCATTATTTCATGAAATTGTGTATATATAATTGTTGTGTTTTCATCCCTTCACGTCTGCGGGAAACTGTCATTCTTTCTGGGTTGTTTGCGTGTGTAAGGTGTTTGTTTGTGGCGTCTGCCCAGGGGGAGTCGTGGCGGTGACATATGGTGGAGATGCAGGGTAGGTGTGAGTGTGCCCAGACGTGAAGTTGTCTTGTGATTGTCTTGTGGTGTCCGAGTGTGTGAGGCGTGATTCGGTGAGAGTGTGCACCCCAGCGGGTGGTTGGAGGGAGTCAGGTCGCTGTTTAGCGGAGGCTCACAGCCGGCCTGGGTTCGACCACACGTGAGGGGAGGCTGCCGTTGCACTCTCCTTCCGGTTCGCTACCTCGCGGGCCAGTTTCCACTGTTTGAGTGGGAGGAGGTGGGTGATAGGTAAGGAAGATAGCTTAGTTAGGTGGGTTAGTATCTTAGGCTAGGCTAGGTAAGGTTAGGTTTTTGACTTCTTGTTGTTGTTTTTGGTGTTGTTGTTGCTTTCCTTAAGCAGGATGGCATCGCACGAGGAGGCTGAAGGAGTGTCACCGATCGCGGCTCGTACGCGTTCTCGCGTGGGTGTCACGATGGACGAGCGCACGGCGGCAGCAGCTGATACAGGAGTCACCGACTTACCTTTTACGATCGAGCAGCGGAGATCGCCGGTTAGGTCATCGCGTCGTGGGTCAGTGGACGAGGAGTTGACGACGTTCGAAGCCAGAAACACAGTGAGTGACCCTTTTGTGACGGGATTTGGCGCGACTGGCGGGATGTCAGCAGGCACCGACTTCTATGGAGACCAGGATCGCCTGAGCGATGTAACGAGGCCGAAGAGGTTTGAGACCAACCCTTACCGTTCAGTCTACAAGGTTGAGGCGGCACCGACGCCGAGGACAGGACCGTTCGCGGACGAGACGCCGATGGAAAGGATCTTGAGGCTCGCTAAGCGCGAAGGATTGAAAGGTCAGGCTGCGTTAGACTACGCGATGGACCAAGCGGCTAGGGCGGCCCGGGAAGACGCCGAGTTGAGGGCGAGCGAAAGAGACGCAGATCGGAGAGAGAGAGAGAGGGAAAGAGAACACGAACTAGCGATGGCGCAACTTAGGTTGCAGGGCGGCGCCGGGAACCGCAGGAATCAACCCGAGTTCGAGACGGTCAAGCTCAGGTTACCGTTCTTCGAGGACAAGGACGACCTAGAGACCTACTTGTGTCAGTTTGAGCGATTCGCCAAGGCACAAGACTGGAACAAGGACACGTGGGCTATTCGCTTGGGGACCTTGCTGAAGGGGAAGGCGAGGGAAGTTTACGTTGGTTTGAATGAGGACGACTCTGCCGACTATGAGATCCTGAAGGCAGCGTTGTTGGTGCGTTTCAACCTGACGGCCGAGACGTATCGCAAGAAGTTTCGCCAGCTACGCAGGGAGCCACCGGAGACTTTCAAACAGTATCTGCGGAAGTCAGAGTTGTTCCTGGAACGCTGGATGGGACTAGCGAACAAGAAGGCCACGTATGCGGACTTACTGGACCTAGTGCTGATGGAGCAGATGATCAACGGTATGACGCCAGAACTCGTCACGTTTGTGCGCGAGCGCAACCCAGCAACGGTGGAGGAGGCCGCGACGTTAGCGCAGCAGTACGTCGACGCCAGGGCGGGAACCAACCTACGTTTTCCACCACGTCAGCCCTTTACACCCAGGGACAAGAGCGAGGGTCGCCAGCCAGCAGGACCACGACCCAACTCGCCTGACAAGCGGGTGTGCTACACTTGTGGTCAGAAGGGGCACCTTAAGCGGAATTGCCAGAAACGCAGCGAGAGAGCTGGAGCAGCGTTGCGCGTCTTGGAGGAGGAGAAGGAGGCAGGCAAGAAGGGAGACTCGCGTTTCCAGAGCCAGGTGATAGTGGAAGGTGTTCCGCTGACGGCCATGAGGGACACGGGAGCTGACCTGATATGCTTGCGGGAAGGGGAGGTTGCCAACCTCAAGTACACGGGACGCACGCGGCGCGTAGGATTCGCCATTCGACAGTTGTCCAAGTCGCTACCGACAGCGTGGGTGCAACTGGAATCACCATTCTACACCGGGAGAGTGGAGGTAGTCGTGGTACCAGACTTGACCTACCCAGTGGTGATCGGCAACTGGGCGAGAACGGAACGGCAGCCAGACACAGCACTGCCGGTGTTCGTTGAGGGAGCCGCAGAGTGTTGCGCGGTGCAGACCAGAGCGCAGGCAGCCAAGGAGCAGGTCGCTGCAGAACCAGTGGTGGTCGGACCGACTATGAGCATCGTCGCGACGCCGAAGGAGATGCGCCAACTGCAGTTGGAAGACGGCGAGCTTGCGAAAGTACGACAGCTAGCGGACCAGAAGGCAGGAAAGGAGAAGCGAGGCAAGGGGCAAGTGGCATTTGTCTGGAAGCAGGGCCTTTTGTACCGCGAGTACACAGGACAGGACAAGGTGGATCGCAGACAGTTGGTGGTACCAGCCAAGCTTCGACCGGAGGTGCTACGCGTGGGACACGACACGCCTATGGCTGAACACCGAGGAGCCAAGGGGACCCTAGATCAGGTATGGACCAAGTACTACTGGCCAGGGATGTGCCGCGATGTCAGGAAGTACTGTTCTTCATGCGACGTATGCCAGCGGACGACACCCAAGGGGCGCATCAGGAAAGCGCGTGTTCAGAGAGCCGGCAAGAGCAGGAAGTTGAAGCGGTACGTGGAACGTGCGGCAGAACCAGAACCGACGGTGGCCGTCGTGTTGGACCAAGCTGGAACAGAGGGGACGTCGGACATCAGTGATCGGGGCGCTGTACCACTGATACCGCTACGAGCGAGTGAGGGGCCAGTGGACGTGCTGATAGACACGGAGCTATCTGCGCTACACGAGAGAGCACCGCCGCTGGACGAGTGCGAGGTGATGTCGACCGACGACAGCCCTGAACGTAACCGACAGCATCCGCTACCATTTCCACAGATGGAAGTCGCCAAGAGTGAAGTGGAACCGATGCTGGAGTTGGAGGTTACCGAGTCTTGTTCATCACCGTACAGAGCACCGATCGTGCGAGTAAGGAAGAAGGCAGAGGTCAACAGGAGGGAGGCGAGTGAGCCAGTGGTAAAGCTACCAGTATTGGAGGAGGAGTTCATCTGGAGGATGGACGCACCTCAACAGTGCCAGACTCACCCGATGGGCCATGCAGTTGCAGGCCTATGTCTTCACCGTTCGACCAATTCCAGGGAGAGACAACATTGAAGCGGATTTCCTCAGCAGATCTGACCCTGTGGAAGTTTAAGTTTTGAACTCTCCGTAGGTTCGTCTTGGGAGGGGGGTGTGTCACAGGGCAGCTGTGAAGGAAGCCATGTAGTCTGTGTGTGAAGAGTATAGGGGCGGGGGTGGTACTGCGTGTTGCCGTATGTGTGATTATTGTTGTCTCGGGAGCGTGCAAAGCGTGGTAAACAGCATACGCCGGTTAGGCCAGGTTAGGAATGTGCTCACTATCAGCAGAACGTGTTTGACAGCAGTACAGTGTAGACAGTGTTTGTCTAGAGCTCTGTGGTTTTGCTGTGTTCTGGAATTAGGGTGGGACGGATATTAACGAAAAATAGTATCTGGTTCTGAGAAGAATACTAGTTTAAAGATTGCCAATTTCTAAAGTGATACGCTCGGTTGGAGTGTAGTTGTAGAAAAGCAAGCCTATTGGTAGTGTGGTAGGTAGTATTGAGGCATTGTCTACTACGGGAACTACACACTACCGGATTACCCTAATTGGATGTACTTTCGTAGACGAGCAGTGGAGAAGGGGCTGCGGGGTGCGGTTACATCGAACCGTGTGGGTTAGTGCAATGGTGGTTTTTTCCTCACTGTGCTAATAACCAAGGGCAGGCTGTTGGGGTGTTGAATGATAGCTGTGTGTGAGACAGGAGGAAGGATGAGAATGATTGCACTGAGGAGAGGCAGAAGAAAGGAAGAGTGCGACTGAAAGAGGGAGAATGAGGGAGAAGAAAGGGGGTGGAGTGTGATGAAGGTAGGACGGAAGTGGTTGCTGTTGTTGTCGTTGGGGATGCTTGATATGAATAATGTGTTGGTGGTTACATGTATTCATTGCAGCATCGTTCATTCCATGCATTCATTATTTCATGAAATTGTGTATATATAATTGTTGTGTTTTCATCCCTTCACGTCTGCGGGAAACTGTCATTCTTTCTGGGTTGTTTGCGTGTGTAAGGTGTTTGTTTGTGGCGTCTGCCCAGGGGGAGTCGTGGCGGTGACACTCTCTATCCCCCACTGTCTCTCACCCTCTCTCTATCCCCCACTGTCTCTCACCCTCTCTCTATCCCCCACTGTCTCTCACCCTTTCTCTCTATCTCCCACTGTCTCTCTCTCTCTCTCTCTCCCACTGTCTCTCTCCCTCTCTCTCTCCCCCACTGTCTCTCTCCCTCTCTCTCTATCTCCCACTGTCTCTCTCCCTCTCTCTCTCCCACTGTCTCTCACCCTCTCTCTCTCCCCCACTGTCTCTCTCCCTCTCTCTCTATCTCCCACTGTCTCTCTCTCTCTCTCTCTCCCCCACTGTCTCTCTCCCTCTCTCTCTATCTCCCACTGTCTCTCTCCCTCTCTCTCTCTCTCCCACTGTCTCTCTCCCTCTCTCTCTCTCCCCCACTGTCTCTCTCCCTCTCTCTCTATCTCCCACTGTCTCTCTCCCTCTCTCTCTATCTCCCACTGTCTCTCTCCCTCTCTCTCTCTCTCCCACTGTCTCTCTCCCTCTCTCTCTCCCCCACTGTCTCTCTCCCTCTCTCTCTATCTCCCACTGTCTCTCTCCCTCTCTCTCTCCCACTGTCTCTCACCCTCTCTCTCTCCCCCACTGTCTCTCTCCCTCTCTCTCTCTCTCCCACTGTCTCTCTCTCTCTCTCTCCCCCACTGTCTCTCTCCCTCTCTCTCTATCTCCCACTGTCTCTCTCCCTCTCTCTCTCCCACTGTCTCTCACCCTCTCTCTCTCCCCCACTGTCTCTCACCCTCTCTCTCTCTCTCCCACTGTCTCTCACCCTCTCTCTCTCTCTCCCACTGTCTCTCTCTCTCTCTCTCCCACTGTCTCTCACCCTCTCTCTCTCCCACTGTCTCTCACCCTCTCTCTCTCCCACTGTCTCTCTCCCTCTCTCTCTCTCTCCCACTGTCTCTCACCCTCTCTCTCTCTCTCCCACTGTCTCTCACCCTCTCTCTCTCCCACTGTCTCTCACCCTCTCTCTCTATCTCCCACTGTCTCTCTCCCTCTCTCTCTATCTCCCACTGTCTCTCTCCCTCTCTCTCTCTCTCCCACTGTCTCTCACCCTCTCTCTCTCTCTCCCACTGTCTCTCACCCTCTCTCTCTCCCACTGTCTCTCACCCTCTCTCTCTCTCCCACTGTCTCTCACCCTCTCTCTCTCTCTCCCACTGTCTCTCACCCTCTCTCTCTCCCACTGTCTCTCACCCTCTCTCTCTCCCCCACTGTCTCTCACCCTCTCTCTATCCCCCACTGTCTCTCATCCTCTCTCTCTCCCCCACTGTCTCTCACCCTCTCTCTCTCTCCCCCACTGTCTCTCATCCTCTCTCTATCCCCCACTGTCTCTCACCCTCTCTCTATCCCCCACTGTCTCTCACCCTCTCTCTATCCCCCACTGTCTCTCACCCTCTCTCTCTCTCCCCCACTGTCTCTCACCCTCTCTCTATCCCCACTGTCTCTCACCCTCTCTCTATCCCCACTGTCTCTCACCCTCTCTCTATCCCCCACTGTCTCTCACCCTCTCTCTATCCCCCACTGTCTCTCACCCTCTCTCTCTCTCCCCCACTGTCTCTCACCCTCTCTCTCTCTCTCCCACTGTCTCTCACCCTCTCTCTATCCCCACTGTCTCTCACCCTCTCTCTATCCCCACTGTCTCTCACCCTCTCTCTATCCCCCACTGTCTCTCACCCTCTCTCTATCCCCCACTGTCTCTCACCCTCTCTCTCTCTCCCCCACTGTCTCTCACCCTCTCTCTCTCCCACTGTCTCTCACCCTCTCTCTCTCCCACTGTCTCTCACCCTCTCTCTCTCCCACTGTCTCTCACCCTCTCTCTCTCTCTCCCACTGTCTCTCACCCTCTCTCTCTCCCACTGTCTCTCACCCTCTCTCTCTCCCACTGTCTCTCATCCTCTCTCTCTCTCCCCCACTGTCTCTCACCCTCTCTCTCTCCCACTGTCTCTCATCCTCTCTCTCTCTCCCACTGTCTCTCACCCTCTTTTTCTCCCCCACTGTCTCTCACCCTCTCTCTCTCCCACTGTCTCTCATCCTCTCTCTCTCTCCCCCACTGTCTCTCACCCTCTCTCTCTCCCACTGTCTCTCATCCTCTCTCTCTCTCCCACTGTCTCTCACCCTCTTTTTCTCCCCCACTGTCTCTCACCCTCTCTCTCTCCCACTGTCTCTCATCCTCTCTCTCTCCCCCACTGTCTCTCACCCTCTCTCTCTCCCACTGTCTCTCACCCTCTCTCTCTCTCTCCCACTGTCTCTCACCCTCTCTCTCTCCCACTGTCTCTCACCCTCTCTCTCTCCCACTGTCTCTCACCCTCTCTCTCTCCCACTGTCTCTCATCCTCTCTCTCTCTCCCCCACTGTCTCTCACCCTCTCTCTCTCCCACTGTCTCTCATCCTCTCTCTCTCTCCCCCACTGTCTCTCTCTCTCTCTCTCTCCCACTGTCTCTCACCCTCTCTCTATCTCCCACTGTCTCTCACCCTCTCTCTCTCTCCCACTGTCTCTCACCCTCTCTCTCTCACACTGTCTCTCACCCTCTCTCTCTCTCCCACTGTCTCTCACCCTCTCTCTCTCTCTCCCACTGTCTCTCACCCTCTCTCTCTCCCACTGTCTCTCACCCTCTCTCTCTCCCCCACTGTCTCTCACCCTCTCTCTATCCCCCACTGTCTCTCATCCTCTCTCTCTCCCCCACTGTCTCTCACCCTCTCTCTCTCTCCCCCACTGTCTCTCATCCTCTCTCTATCCCCCACTGTCTCTCACCCTCTCTCTATCCCCCACTGTCTCTCACCCTCTCTCTATCCCCCACTGTCTCTCACCCTCTCTCTCTCTCCCCCACTGTCTCTCACCCTCTCTCTATCCCCACTGTCTCTCACCCTCTCTCTATCCCCACTGTCTCTCACCCTCTCTCTATCCCCCACTGTCTCTCACCCTCTCTCTATCCCCCACTGTCTCTCACCCTCTCTCTCTCTCCCCCACTGTCTCTCACCCTCTCTCTCTCTCTCCCACTGTCTCTCACCCTCTCTCTATCCCCACTGTCTCTCACCCTCTCTCTATCCCCACTGTCTCTCACCCTCTCTCTATCCCCCACTGTCTCTCACCCTCTCTCTATCCCCCACTGTCTCTCACCCTCTCTCTCTCTCCCCCACTGTCTCTCACCCTCTCTCTCTCCCACTGTCTCTCACCCTCTCTCTCTCCCACTGTCTCTCACCCTCTCTCTCTCCCACTGTCTCTCACCCTCTCTCTCTCTCTCCCACTGTCTCTCACCCTCTCTCTCTCCCACTGTCTCTCACCCTCTCTCTCTCCCACTGTCTCTCATCCTCTCTCTCTCTCC
>CM072521.1:724521-734521 GCA_036898135.1 Oncomelania hupensis | reverse complement strand
GATGTTAGGACAGAGCCACTGTAGTGTACAGATGTTAGGGCAGAGATACTGTAGTGTACAGATGTTAGGGCAGAGCCACTGTAGTGTACAGATATTAGGGCAGAGCCACTGTAATGTACAGATGTTAGGACTGAGCCACTGTAGTGTACAGATGTTAGGACAGAGCCACTGTAGTGTACAGATGTTAGGGCAGAGCCACTGTAGTGTACAGATGTTAGGGCAGAGCCACTGTAGTGTACAGATGTTAGGGCAGAGCCACTGTAGTGTACAGATGTTAGGACAGAGCCACTGTTGTGTACAGATGTTAGGACAGAGCCACTGTAGTGTACAGATGTTTGGACAGAGCCACTGTAGTGTACAGATGTTAGGATAGAGCCACTGTAGTGTGCAGATGCTATGACAGAGCCACTGTAGTGTACAGATGTTAGGTCAGAGCCACTGTAGTGTGCAGATGTTAAGAGCCACTGTAGTATACAGATGTTAGGACTGAACCACTGTAGTGTACAAATTTTAGGACAGAACCACTGTAGTGTCAAGATGAGGGTGTTCTGGAACAGCACACCACCATTCAAACAGCGGAACTTTCACACAATGCCGCTCTCTGACTATGGTGCACTGCGGCTTTCAAAATAGGTCTCTATTGTATTTGTTAGCCATCCTGACAAGACAGCTGTTTCTACTCTGGGACCGTCTTCAGTGGTCACGGGGCTAGTGTGACACTATTATTATTATTGTTATTATTATTATTATTTTTATTATTATTATTATTATTATTATTATTATTATTATTATTATTATTATTATTATTATTATTATTATTATTATTATTATTATTATTATTATTATTATTATTATTATTATTATTATTATTATTATTATTATTATTATTATGTACTACTAATACTACGCACTATTTATACTACTACTACTACTACTACTACTACTACTACTACTACTACCACTACCTCTACTACTACTACTATTACTATTGGATGCTGCAATTGTGGTGCTGTCACGCGGTGCACAGTGTAGTTTGGGGTAAGCCTGGCTAAGACGAAGAAATGGTTGCAACATCCGTTGTGCTGAGCTTTTGTGGAGACCCCTGCTGTTTTACCACTGTGTTAAGATTGTCTTCCGCAGTCAACACATCGCCCTACAAATATGCATGCATAATTAATTTGACGTCACGTGACCCTTTTGTTATCGTTCTGGCCTATACTGCGTATTAAGAGAGAGAGAGAGAGAGAGAGAGAGAGAGAGAGAGAGAGAGAGAGAGAGAGAGAGAGAAAGAGAGAGAGAGAGAGAGAAAGAGAAAGAGAAAGAAAAAAGAGGGGAGAGAGGGAGAGAGAAAGAGAAAGAGAGAGAGAAAGAAAGAAAGAAGGAAAGAGAGAGAGAGAGAGAGAGAGAGAGAGAGAGAGAGAGAGAGAGAGAGAGAGAGAGAGAGAGAGAGAGAGAGAGAGAGAGCTTCTGAATTCGCAATTGTATGTTAAAGCTTTGGATTTGACAAAAGCATTTTTTGCCGATGGTAGTGGCCTGGGACCATTTCTGTGTCAAAACTATGCCTACGGTGACCCGCAGTGCAACGCCACACCGAACAAGAGGGACTACGGCCAACAGCTTTGGGTGATGTAACGTAATGCACTCCATGTCACACAGTACCCCATATTATAAAATACCCCGTGTCATACAATACCCATGTCACACAATACCCTCAATTCACACAGTATCCCATATTATATAATACCCCCAGGTCACACAATACCCCATGTCACACAATACCCCAATTCACACAGTACCCCATATTATATAATACCCCATGTCACACAATACCCCATGTCACATAATACCCCATGTCACACAGAACCTCATGTCACACAGTACCCCATGTCACACAATACCCACGTCACACAATACCCCATGTCACACAATACCCCATGTAACATAATACCCATGTCACACAATACCCCATGTCACACAATATCCCATGTCACATAATATTCCATGTCACATAATACCCCATTTCACATAATACCCCATGTCACACAGTACCCCATGTCACACAGTTCCCCATGTCACACAATACCCCATGTCACACAATACCCCATGTCACACAATACTCCATGTCACACAATACCCACGTCACACAATACCCCATTTCACACAATACCCATGTCACACAATACCCCATGTCACACAGTATCTCATGTCACACAATACCCCATGTCACACAATACCCCACGTCACACAGTACCCCATGTCACACAATAACCCATGTCACACAAACCCCCATGTCACACAATATCCCATGTAACACAATACCCCACGTCACTTAATAACTCATGTCACACAATAACCCATATCGCATAGTACCAATGTCACACAGTACCATATGTCACACAATACCCCATGTCACACAGTACCCCATCTCACACAACACAAAATGTGTTTGTAGTCTTCAAGAAAGCGTTTGACCGAGTCTGACATGCAGCACCAAAGATCCCTCCATTGAGCAATGTCAATGGATGTTGTGAGCAGTGTGACAGAGACACTTATGTCCAGTCCTTGATGTCGTCGTTAACTAACCAGTCTAACCTCAGTAAGCCACGGCGACGTCCCCTTTCTACAGCTCTAGGAAGATGGTCTTAACTTTGAGTAATACTACGACTAAGGTAAACATGTGATGCTTGGCGTGATTCAAATTCCATACGTTAACTTCAAAATGCAGCTCTGTGGGCAACCATGAGAGTGTACAACATCAGCCCTAAAATGACAGAAGTCATCAAAAGCCTGTATGACAAGGCTACCAGTACAGTCCTCCATAACAGCGCCATCGGGAACTGGTTCAGAACAACTATCGGTGTGCGTCAAGGATGCCTACTCTCTCCAACAACTCTTTAACATCTTTTTAGAGCGTATCATGTTAGATGCCCTTGCAGATCACGAAGGCACATTCATCATAGGGGGTAGAGCAATCTTCAACCTCCGTTTTGCGGATGACATTGATGGATTGGCTGGAGAGGAACAAGAACTTGAACAGCTTCTTCAGAGGCTTGAGACCACCTCCAGAGTCTATGGAAATAAGAATGGAATGGAAATAAGCGCAGAGAAGACCAACATGATGACCAACAACACCAAAGGCATCAAATTGGACATCTACGTCCAAGGCTAATCCCTCAACATAGTGCATAGCCTAATATATTTAGGAGCCATTGCATCAGACAATGGGTTCCGAAAGGAAGTCCTCTCCGGAATCGCACAAACAATTACTGCCCTGACAAGGTCTAAGCCCATTTGGGAAGACAGCACCATCAGTCTACACTCCAAGGTAAGGCTGCTGCGCTTCCTTGCAATCTTCATTTTCCTATACGCTTGTGCAACATGGACCCTCACAGCAGATCTACAAAGAAGAATATAAAGCATGGAGATGAGGTGCTACAGAAGACTTCTGGGCACTTCCTTACACAGCACATCTCCAACAACGAAGTCCGACAGACTATCACACATTGGACAACACGATGACCTGCTCACAGTGATGAAGAAACGGAAACTACGATGGTATGGCCACGTTACCAGAGCATCAGGCCTTGCAAAAGCCATCCTGCAAGGCACGGTGCAAGGAGGCAGAAGAAGAGGGAGACAGAAACAGAGGTGGGAGGACAACATTCGAGAATGGACTGGTTTGACACTGAACGAAGCCATGAGGGTTGCTGAGGACAGAGAAAGATGGTGCACGCTGGTTAAACGACCATTTGTGGTGCCCCAACGACCTTTGAGTAACGGAATAGGATAGGAAAGGAAAGGATAGGATAGGATAGGATAGGAAACTCATGCCAAAACTCACTTCGATTCTGAAACAACTGGGGATAAAACCCACCTCATCCAGAACCATTACTCGGCGCTCTAGCCATAGAGCTATCCACCGCGCAGCAAACTAACACTGATTTATTAAAAAATAAATAAATAAAAAAGAAAGGCGGAAGAAGGGTAGCAATAACATTATTTAAACAGATTTCCATCTATCGCTCGTCAACTAACTACACAATAATAGACGACCTTTGTACATCCACTTATGGCTCATAGCGCGGGCATGTCGGGGCGGAACAATTACTTGGGACAAAATAAAACAACAAACATAAAACACCAAAAACAACAACAATAAAAGAACATGAACTAAGGTTTCAGCAACAATAATAACCCTGTACGTTGGTTGAGTGACACCTACATATCAATCTCTGATATACTGAAATTACATGTAATGGGGACCTGACATCGTTTTGAAAACATCTTATCTTCGCACATTACACATCCATCGTTTTGAAAACATCTTATCTTTGCACATTATGCACAGTACACATAGTTTTGACATCTTATCTTTGGACATTACACATCATTTTGAAAGCATCTTATCTTTGCACATTACATATCGTTTTAAAAACATCTTATCTTCGCACATTACACATCGTTGTGAAAACATATTATCTTTGAACATTACACATTTGTATTTAATAAAGACAAACAATACAATTGGGACTTGGTTGTGACAGTGAGGGGTTTAGGTCTTAATTGTGACAGTGAGAGGTTTAGATATTAATTGTGACAGTGAGGAGTTTAGGTCTTAATTGTGACAGTGAGAGGTTTAGGTCTTAATTGTGACAGTGAGGGGTTTAGGTCTTAATTGTGACAGTGAGGGGTTTAGGTCTTAATTGTGACTGAGGGGTTTAGGTCTTAATTGTAACAGTGAGGGGTTTAGGTCTTAATTGTGACAGTGAGAGGTTTAGGTCTTAATTGTGACAGTGAGGAGTTTAGGTATTAATTGTGACAGTGAGAGGTTTAGGTCTTAATTGTGACAGTGAGGGGTTTAGGTCTTAATTGTGACAGTGAGGGGTTTAGGTCTTAATTGTGACAGTGAGGGGTTTAGGTCTTAATTGTGACAGTGAGGGGTTTAGGTCTTAAGTGTGACTGGGGGGTTTAGGTCTTAATTGTGACAGTGAGGGGTTTAGGTCTTAATTGTGACAGTGAGAGGTTTAGGTCTTAATTGTGACAGTGAGGGGTTTAGGTCTTAATTGTGACAGTGAGGGGTTTAGGTCTTAATTGTGACAGTGAGGGGTTTAGGTCTTAATTGTGACAGTGAGGGGTTTAGGTCTTAATTGTGACAGTGAGGGGTTTAGGAGTTGGTTGTGACAGTAAGGAGTTTAGGTCTTGCGGACTGCACTGAGCCATATCAAGATCTTCAATGTAACAGTACTTGACAATAATCTACGCTTTGAACTGATATGTCATTAGGAAAAAGCGTTATATAAATACCTTTGTTATTGTGTATTTATGTATTATTATTATTATTATTATTATTATTATTATTATTATTATTATTATTATTATTATTATTATTATTATTATTATTATTATTATTATTATTATTATTATTAATCATCTTCACCTTCACCATTATCATCATCATCATCATCATCATCATCATCATCATCATCATCATCATCATCATCATCTTCATCTTCATCATCATCATCTTCATCATCATCATCGTCGTCGTCGTCGTCGTCATCATCGTTAACGGATCGTGAGTGTATAGTAATTGTGTACACGTGAAAGAGTAATCTTCTTTTTAGCACCACAATAGGTTTTTTAAAACTCTTTACTTGTCAACTGAAACAGTGAATGACGAAATAGAGGGCTGTAATAAACAAAACATAACAACGTATTATACCATACCATAACAAAATGTACCATAACACAACATACTAGACCATACCATAACAAAATGTACCATAACACAACATACTAGACCATACCATAACAAAATGTACCATAACACAACATACTAGACCATACCATAACTAAACATAACAACGTTATATACCATACCATAACAAAATGTACCATAACACAACGTACTATACCATACCATAACAAAATGTACCATAACACAACATACTAGACCATACCATAACTAAACATAACCTACCACACCCTACCAAATCATACCATAACATAACATACCTTACCACAACACAGCTCTGCTTTCTATGTAGGATTTACAGTGTGTATAAAACAACAGTAAGCTTAGGTGTCACCATGACATTGTCCTCATAATTTTTATTGACGTTCTGTTTCCTTCTTTGACATTTCGCTGCGATTGGGAGACAATTTGCCGCAATTTATAATTCACTACAATGGGTCCATGAAATTGTCTAATTAGAATATTGTGTTGCTAAAATAAAGGCCGCACATTATGTTCCATGTGAAAACACGCCACTTTGCAATCTTCTTACAGATTTAAACCATCCTATACAGCTTGATTACCCCCAAATGGAATTACAGCAGGCGCAGAATCACATATTACATTTGTATACGTTAAGAATGCACTATAATCCTTCATCACACTCATCGTAAACATTATTCCAACTCTCTTCCTTTTTTTCTCCCACACACACACATCACGACTGAGCGAGTTAACAGTTGATTGCCATGTTATCATAGGTTATCACACAGTGTCACTGAAAGACAAGTAATGTCATTGTCACTGAAAGACAAGTAATGTCAGAGTGTCACTGAAAGACAAGTAATGTCAGAGTGTCACTGAAAGACAAGTAATGTCAGAGTGTCACTGAAAGACAAGTAATGTCAGAGTGTCACTGAAAGACAAGTAATGTCAGTGTCACTGAAAGATAAGTAATGCCAGAGTGTCAGAGAAAGACTAGTAATGTCAGAGTGTCACGGAAAGACTAGTAATGTCAGAGTGTCACTGAAAGACACCTAATATCAGTGTCACTAAAAGACAAGTATTGTCAGAGTGTCACTGAAAGACAAGTAATGTCGAGTGTCACTAAAACATAAGTAATGTCAGAGTGTCACTGAAAGACAAGTAATGTCAGAGTGCCACCGAAAGACAAGTAATGTCAGAGTGTCACTAAAAGACAAGTATTGTCAGAGTGTCACTGAAAGACAAGTAATGTCGAGTGTCACTAAAACATATGTAATGTCAGAGTGTCACTGAAAGACAAGTAATGTCAGAGTGTCACTGAAAGACAAGTAATGTCAGAGTGCCACCGAAAGACAAGTAATGTCAGAGTGTCACTGAAAGACAAGTAATGTCAGAGTGTCACTGAAAAACAAGTAATATCAATGTCACTAAAAGACAAGTATTGTCAGAGTGTCACAGAAAGACAAATAATGTCAAAGTCACTAAAAGACAAGTAATGTCGAGTGTCACTAAAAGACAAGTAATGTCAGAGTGTCACTGAAAGACAAGTAATATCAATGTCACTAAAAGACCAGTATTGTCAGAGTGTCACTGAAAGACAAATAATGTCAAAGTCACTAAAAGACAAGTAATGTCGAGTGTCACTAAAAGACAAGTAATGTCAGAGTGTCACTGAAAGACAAGTAATGTCAGAGTGTCACTGAAAGACAAGTAATGTTGCAGAAACAAAAATTGTATGGGACTGTTTGTGTCACAGAGCTGTTTTCTCACAGGTGTGAAAAAGTGGCAGAAGTGAGGCGTGTTAGAGCGGCGACATTTCATAGCCCAAGTTAAGCTAACATATCATAGCCCAACATTTCATATCCCAAGTTAAGCTAACATATCATAGCCCAACATTTCATAGCCCAAGTTAAGCTAACATATCCAGTAGCTTGCGCAATATAGTGCTAGGCTTTTTCAACGTGAAGTTTAGTCGCTGAACCACAGGCTAATTTTCGGTGAACTATTATTGCAGAGGGACGTTACTGACAGCGGGCATGTTCACAACGGCAGATAAGTACACCACAATTGCTGAACATTGCTACACCACTTCACCGTAGCTCGTCATGTGGGTATTAAATCTACATCCGTTCTGTCAAACAAAACACTTGGCGTTGAAAAAAACAAAGAACTTTTGACGTGACTGAGTCATTCCTGTTTTAATGGGGATCCTTTCTTTATTAAAAAAAAAAGTTGTTTTTTTTACCTCTGCTACGTTATCAGTTAAAACGACTTTATTTGCGACTTCAACAAGATACGTTAGCTCTAAAAATGACTATTTTTGAATTAGCAGTTGGAGAAAGGTGTGCGCAGGGCAAGAGGGCCAAAATAACGCACAAACCCCATCCACAGCTTCAACATCTAGGATTTTGAAGATCCTATCCTTTCCAATCCCGTAAATCAAAGGTCGCAGGGGCACCACAGATGATCGTTTAACCAGCGTACTCCATCTTTCTCTGTTTTCAGCAACCCTCATGGCTTCGCTCAGTGTCAAACCAGTTCATTCTCGAATGTTGTCCTCCCACCTCTTTTTCTTTCTCCCTCTTCTTCTGCCTCTTTGCACCGTGCCTTGCATGATGGTTTTAGCAAGGCCTGATGCTCTGGTGACGTGGCCATACCATCGGAGTTTCCGTTTTTTCACCACTGTGAGCATGTCATCATGTTGTCCAATGGCTTGTTTGATGGTCTGTCGGACTTCGTTGTTGGTGATGTGCTGTGAATAGGAAATGCCCAGAAGTCTTCTGTAGCACCTCATCTCCATGCTTTATATTCTTCGTTGCAGATCTGCAGTGAGGGTCCATGTTTCGCAAGCGTATAGGAAAATGGAGATGACAAGGGAGCGCAGCAGCCTTACCTTGGAATGCAGACTGATGGTCCTGTATTTTCAAATGGGCTTCAACTTTGTCAGGGCAGCAGTTGTTTGTGCGATCCTTAAGAGGACTTCCTTCGGGACCTATTGTCTGATACAGTGGCTCCTAAATATTTGAAGCTATGCACTGTATTGAGAGATTGGCCTTGGACTTTGATGTCCATGTTGATGCCTTTGGTGTTGTTGGTCATCATTTTGGTCTTCTCTGCACTTATTTCAATTCCATAGGCTCTGGAGATGGTGTCAAGAATCTGTACAAACTGTTCAAGTTCTTGTTCCTATACAGCCAATCCATCAATGTCATCCGCAAAACGGAGGTTGGCAATTGCTCTACCCCTATGCTGACTGTGCCTTCGTAATCTGCAAGGGCATCTGACATGATGCGCTTTATGAAAATGTTAAAGTAGAGAGAGTAGGCATCCTTGACGCACACTGATTGTTGTTCTGAGCCAGTTCCCGATGACGCTGTTGTGGAGGACTGCACTGGTAGCCTTGTCATACAGGTTTTCGTAATCTGCAAGAGCATCTGACAGGATGCGCTCAATGAAGATGTTAAAGAGTGTTTGAGAGAGTAGGCATCCTTAACGCACACCGATTGTTGTTCTGAACCAGTTCCCAATGGCGCTGTTGTGGTGGACTGCACTGGTAGCCTTGTCATACAGGCTTTTGATGACTTCAATAATTTTAGGGCTGATGTTTACACTCTCATGGTTGCCCACAGAGCTGCATTTTGAAGTTACCGTATGGAATTTGAATCATGCCAAGCATCACATGTTGACCCTAGTCGTAGTATTACTCAAAGTTAAGACCATCTTCCTAGAGCTGTAGAAAGGGGACGTCGCCGTGGCTTACTGAGGTTAGACTGGTTAGTTAACGACGACATCAATGACTGGACATAAGTGTCCCTGTCACACTGCTCACAACATCCATTGACACTGCTCAATGGAGGGATCTTTGGTGTGGCTTCTATGCTTGTCTCTCTGTCTGACTGCCTGTCGTTCCTTCTTTAGTCTGTCTGTCTGTCTGTTTCTCTCTCTCTCTCTCTCTCTCTCTCTCTCTCTCTCTCTCTCTCTCTCATTTCTATTAACATTATTTTGTTGTATTTTACTATATGTCACTGATTTGAACTAGCGATAAGCCTTTCCACGGGTAACATTGTATTTCGTTCTCAAGTCTTCTATTTTCTACTCCTCCCTCTTATCTCTCCCCCCAATCCCCTCAGCCCCTGCCCATTACCTCTTACCTCTTACCTCACTCACTCCCTCAGTCCTCGCCTCCCCCGTCACTCACTTCCACCACGTGGGTTAAGTGTAGACCACAGCGGTTGAGAGTATAAACCGAGGTCTAGTCTGTGTGTCGCATACATTTCATCA
>CM072521.1:719521-722021 GCA_036898135.1 Oncomelania hupensis | reverse complement strand
AGGCCCCAATTCCAAGGCGTTGTTGACTTTTTGGCCAGAACGGGTTTAGGATGAAATTGGCATTGCTGTTACAGTACAGGATGATAAAGAGGGTTTTCCTTGTTCAAATTGGCACTGTTGTTACAGTACAGGATGATAAAGAGGGTTTTACTTGTTCAAATTGGCATTGTTGTTACAGTACACGATGATAAAGAGGGTTTTACTTGTTTAGATTGGCACTGTTGTTACAGTACACGATGATAAAGAGGGCTTTTCTGGTTCAAATTGGCACTGTTGTTACAGTAATGAGGGCTTTCCTGGTTCAAATTGGCACTGTTGTTACAGTACACGATGATAAAGAGGGCTTTTCTGGTTCAAATTGGCACTGTTGTTACAGTACACGATGATAAAGAGGGCTTTTCTGGTTCAAATTGGCACTGTTGTTACAGTACACGATGATAAAGAGGGCTTTCCTGGTTCAAATTGGCACTGTTGTTACAGTACACGATGATAAAGAGAGCTTTCCTTGTTCAAAAACCGCTACAGTTGCAATTTTCCACTTCGGTTCTGACAAGGAGTTATTTCCCTTGTTTTAACTTACAGACCTGTGACCTTTGCCCTTATTTGTGAGTGAACCACGCCTTGAAGATGGCGTCTTTTGTGTGTGGGGTACGATAGGGTCTATGTTATCAACCTGACACCAAAAGCCTTGAAGATGGCGTCTTTTGTGTGTGGGGTACGATAGGGTCTATGTTATCAACCTGACACCACAAGCCTTGAAGATGGCGTCTTTAGTGTGTGGGGTACGATAGGGTCTATGTTATCAACCTAACACCAAAAGCCTTACCAGCACTTGTTTTACGGAGTCTGTCTTTTACCTGCTTTGGTAAATGCTATTTTTAGCTCAAGAATGTTGGTTAGCCCTTGCTATTAATAGACACAAAAATTACGAAATTCGTTCATTAAAAAACAACAACAAAACTACACTTTCGAAAGAGTTATTTTTTGCTGTAAGCTTATTTTTTCAGTGGGCAATACTCAATGTGCATGTTAAAAGGCTCTGGGGAGGGAGCGTGGCCAGAGCGGGCCTCTGTAAGTAACCACAACTTGTGACATCACTTTGGCCACACTACGTGGTGTAGTGTACAGGCAGTCAGTGTACAGTATAGCCAGTCATTATACAATGATCCTAACTAATGTCAATATAAATATAAATATTTGGCTCATCCGTTCAGCACCCTAACTTAGTGGATTACTTTCCATAGCACAAAAACAGCTCTTGGTTGTCATGTTGTCGTGGGAAAAACCTGTGCATGCCGCAGAAAGAGCTACAAGATCCCTGGCTGGACCCAACATTTGGGACGATCCTCACTTTGCTTCACAACATTTACGTCGGATGGCGTACCAGTGTAGTGCTTAAGGCGCTACAGATGTTTGCTTACCAACAGCTTGATAGTTTGATACAGATGTTTGCTTACCAACCGCTTGATAGTTTGATACAGATGTTTGCTTACCAACAGCTTGATAGTTTGATACAGATGTTTGCTTACCAACAGCTTGATAGTTTGATACAGATGTTTGCTTACCAACAGCTTGATAGTTTGATACAGATGTTTGCTTACCAACAGCTTGATAGTTTGATACAGATGTTTGCTTACCAACAGCTTGATAGTTTGATACAGATGTTTGCTTACCAAACAGCTTGATAGTTTGCTACAGATGTTTGCTTACCAATAGCTTGATAGTTTGCTACAGATGTTTGCTTACCAACAGCTTGATAGTTTGATACAGATGATAGTTTGATACAGATGTTTGCTTACCAACAGCTTGATAGTTTGATACAGATGTTTGCTTACCAACAGCTTGATAGTTTGATACAGATGTTTGCTTACCAACAGCTTGATAGTTTGATACAGATGTTTGCTTACCAACAGCTTGATAGTTTGATACAGATGTTTGCTTACCAACAGCTTGATAGTTTGATACAGGGAAGACAACCGCTGAACGACGTAAGACACGAACCAAGCACACAACACTTCCCATTCTCCCCAACTGTGAACTGGTACCTGGCTACCTTTCAAACCTGGGGGACGATAAGGCCGCGATTGAGAGAGGAGGGGCACAACCTTCATTAAGCTGGCCCAAAGAAAAGAGATGTTCCCAACGCCTATCTCCCCAACAACCAAATGGTTACGGCAACCTTTAAAGTTTTACCTAAGACCTTAAATATTCAATAGTTAACAATGCCCCGTCATTTATCTATACCTTCTTATCTCCCTTCCATAGAAGATTTAGCGGTAAGTCGTTATCTACAGCTACAAGTGTGCATAGGTAGTTACATATCTCTCAACCCAAGTGTGCGTAAGAAGTTATGCATCTCTATGATGATAACCTGTCCTGGCCCTCTGCTTGTCGTCCGGCGTTAGTCACAGCACTTAGCACCCATCTCAGCACGCTTCGTTGATATCATAATGCAACCATCCCATTATAGTAATAGAACATTTGAGTACAGTAACACAAT
>CM072521.1:639521-714521 GCA_036898135.1 Oncomelania hupensis | reverse complement strand
AGCCACAAGATTTATTTCAGCGGTAGAGATGACAGTCACGAACATGGCGTTGGATTCTAGGTCCACAAAGACATTCTGGCCACAGTCATGGGTTGCCGCCCAGTTACCATACACCTGAGAGCAGCTCTTTTCAACATCACTATCATCAAGGTCTATGCCCCAAAATCAGACTATGACGACCGCAAAGTGGAGGATTTCTATGGACATCTGCAAGCTGTCCTTGACCAAGTGCCGAGGAAGGACAAGGTCATAGTGCAAGTCGACTGGAATGCCAAGGTTGGCCATGCTCACAGCGCTGAAGAAACGGAAACGCCGATGGTAGGGCCACGTCACCAGATCATCAGGTCTTGCAAAGACCATCCTGCAAGGCACGGTGCAAAGAGGCAGAAGAAGAGGGAGACAGAAAAAGAGGTGGGAGGACAACGTTCGAGAATGGACTGGTTTGACACAGAGCAAAACCGTGAGGACAGAGAAAGATGGAGTCTGCTGGTTAAACGATCATCTGTAGTGCCCCAACGACTTTCGAGTTAAGGAATAGAATGGGATAGAATAGGAACCATTAAACACTCCAGCAACAAGTTTTACAGATAACGAAAGGCCTGTTAACGTCATCAGCGTCGGTCAATATGTGTGATTGTTACTGCACGATTTAGACCTGCAGTGTAATCGCAACAACAATAATCATACACAAGGAGGACATTCTTTCCCGGGGATGATATTTTCTTTCTTTATTTAACAGGGAGGACATTCTTTCCCAGGATGGACACTTACAAATATTACGACTGACCCGAATTCAGTCAAATACTGTCAGAAGTTACATGACTCACACTCGGTCGGAGACATTCCTAAGACGGAACAGTTTATCCTTGAATAACTGACAGGAAACTATCAAATAAAACTGCAATGACAAATGGAGAGTGCATGGCGGCCACCAATATCAACACCAACATTGAGAGAAATTCCTGCCATTATAAATGTGCCCATTCCAATAGCAAACGCAATATTGATATACTAAATACACTCACTGCAGTTCTCCTTGTACCGCTAAATCCCCACAGGCAATATTGCCAACATGTATCTGCGCAATTTGATAGATCTTACTCTAAAGTTACTAAAGATGAAAATATTAATGTTGCTGTAAGTGAAGTATACTTTCAACAGTCAACATTGAATCCCATTACTCGTGCCTTTTGGGATGTGACGGATATCAACACAAAAATAAATAATTAAGTCAATAAAAACTTAGAGCAAACATATTCTTTGCAATAGTGTGAACCGAGATAATTATATTACAGCACATACATCTCGTATGACAGACTAGAAAACAATGCGGAGTTGTATTTATTTGTACGTTAGTCAGCCATGTTTATGACGACACGAACCGGAACTAGTTTTTAGTACCGAAATACATGCAAATATTATTACATTCGTTGATACTATACAATACAATACAATACAAACAATACAATACAATATTATACAACACAAATACAATAATACAAACAATCCAATACAATATATACAACAACAACACAACACAAATACAATACAAATACAATACAATACAACAATCAATACAATACAATATACACAATACAACAATACAAAAATACAACAACACAACACAACACACAATACAAATACAATACAATACAATACAATACAATACAATACAACAATACAATACAATACAATCAAATACAATACACACAATACAATACAAACAACAACACAACACCACATACAATACAATCAAACACAATACAATACATATCAACACAACACAACACAATACAATACAATGCAATACAATACAATACACACAATACATACAATACAATACAACACAACACAACACAACACAACACAACACAATACAACACAACACAATACAATACCAACGCAATCTCACCACAATCTCTCTCACCCACCAATACAATGCTCTCACCACATCTAATTCCCCTCTCTTCGTCCACATCACACTCATAAACTTTATTGCAACTACCTTCATCTCTCTCTCTCCTCTCTCCCCCTCTCTCCCACTGTCTCTCACCTCTCTCTCTCTCCCCCCCCTCTCTCCCTCTCTCTCCCCCACTGTCTCTCACCCTCACTCTCTCTCCCTCACTCTCTCCCCCACTGTCTCTCACCCTCTCTCTCCCCCACTGTCTCTCTCCCCCTCTCTCTCCCTCTCTCTCACTCCTCTCCCCTCCCCCACTGTCTCTCACCCTCTCTCTCTCCCCCACTGTCTCTCACCCTCTCTCTCTCCCACTGTCTCTCCCTCTCTCTCTCCCCCCACTGTCTCTCACCCTCTCTCTCCCCCACTGTCTCTCACCCTCTCTCTCTCTCCCCCACTGTCTCTCACCCTCTCTCTCTCTCCCCCACTGTCTCTCACCCCTCTCTCTCCCCCACTGTCTCTCTCCCTCTCTCTCTCCCCACTGCTCTCTCTCTCTCTCCCCCACTGTCTCTCACCTCTCTCTCTCCCACTGTCTCTCACCCTCTCTCTCCCCCACTGTCTCTCACCCTCTCTATCTCTCCCCCTGTCTCTCTCACCTCTCTCTCTCCCCCACTGTCTCTCATCCTCTCTCTCCCCCACTGTCTCTCTCCCTCTCTCTCTCCCTGTCTCTCTCTCCCTCTCTCTCTCTCCCCCACTGTCTCTCTCACCCTCTCTCTCTCCCACTGTCTCTCTCCCTCTCTCTCCCCCACTGTCTCTCTCCCTCTCTCTCTCCCACTGTCTCTCTCCCTCTCTCTCTCCCACTGTCTCTCTCTCCTCTCTCTCGCCCCACTGTCTCTCACCCTCTCTCTATCTCTCCACTGTCTCTCTCCCTCTCTCTCTCCCCCACTGTCTCTCACCCTCTCTCTCTCTCCCACTGTCTCTCACCCTCTCTCTCTCCCACTGTCTCTCTCCCTCTCTCTCTCTCCCCCACTGTCTCTCACCCTCTCTCTCTCCCACTGTCTCTCTCTCCCTCTCTCTCTCTCCCACTGTCTCTCTCACCTCTCTCTCTCCCACTGTCTCTCTCCCTCTCTCTCTCCCCCACTGTCTCTCACCCTCTCTCTCTCCCCCACTGTCTCTCTCCCTCTCTCTCTCCCCCACTGTCTCTCACCCTCTCTCTCTCTCCCCCACTGTCTCTCTCTCTCTCTCCCCCACTGTCTCTCACCCTCTCTCTCTCTCTCCCACTGTCTCTCCTCTCCCTCTCTCTCTCCCACTGTCTCTCTCCCTCTCTCTCTCCCCCACTGTCTCTCACCCTCTCTCTCTCTCCCCACTGTCTCTCTCTCTCTCTCTCTCTCTCCCCCACTGTCTCTCACCCTCTCTCTCTCTCCCACTGTCTCTCACCCTCTCTCTCTCTCCCACTGTCTCTCACCCTCTCTCTCTCCCCCACTGTCTCTCACCCTCTCTCTCTCTCCCACTGTCTCTCACCCTCTCTCTCTCTCTCCCACTGTCTCTCACCCTCTCTCTCTCTCTCTCTCTCTCCCACTGTCTCTCACCCTCTCTCTATCTCTCCCACTGTCTCTCTCCCTCTCCTCTCTCTCTCTGTCCTCACCCCTCTCTCTCTCTCTCCCACTGTCTCTCACCCTCTCTCTCTCCCACTGTCTCTCACCCTCTCTCTCTCCCACTGTCTCTCACCCCTCTCTCTCTCCCACTGTCTCTCACCCTCTCTCTCTCTCCCACTGTCTCTCACCCTCTCTCTCTCCCACTGTCTCTCACCCTCTCTCTCTCTCCCACTGTCTCTCACCCACTCTCTCTCTCCCACTGTCTCTCACCCTCTCTCTCTCTCTCCCACTGTCTCTCACCCTCTCTATCTCTCCCACTGTCTCTCACCCTCTCTCTCTCCCACTGTCTCTCACCCCTCTCTCTCTCCCACTGTCTCTCACCCTCTCTCTATCTCCCACTGTCTCTCACCCTCTCTCTCTCCCACTGTCTCTCACCCTCTCTCTATCTCTCCCACTGTCTCTCACCCTCTCTCTCTCTCTCCCACTGTCTCTCACCCTCTCTCTCTCTCCCACTGTCTCTCACCCTCTCTCTCTCTCCCACTGTCTCTCACCCTCTCTCTCTCTCCCACTGTCTCTCACCCTCTCTCTCTCTCCCACTGTCTCTCACCCCTCTCTCTATCTCTCCCACTGTCTCTCACCCTCTCTCTCTCCCCCACTGTCTCTCACCCTCTCTCTCTCCCACTGTCTCTCACCCTCTCTCTCTCCCCCACTGTCTCTCACCCTCTCTCTCTCCCCCACTGTCTCTCTCCCTCTCTCTCTCTCCCACTGTCTCTCTCACCCTCTCTCTCTCTCCCCCCACTCTCACCCTCTCTCTCTCTCCCACTGTCTCTCACCCTCTCTCTCTCCCCCACTGTCTCTCACCCTCTCTCTCTCTCCCACTGTCTCTCCCTCTCTCTCTCTCTCCCACTGTCTCTCTCTCTCTCTCTCCCCCACTGTTCTCTCACCTCTCTCTCTATCTCCCACTGTCTCTCTCCCCTCTCTCTCTCCCACTGTCTCTCTCTCCCTCTCTCTCTCCCACTGTCTCTCTCCCTCTCTCTCTCCCACTGTCTCTCCCTCTCTCTCTCTCCCACTGTCTCTCTCACCCTCTCTCTCTCTCCCACTGTCTCTCTCCCTCTCTCTCTCCCACTGTCTCTCTCCCTCTCTCTCTCTCCCCACTGTCTCTCTCCCTCTCTCTCTCTCCCCCACTGTCTCTCACCCTCTCTCTCTCTCCCACTGTCTCTCACCCTCTCTCTCTCCCACTGTCTCTCTCCCTCTCTCTCTCTCTCCCACTGTCTCTCTCACCTCTCTCTCTCTCTCTCCCCCACTGTCTCTCACCCTCTCTCTCTCTCCCACTGTCTCTCTCCCTCTCTCTCTCTCTCCCACTGTCTCTCACCCTCTCTCTCTCTCCCACTGTCTCTCTCCCTCTCTCTCTCTCCCACTGTCTCTCACCCTCTCTCTCTCTCCCACTGTCTCTCTCTCTCCTCTCTCTCTCTCTCTCCCACTGTCTCTCTCCCTCTCTCTCTCTCCCACTGTCTCTCACCCTCTCTCTCTATCCCCACTGTCTCTCTCCCTCTCTCTCTCCCCACTGTCTCTCACCCTCTCTCTCTCTCCCACTGTCTCTCTCACCTCTCTCTCTCCCCCACTGTCTCTCACCCTCTCTCTCTCTCCCACTGTCTCTCTTCTCTCACCCTCTCTCTCTCTCCCACTGTCTCTCACCCTCTCTCTCTCTCCCCACTGTCTCTCACCCTCTCTCTCTCTCCCCCACTGTCTCTCACCCTCTCTCTCTCTCCCACTGTCTCTCACCCTCTCTCTCTCCCACTGTCTCTCTCTCTCTCTCCCACTGTCTCCTCTCTCTCCCACTGTCTCTCACCCTCTCTCTCTCTCCCACTGTCTCTCTCCCTCTCTCTCTCCCCCACTGTCTCTCTCCCTCTCTCTATCTCCCACTGTCTCTCACCCTCTCTCTCTCTCCCACTGTCTCTCACCCTCTCTCTCTCCCCCCACTGTCTCTCTCACCCTCTCTCTCTCCCCACTGTCTCTCACCCTCTCTCTCTCCCACTGTCTCTCACCCTCTCTCTCTCACCACTCTCTCTCTCTCTCTTCTCCCACTGTCTCTCACCCTCTCTCTCTCTCCCACTGTCTCTCACCCTCTCTCTCTCCCACTGTCTCTCACCCTCTCTCTATCTCCCACTGTCTCTCTCCTCTCTCTCTCCCACTGTCTCTCACCCTCTCTCTCTCTCCCACTGTCTCTCACCCTCTCTCTATCTCCCACTGTCTCTCACCCTCTCTCTCTCCCACTGTCTCTCACCCTCTCTCTCTCTCCCACTGTCTCTCTCACCCTCTCTCTCTCCCACTGTCTCTCACCCTCTCTATCTCCCACTGTCTCTCACCCTCTCTCTCTCCCACTGTCTCTCTCCCTCTCTATCTCCCACTGTCTCTCACCCTCTCTCTCTATCTCCCACTGTCTCTCACCCTCTCTCTCTCCCACTGTCTCTCACCCTCTCTCTCTCTCCCACTGTCTCTCACCCTCTCTCTCTATCTCCCACTGTCTCTCACCCTCTCTCTATCTCCCACTGTCTCTCACCCTCTCTCTCTATCTCCCACTGTCTCTCACCCTCTCTCTATCTCCCCACTGTCTCTCACCCTCTCTCTCTCTATCTCCCACTGTCTCTCACCCTCTCTCTCTCTCCCCACTGTCTCTCACCCCTCTCTCTATCTCCCCCACTGTCTCTCTCACTCTCTCTCTATCTCCCACTGTCTCTCACCCTCTCTCTCCCCCACTGTCTCTCACCCTCTCTCTCTATCTCCCACTGTCTCTCACCCTCTCTATCTCCCCACTGTCTCTCACCCTCTCTCTCTATCTCCCACTGTCTCTCACCCTCTCTCTCTCCCCCACTGTCTCTCACCCTCTCTCTCTCTCCCACTGTCTCTCACCCTCTCTCTCTATCTCCCACTGTCTCTCACCCTCTCTCTCTATCTCCCACTGTCTCTCACCCTCTCTCTCTATCTCCCACTGTCTCTCTCACCCTCTCTATCTCTCTCCCACTGTCTCTCACCCTCTCTCTCTATCTCCCACTGTCTCTCACCCTCTCTCTATCTCCCACTGTCTCTCACCCTCTCTCTCCCCCACTGTCTCTCACCCTCTCTATCTCTCTCCCACTGTCTCTCACCCTCTCTCTATCTCCCACTGTCTCTCACCCTCTCTCTCTCTCTCCCACTGTCTCTCACCCTCTCTCTCTCTCCCACTGTCTCTCACCCTCTCTCTCTCTCCCCCACTGTCTCTCACCCTCTCTCTCTCTCCCACTGTCTCTCACCCTCTCTCTCTCTCCCACTGTCTCTCACCCTCTCTCTCTCCCCCACTGTCTCTCACCCTCTCTCTCTCTCCCACTGTCTCTCTCACCCTCTCTCTCTCCCACTGTCTCTCACCCCCTCTCTATCTCTCCCACTGTCTCTCACCCTCTCTCTCTCTCCCACTGTCTCTCTCACCCTCTCTCTCTCTCCCACTGTCTCTCACCCTCTCTCTCTCCCACTGTCTCTCACCCTCTCTCTATCTCCCACTGTCTCTCACCCTCTCTCTCTCCCACTGTCTCTCACCCCCTCTCTCTCTCTCCCACTGTCTCTCTCCCTCTCTCTCTCTCCCCACTGTCTCTCACCCTCTCTCTCTCTCCCCACTGTCTCTCACCCTCTCTATCTCTCCCCACTGTCTCTCACCCTCTCTCTCTCTCCCACTGTCTCTCACCCTCTCTCTCTCTCCCACTGTCCTCTCTCTCACCCTCTCTCTCCCCCACTGTCTCTCACCCTCTCTCTCTCTCCCACTGTCTCTCACCCTCTCTATCTCTCCCCCACTGTCTCTCACCCTCTCTATCTCTCCCACTGTCTCTCACCCTCTCTATCTCTCCCCCTGTCTCTCACCCTCTCTCTCTCTCCCCACTGTCTCTCACCCTCTCTCTCTCCCCCACTGTCTCTCACCCTCTCTCTCTCTCCCACTGTCTCTCACCCTCTCTCTCTCTCTCCCACTGTCTCTCACCCTCTCTCTCTCTCTCCCACTGTCTCTCACCCTCTCTCTCTCTCCCACTGTTCTCTCTCCCTCTCTCTCTCTCCCCCACTGTCTCTCTCCCTCTCTCTCTCCCACTGTCTCTCTCACCTCTCTCTCTCTCCCCACTGTCTCTCTCCCCTCTCTCTCTCCCCCACTGTCTCTCACCCTCTCTCTCTCTCCCACTGTCTCTCACCCTCTCTCTCTCCCCACTGTCTCTCTCCCTCTCTCTCTCCCCACTGTCTCTCACCCTCTCTATCTCTCCCCACTGTCTCTACCCTCTCTCTCTCTCACCCACTGTCTCTCTCCCCTCTCTCTTCCCCCACTGTTTCACCCTCTCTCTCTCTCCCCCACTTGTCTCTCTCTCTCTCTCCCCCACTGTCTCTCTCCCTCTCTCTCCCCCACTGTCTCTCCGTCTCTCTCTCCCACTGTCTCTCCCTCTCTCTCATAGGCTTGCAAGGCAAGGAGAAAAATGGGTTGCAATATGGAAGCGTACAGACAAGCCATCGGTATGTTTGTGAGCTGTTTGCTCAAAATCCTGACAAGGAAGGCCAAGACTTCTGCGGCACGTGTGAGAAAACAGCGGATGGACGCCCTCTGTGCATTATTATCTGTAATATGCCTATTTCACTTGCTGTTGATCGGCTGCGTTGAACGAAATCCTGGGCCTGGTTATCAGAGCGACGCAGGAAATAACGTCGGTGCAGGCCGGGTGCCCCTTTGTCCCCGCCATGGGGTGCCCGGCTCTGCTGAAGTCGGTCCTCCGTCATCAGCTGGAGACATTACGAACAACAGCGGCGAGTGTGAAACGCTTCTACAACAACTGACAGCAGCATTAGACCTTCTGAAAAAGCAAAACTGTACACTAACACAACAACTACTAGAAGAACAAGAAGTGACTACACAAAATATGCGCTCCATCAAGCAAAGTTTTGAACAGCTTTTTGACTGTATTCACTCAAACACTAAACACATCACTCATTTGATGAATAAGCTTCAGAAAGCAGAAGATGCAGTGAGCAGGCTTCGGACATCGCTAGATGTATCTGAAGCGGAATCTCGACGTAAAAACGTGAAGATTGATGGCATACAAGAAGACATACATGAAACTACACAAAGCCTAGCTAACAAAGTCGTACACAGGCTAAATAGCCACAGCACAGATCTTTTTGTTGCACGAGACAGCATTGAAGAAGTGAGACGTGTGGGGCGGACGTCATCCAAGGCCAGTCATCGTGCGCTTCTTCAGGTACAGCGAGACCATGAGCCTTATGAGAAATCGCCAAGCCAGACGGAAACTGGTAACACACGGGATTACAGTCAGCGCTGATCTGACACCGAAACAACAAAAGGACATGGCTGAACTTCGTAAATCGGGTCGGAGTGGCATCTTAAGGGACGGTCGTCTTATTCCAATAAATCGGAGTAGCGACGGTCAGAATAAAGCAGCCTTGAAACAATATGGTCAGAACGTGAAAAACAAGGCATCAGTATATTCGTACACACGCGTCAACAGCGACGTCGGATGTAACGAGAACACTCGTCCACGCATCAGCACTGAGCACCCTTGCAGAAGAAATCCACTGAGAGATGTAGGATCACCTGGTGCTTCTGGTTTTCGTGAAAGTGGAGATGGAAGAGACGTCCTTATAAGAACATCACAGCCCTACGCGACAGAGCAAGTTGAACCTTACACACAGTCATCGCATCAGGCTGGAAACGACACATCCACAAACGACGGGGGTACGTCAAGTTCAGAAGGGATTGGTTGATCGCCAGCAGCATCGACAACGACAACCACGGAAGACATATCCACCAAGGTCAACAAATTCGAGAGGTTATAAGATACAAAGTACACACGTTTGACGGGGTGGCCGGCCTACGAGGTTTGACAACGACATCAGCAAAAATGAACGAATTAAATTTTTAACTTATAACGTCGGCGGCATAGCGTCAAGGCTAGGGGATAAGGACTTTATTGAATATGTTGCATCTCACGATGTAGTATGCCTAACGGAAACCTTCACAAGAGACGATTTTCAGCTAAATGTTTTCCCGCAGTTTGAGGTCTTTCAGGCTCCTGCTAAGAAGCTAAGCAGACAGGGAAGGCACAGTGGCGGTACAATAGTTTTTAATCCGTAAAGATTTGGTGACCTTTTTCAAGCTCGTAAAAGTCAGTTACGATAATTTCGTCGTTCTAGAGATGAGTGGCCAGTTATTGTCCTTAAGTAAACCAATGCTATTTATATTTTGCTACATCCCCCCCTAAAGACTCTCCTGCATACAACGAAACACCACCTGGCAGTGCCCGGGGTATAGAATTATTAGAACAATGTTTGTTAGACCTGTTTCAAAGCACGGGTAATTTCTATCTCATGATTTGTGGAGATTTAAACTCCCGCACTGGAAATGAAAATGGGAAGTCAGTAGATGTAGAAGAAAATGGCAGCGGCGAAGGCGAGTTTTATCTAGCTAGGACTTCAAAAGACAGCACAATTAACAGTTTTGGCACACAGTTGTTGTCATTTTACGATGCTACGTCTTGTTCTATCCTTAATGGAGCTTCAGCCTTCGGTTTTGATGATAGTGAAACTTACGTTGCTTTGCGTGGGTCAAGCGTCATAGATCTATTCATGTTATCTAATGATCTGTGCACAGATCGACTACTTGACTCGTTACATGTAGACAACAATCACATTGGCACACATCACTCACCTGTGTCATTGACCATAAAGTCAAATTACATAACAATAGGAGATCAGTTGCTGAAAGCCGCTCCAGTGTGGATCGATAAGATGGTATGGGATAAATTTAAAGTCGGCAACTTTCTGGACGTCTTTAAAAGTAAAAACATACAAGAGAAATTACAAGAAGCGAAGATAATTGTTGAGACAGATATGCCAAGAGCTTTAGAAACGTTTGTCGACTGCTTAAAGGAAGCAAGTTCTTGTATGGTGAAGAAAGTGAGAATGGGTGGAGAAAGCAAAACAACATTCAGATGGTTTGACAAAGAATGTTATGAGCGGAGAAAAACAACCAGAGCACTATTACGAAGATATAGACTAACCAAAAAGGCAGAAGACAGGGAAGGCTTTGTATATGCTAGAAATAATTACAAAACTCTCCTTAAAAAGAAGAAACAAGGGTATAAGACTATGAAAGCACAACTCCTTTCCGACAGTTTAAACAACCCAGCAATGTTTTGGATGGAACTCAGATCGTGTTGTGGTCTAGTTAAAAAGCAAGCTTTCAAAAATAACATCACAAATGACCAGTGGCGTGAGCACTTCATGAGCGTTTTTGACTCTAATTCTGTAGTAGAAGACTCGATGGAGAATGAATTTGCTGACATGAATCTGTCGACCGTGGAATGTTTGGACTGTGATATAACAGAAGAGGAAGTTGTGAAAAGTATAGGTAGGCTGAAACGAGGAAAGGCAGGAGGACCTGATGGAGTGTTGCCTGAGATGCTGAAGGAGGCAGGACAATATGTCGTTTCTTTTCTGACTGTCTTGTTTAACCGCATTTTTAGTAGTTGCATGTATCCGAGTCCTTGGCCTCAGGCGATCATTGTCCCGATTCACAAGAAGGGTGACTTAAACGTTCCAGACAACTACAGAGGAATTTCATTACTGAGCATCTTAGGGAAATGCTACACTTCAATTTTAAACAACCGACTTTATGCTTGGTTGGAGAGTAAAAACAAAATTCATCAGTCGCAAGCGGGATTCAGGAAAGACTACACCACAAGTGACCATGTGTTTACACTCTACGCTGTGACACAAAAGTATTTATCTAAAAGGGGTGGTAAACTGTATGTGGCTTTCATAGACTTGAAAAAAGCATTTGACTCGGTGGAGCGGAAGACATTACTAGAGGCAATGAGTAGGGCTGGTGTGTCATCCAAATTTCTCAGCGCTATCAGGGCAATTTATAGAACTGTATCTGCACGCGTACGTGTTGGTAACAGTAGCCTTACAGATATGTTCGACTGCCCGAAGGGGCTTAAGCAAGGCTGTGTATTGAGCCCAAATCTGTTCTCCATCATTATAAATGAAGTAGCGGAACATATCTCTAGTTATGGTAGACACGGCATCCAGCTTATGCCAGGACTAATAGAACTTCTCATTTTGCTATTCGCCGACGATATAGCACTCATGTCCTTTTCACCCACAGGTTTACAAAATCAAATCAATTTACTACACAGCATGTGCCAAGAGTTGGACCTTATCATAAATAGGGACAAAAGCAAGATCATGGTATTCAGGCATGGCGGATACTTGAGTCGGCATGAAAAGTGGTCTGTAGATGGTCAACCTCTAGAGGTAGTAAACAGCTATATCTATCTTGGGTACAAATTCACGACAACTATGAGTAGTATGGAAGCTGCTCGACATTTTGCTCTTAAAGGCAAGAAAGCTGTCTATGGGGTGCTCAGAGCTCAAAGTCAACTTCAGCAAATGGACACGAGATCGTTTTTTAAGATTTTTGACACTATGGTGCAACCAGTGCTTGCTTACACAGCAGAAATATGGGGGTTACTGATTGACGCTGAGAAAGACCCTATGGAGAAGATTCACCTTCTGGCTTGCAAAAGAATCCTAAATGTAACTCTCAGAACACCAAACAAAATAGTTTATGGAGAGCTAGGAAGGTACCCTTTGACAATCACGCACAACGTTAGAGCCGTCAAGTTTTGGTTTAGACTGATCCATATGGATGAAGCCCGACTGCCAAGGCAGGCATACGAAATGTTAGTAACTTTGGACAGAAATGGCAAAATAAATTGGGTTTCGAAGGTGAAATCGCTATTGTATAAATCAGGGTTTGGACATGTGTGGCTACATCAAGGAGTTGGTGACATGTCGAGTTTTCTGAAGGCTTTCAGGCAAAGACTCGTGGATATGTATTTTCAGGAATGGAGTGCAGGTATAGATAGCAGTGATCGTTTTGCTGAATATAGAGTTTTTAAACAGGGTTTGCATTTGGAGATTTACCTAGATAGTATTCCAATTAAGGCGTTTAGAGACACTCTGGTAAAAGTTAGACTGGGCATCAGTTCGTTAAGAGTTCATAAAAATAGATATGCCAAATCTGAACAACAACCGGACAATAGCTGCCCGTTTTGCCCTGGTGTATTGGACGATGAACTGCACCTGATGTATAGTTGTAGCGAGTACAGTCAGCTGCGCACAGCTCTCTTGCAGAACGTAGAACATTACAATCAAAGACAACACTTTGCTAATTTGATGGGCACCAGTGATATTGGAAAGATTCGTCAGCTTGCGTGGTTCCTGTACAAATGCCTCCAGAAGCACGATCAGCATTGTGGGTAGTGTGTGAACCTCCGAGGAAGATAGCTGGTATTGAGATAGAGTAAGAGAGAGAGAGAGAGAGAGAGAGAGAGAGAGAGAGAGAGAGAGAGAGAGAGAGAGAGAGAGAGAGAGAGAGAGAGAGAGAGAGAGAGAGAGAGAGAAGGAAATAAAATGAAAATAAATCAAGAGATGAGTGAGCATACAGACAATTATAATACGAGAGATTGACATGTTAATTGCTTAATTTAAATTAAAGAGTAAAGTGTAATAATTACAAATTAGCAATAATGCAATGGGCAAGTTAAAGGAGTACATGACGTTGACATTTAAGAGACAGAATGTAAATGGAATGAGATACGGTTTGAATGGAATCAGATTGAAATGCGCCTTTTTCTTCATATGCCTAAATGTGTAATTTTGATTTTTACTTAAAGTTCCCTTGTTGATTGTCAACCATGAAGTGGGCCAAAGGCCATTGTTCATTATTAAAGTGTTAAAGTGTCAAAGTGTCTCCCTCTCTCTCACCCACTGTCTCTCTCCTTCTCTCTCTCTTCCACTGTCTCTCATCCTCTCTCTCTCAAACTGTCTCTCATCCTCTCTCTCCCCCACTGTCTCTCTCCCTCTCTCTTCCCCTCACTCTCTCCCCCTCTCTCTCCCCCTCTCTCTCCCCCTCTCTCTCCCCCTCTCTCTCTCCCCTCTGTCTCCTCTATCTCTCCCTCTCCCCCCTCTTTCTCTCCCTCTATCTCCCCTCTCTCTCTCTCTCTCCCTCCCTTTCTCTCCCCTCTCTCTCTCTCTCTCTCTCTCTCTCTCTCTCTCTCTCTCTCCCTCTCTCTCCTCTCTCTCTCTCTCTCTCTCTCTCTCTCTCTCTCTCTCTCTCTCTCTCTCCCCCCTCTCTCCATCTCTCTTCCCCTCTCTCTCTTCCTCTCTCTCTCCCTCTCTCCCACTCTCCTCTCTCTCTTCCTCTCTCTCCCTCTCTCTCTCCTGTCTCTCTCTCTCTTTCCCCTCTCTCTCCCCTCTCTCTCTCCCTCTCTCACCCTCTCTCTCTCCCCTCTCTCTCTTCCCCCTCTCTCTCCCCTCTCTCTCCCTCTCTCCCCCTCTCTCTCTCCCTCTCTCCCCCTCTCTTCCCCCCCCTCTCTCCCCCCTCTCTCTCCCTCTCTCCCCCCCCTCTCTCTCCCTCTCTCCCCCTCTCTCTCTCCCGCTCTCTCCCCCCTCTCTCTCTCCCCTCTCTCTCTCTCCCTCTCTCCTCCTCTCTCCCCCTCTCTCCCCTCTCTCCCCCTCTCTCTCTCCCCCCTCTCTCTCTCCTCTCTCTCTCTCTCCCTCTCTCCCCCTCTCTCCCCTCTCTCTCTCTCCCTCTCTCCTCCTCTCTCTCCCTCTCTCTCCCTCTCTCCCCCTCTCTAGGAGCTATTGAGCTGAAACAGGACTACGTAATAACTGTGAAATAAAAATCTCAATATTGTTGTCACCTAAAATATCAATATTGTTGTCACCTAAAATATCAATATTGTTGTCACCTAAAATCTAAATATTGATGTCACCTAAAATCTAAATATTGTTGTCACCTAAAATATCAATATTGTTGTCACCTAAAATATTAATATTGTTGTCACCTAAAATATCAATATTGTTGTCACCTAAAATCTCAATATTGTTGTCACCTAAAATATCAATATTGTTGTCACCTAAAATATCAATATTGTTGTCACCTAAAATATCAATATTGTTGTCACCTAAAATATCAATATTGTTGTCACCTAAAATCTCAATATTGTTGTCACCTAAAATATCAATATTGTTGTCACCTAAAATATCAATATTGTTGTCACCTAAAATCTCAATGTTGTTGTCACCTAAAATATCAATGTTGTTGTCACCTAAAATATCAATATTGTTGTCACCTAAAATATCAATATTGTTGTCACCTAAAATATCAATATTGTTGTCACCTAAAATCTCAATATTGTTGTCACCTAAAATCTCAATGTTGTTGTCACCTAAAATATCAATGTTGTTGTCACCTAAAATATCAATATTGTTGTCACCTAAAATATCAATATTGTTGTCTCCTAAAATATCAATATTGTTGTCACCTAAAATATCAATATTTTTGTCACCTAAACTATCAATATTGTTGTCACCTAAAATATCAATATTGTTGTCACCTTCCTATCCTATCCTGTCCCGTAACCCGAAGGTCGTAGGGGCACCACAGATGATCGTTTAACCAGCATACTCCATCTTTCTCTGTCCTCAGCAGCCCTCATGGCTTCGCTCAGTGTCAAACCAGTCCATTCTCGAATGTTGTCCTCCCACCTCTTTTTCGGTCTCCCTCTTCTTCTACCTCCTTGCACTGTGCCTTGCAGAATAGTCTTTGCAAGGCCTGATGATCTGGTGACGTGGCCATACCACCGAAGTTTCCGTTTCTTCACCACTGTTAGCAGGTCATCGTGTTGTCCAATGGCTTGTGTGATGGTCTGTCGGACTTCGTCGTTGGTGATGTGTTGGGTATAGGAAATGCCCAGAAGTCTTCTGTAGCACCTCATCTCCATGCTTTGTATTCTTCGTTGGAGATCTGCTGTGAGGGTCCATGCTTCGCAAGCATATAGGAAGATGGAGATGACAAGGGAGCGCAGCAGTCTTACTTTGGAATGTAGACTGATGGTCCTGTCTTTCCAAATGGGCTTCAACCTTGTCAGGGCAGCAGTTGTTTGTGCGATCCTGGAGAGGACTTCCTGTCGGGACCCATTGTCTGATACAATGGCTCCTAAATATTTGAAGCTATGCACTGTGTCGAGGGATTGGCCTTGGACTTTGATGTCCGTATTGATGCCATTGGTGTTGTTGGTCATCATTTTGGTCTTCTCTGCACTTATTTCCATTCCATAGGCTATGGAGGTGGTGTCAAGCCTCTGTACCAGCTGTTCAAGTTCTTGTTCCTCTCCAGCCAATCCATCAATGTCATCTGCAAAACGAAGATTGGAGATTGCTCTACCCCCTATGCTGACTGTGCCTTCATGGTCTGCAAGAGCATCCGACATGATGCGCTCTAGGAAGATGTTGAAGAGTGTTGGAGAGAGTAGGCATCCTTGACGCACACCGATTGTTGTTCTGAACCAATTCCCGATGGCTCTGTTGTGGAGGACTGCACTGGTAGCCTTGTCATACAGGCTTTTGATGACTTCAATAATTTTAGGGCTGATGTTGTACACTTTCATTGTTGCCCATAGAGCTGCATGCCAGACTCGGTCAAACGCCTTCTTGAAGTCTATGAACACATGATATAGATGTTGTTGGTGCTGTAGGTATTTCTCACAGATTATTCTGAGGTTGAAAATCTGCTCAGTGGTACTTCGCCCTGCCCTGAATCCTGCTTGTTCTTCAGCTATGATTTGTTCAGCTTGGGGTTTCAACCTGTTGAGTATTATTTCAGGAGGACCTTGCTGGGATGGCTGATGAGGCTGATGGTCCGGTAATTTTCACACTCCTGAAGGTTACCTTTTTTGGGAAGAGTGATGACAAGCGACTGGGTCCATGGTATAGGCCACTCCCCACTCTGCCAGATCTTGTTACAGATAATGGTGAGGGCATCAATCATCGCTTCTCCTCCTGCTTGTAGCAGTTCCGCGGGTATGTTGTCCACTCCCGCTGACTTCCCTTTCTTTAGCGCTTGCACTGCTGCCTCAACTTCTTCTTGGAGAATTGGGAGGATTTCTTCTTCTCTGTTCTCGGGACATGCTAGAACTGATGGGTCTCCATTTGGTGTATGGTTGTAAAGGTCAGAGCAGTACTCTGTCCATCTGTCCAAGACTTCTTGTTCTTCTGTAAGGCATATGCCAGACTTGCTTTTAGTGGAGACTTTGGGCTGTTTGACACTTGTCAGCCGCTTCACAGTCTGGTAGGCCTTCTTGCTGTTGTTCTTGTTCAGACTGTTCTCTATTTCCTGGCATTGATCTTCTATCCAGTTCTCCTTTGCTGTGAGCATGCCTTTTCGGATGTCATTGTTGATTTTTCGGTAGACATCAGCTCCCTGTGAGGTGTTCTTTTTCTTTTTCATCTCTCTTCGTTTATCACACAGATCCAAAAGTTCAGGTGTGATCCACAGGTTCTTCTTTGGTCGGTGCTTGCCAAGGATCTCAGTGGCGACATCTGTCACAGCTGAGTTGAAGGTGGTGGTCATGGTGTTGACATCTACTTCACCAGCCCCCAAAATGAGCAGTGGTGCAAATTTCCCTCCAATTGTGGCCTGAAATAGTTCTGCCACCTCCGGGTCTTGCAGTTTGTCCAGGTCGAACTTCAGTCTAGTGCACTTTGCTGTATTTACTCTCTTCAAGTGGAGCCGGAAAGACATCATCACGAGATCGTGGTCACTTCCGATGTCTGCTCCTGGAAAAGTACGTGTCCTGCCAATGTTGATGCTTGATCTGAAGCGTTTCTTGACCATGATGTAGTCTATTTGGTTGTGATGCTCCCCGCCAGGACTGTGCCATGTCCATCGTCGGGAGTTTTTGTGGAGACCAAGCGTGTTTGCCAGTACCAGATTGTTGTATCTGGCAAACTCCAAGAGTCTCAGACCCCTGTCATTTGTCTCGTTGTTGCAGTGGGGTCCACATGTGTCTCCCCAGTTGTGGTGCGCATCTTGGCCAACCTTGGCATTCCAGTCGCCTTGCACTATGACTATGTCCTTCTTCGGCACTTGGTCAAGGACCGCCTGTAGATTTTCATAAAAATCCTCCACTTCGCTGTCGTCATAGTCTGATGTTGGAACGTAGGCCTGGATGATGGTGATGTTGAAAGGGGCTGCTCTCAGGCGGATGGTAATGAGTCTACTGGAGACTGGGCGGCAACCCATGACAGTGGCTAGAATGTTCTTGTGGACCAAGAATCCAACGCCGTGTTCGTGCCTGTCATCCCTACCGCTGAAATAGAGCTTGTGGCCTTTGTCGGTCGTTGTTTCACCTAGGCCTTTCCAGCGCAGTTCGCTGATACCTAGAACATTCCATCGATAGTGGTCCAACTCGTGGGCCAGTTCTTCTAATTTTCCTTCCGCAGTTAGGGTCCTGACATTCCAGGTTCCTATGACGATGTTGTTTCTCGTGCGGATCTTGCTAAATTGTCCATCAGTAGCATACTTAACACCTCCGTCCTGGTGGCCAACGGAAGGCGCGGTCCTTGTGCCGTGTGACGACCCGGGCGACGACCGATCCGGTATGGAATTAGTGGGTTGTGTCATCATGTAGTGTGTCTTGGGCAAAAAAGACCTGGCGGTGCCCAATCCTCTCCAGGCTGTTGGCCACAGCCGAAATCCACGAATACAGTGTGGCTCGCCTTGGCCCTGAGCACAAGGTCGTTGAACCTGTAGTAACGTGAGGTTCCTCCGCCCTGGCCGGTGACTTCTGTGTAGAAGACTTTCGCCCAGTGATTGTTGTCACCTAAAATATCAATATTGTTGTCACCTAAAATATCAACAGATGTTGTCACCTAAAATATCAATATTGTTGTCACCTAAAATATCAATATTGTTGTCACCTAAAATATCAATATTGTTGTCACCTAAAATCTAAATATTGTTGTCACCTAAAATATCAATATTGTTGTCACCTAAAATATCAACAGATGTTGTCACCTAAAATATCAACAGATGTTGTCACCTAATATATCAATATTGTTGTCACCTAAAATATCAATATTGTTGTCACCTAAAATATCAACAGATGTTGTGGGTTCATTTAACAACTGGTCAGAGTTTGTTATACCAGTTCTTAAAACAAATAAGGAAATAATCGTGTTATATTGAAAATTGATTTTCAGTCTTTACTTGTATGTTTTACGAACTTATAATGGCTTTACAATAATGATATTGTTGAATCGTACTTGGATATATTTGGGCTATTTATTTGCGTTGATTTAAAATCAGTTTTACAGTCTTAAAAAAATTAAAATAAAATAAAAAGCTGAGAGAATAATACTAGACAAGGTTTATTATTACACGTGTCTCTATGGCTCCGCTGCTCCATACCTTGCCGATAATGTCCAACGCTACACTCCCTCTCGCAACTTGCGCTCTTCATCCGACACACGCCTTACAGGGTTATATCCTATTTTATCCCGTAACTCGAAGGTCGTTGGTGCACCACTGATGATCGTTTAACCAGCGTAGGATACCCCGCCACAAACTGTCCTCTGATGGTTCTAGATTTTTTTTCTTCTATCTTTGGATTAACTGCCTGGAATTCATTACCAATTTCTCTCCGCATCATACCGACTATCAACATATTCAAAGCAAACCTCAAAGCTCATTTCTTCTCTAAAGTCTTCTCCTGATCTGTTCTGTCTTCAAACTGCTTCTTCCATATTGCCTTATACTTTGTGTGTATTTGTGCGTGTGTGTGTGCGCGTGTGTGTATGGGTGTGCGTGTGTGTTTGTGTGTACGTGTTTGTGTGTGCATGTGTGGGAAATCACTTTTGTTTCTTACTGCCTCACTCCCAGTTTGCTTTAATGTGGCCTGCTCCCTGCCATGTAGGTCTATGTATTGTACTAATGTTTAATGAGTGCGTCAATGCATGAGTGTGAGCTTTAAACTATTCATTCCTAGGAAAAGCGCTTTATTTTAATAATAATAATAATAATAATAATAATAATAATAATAATAATAATAATAATAATAATAATAATAATATTATTATTATTATTATTATTATTATTATTATTATTATTATTATTATTATTATTATTATTATTATTATTATTATTATTACTATTTAGGGATACATATTTGATACATGAAATTATTAACAGAGGGACCCGGTGTTAATAATTGTTTTAGTTCTGTCTCACTCCGGCTTGTACTGGAATGAACAGTCAGACAAAGTCGCACAAAGAGCCGCCACAAATGTCAATTCTATATGTCACTGTTATCTACCCATCAATTCATCTCTTTAGTACAAAGACATTTTCAAAAATTGTTGACTATGCAAAATATGGTATCATGTTCAAAAACATATTGCACTGAAAAATCAAAAAACAATGTAAAATACAAATATAAACAACAAAACAAACCTTATACAATCCAATAAGTCTCAATGCAAAGAATGAGTACATGCAAATCCATTGCTTTACTCTAAATACGTTTAAAAATTTCTACAACTAAGTGTAGTTTATGTGAAACAGGGTTTAAGTGAATCTAGAACCAAATATCTATCTCAATCAATTCAATGGCAAATCATAAAGGAAAACAAATGTCCTCACCATTAACGTTTGCTAATTCCACAACTAATTTTAACGTACTTCAGACACAAATTGGGATAATTCTAGAACTGCACAATTCTTATCGTAATCAAAACCACAAAAACATCTTTAATTAATTACGATTTGTACTGATTCCACCACTATATATCATCAGTTTCAAAGTCGATTTACAAGACTTTCAAAACAATACATTTCTGCACCAACAACAACAACAATCAACAAACACACACTAAGAAATGTGTTTAACACATTCCGCAACCAACATCAATTTACTGTGAGTACATTTCAGGTTATTCGCTCCATTACTACTACTACTACTGCTGCTACTACTACTACTGCTGCTGCTACTACTACTAAGAAGAAGAAGAAGAAGAAGAAGAAGAAGAAGAAGAAGAAGAAGAAGAAGAAGAAGAAGAAGAAGAAGAAGAAGAAGAAGAAGAATTTTTAATCCCACAATAATAAATAAATAAATAAATAAATAAATAAATAAATAAATAAATAAATAAATAAATAAATAAATAAATAACTAGACTGATGGCTTTCATTGCAATCGCAGGAAACAATTACAAACACATTGAAAAATCACTTTGACCTATGTGATAACTTACACTAAAGTTTGACCCTAACTATGAAATTAGACAGACGTGAACTTACCCAGTGTTGTTGGAGCACAGAAAAGGAAGTTCCAGGATTGGGAAGTTCCGCAGTCCAAATGCACGACTGCAATGTATATGTGTGATTCCTCAACCTAGCACCGCTCCAGCTGCCGCCAATCCCTCATCTGACACCATCAACAAGTGAAAAGCCAGCTAAAAGGTAGCAGCTGATTGGTCAACTGCGCCACAAGACTTGGACTCTAGCTGTGACTGGGTGACCTTTGACAGGATGCTCCTCACTAAGCAGTTTGTCACGTCCTTCACCACTATTACTGAGACATTCACCCTCATTCCACGCTACTAAGCCCGCTGAGGTATTCATCCGCATCACCATCATAGGAAGCTAGTCAGGTTATCACCACAGATCATCGTCACCAGTCACCAGGGTCACCGCTACACTGAAAGTCATTAACGTCACCGCAGCACTGAAATAGTCAACAAGGTTCACCGATACACTGAAACAGTCACTGAGGTCACCGATACACTGAACCATTCACCATGATCACCACCACACTGAAACAGTAAACCTAATTGAAGCAGTAATCCTAACCTATATATAATAGTTTACTGTTGACCATCACAATACAACACGGCTTGACAAGACAATCACAGAGAATGAGTCACCATGTATACGTGAGGTGAGTCACTGAGGGTGAATGTGACCAGGTGTGAGAACAGGGGAGTTATCTGGTGTGAAGAGGACACCCTGTCTAGCGTTGTCTTTTGTTATCACTGGCGCTTGCCGCTCTCCTCCAACCTGTAATACGGGCCACCCTACACAGCGCTCCAACGTCATCCTTTGCTTTAAGGCTGTTTTCACCTGACGCTACACTACAACTGTCACAGTTATCTCTCTCTCTCTCTCTCTCTCTCTCTCTCTCTCTCTCTCTCTCTCTCTCTCTCTCTCTCCTCTCTCTCTCTCTCTTTCTCACATACACGCACATACACACACATACTCTCTTTTTCTGCCTTTATTTGCTTGTGCGTGGGTGTGTGGGATTGCGTGTGTCCGTGTATGTATGTAAGTCTATGAGCTATCTAGCTTTAAGTCTGTTTGTGTATGCATGCTTGGGGCTGTGTCTGTGTCTGTGTGTAAGTCTGTGAGCTATCTGGCTATAAGTCTGTGTATAAGTCTGTGAGCTGGCTGTCTGTTTGTCTGTCGTTGGGTGTTAGCGTGTATGTAATAAACTATGCACAGGAGCGTGAAAAACAGACAGCAATGTGCAGCGCGTTTAGCGATAGGGGCAGACAAATATAAACGATTTGTCTTTGGCCTCAGGCAGCTTAGTATATCATCATCTACAAGCCTTGCCCTAAGTCTGCTCATACAAACAGCAATTATCACCCCCAAAATCACCCACCTGTCAATATCTATATCTAGATCAGCTATTTTGAGACTCAGGGTTTCATTTCAATTGTTTCATTAGTACATGCACTAGCAATAACAACTACGACTATTATTGCTACTGCTACTACTACTACTACTACTACTACTACTACTACTACTACTACTACTACTACTACTACTACTACTACTACTACTACTACTACTACTATTACCACTGTCGGTGCTCATGCTGGTACAACAACAGCAACAACTATTACTACTTCTGTTGCTGCTATTCCTACAACTTCGACTATTGTTGCGGCTGCTAATACAACCACTACTATTGCTACCATTGTTGCTGCTACTAACACTACTACAGCTATTTTTGCTGCTGCTGCTGCTGCTGCTGCTGATGATGATGATGAAATTTATTATAGACTGGTTTGGAGCACAAAACCATGATGGAAGCATGCAGTGCGGTTGATGCACCGTAATGACGTATATTACACTGACATGACGTAAACAGCTGACGTGTATTCCACTAACCTTCATTCAAACACCTCTGTCACTAATGCCAACAATTACCCGTTGTATCATTTTTAATGTGACGACAAGCCAATGTCCCTAGTGACGTCTTTGTCACACACAATAAACAAACATCAGTCAGGCACCTTCTTCCTTACTGTGTCACTTTGTATTGTGTTACGTACTGCTCTCTGCTTCCTGTAGACATTGTATTATGTGTTATGTACTCATCTCTGCTTCCTGTTGACATTGTATTATGTGTTATGTACTACTCTCTGCTTCCTGTAGACATTGTATTATGTGTTACGTACTGCTCTCTGCTTCCTGTAGACATTATATTATGTGTTATGTACTACTCTCTGCTTCCTGTTGACATTGTATTATGTGTTATGTACTCATCTCTGCTTCCTGTTGACATTGTAGTATGTGTTATGTACTACTCTCTGCTTCCTGTAGACATTGTATTATGTGTTATGTACTACTCTCTGCTTCCTGTAGACATTGTATTATGTGTTATGTACTACTCTCTGCTTCCTGTAGACATTGTATCATGTGTTATGTACTTCTTCTTGCTTCCTGTAGACATTGTATTATATGTTATGTACTTCTCCCTGCTTCCTGTAGACATTGTAGTATGTGTTATGTACTACTCTCTGCTTCCTGTAGACATTGTATCATGTGTTATGTACTACTCTCTGCTTCCTATAGACCTTGTATTATGTGTTATGTACTACTCTCTGCTTCCTATAGACCTTATATTGTGTGTTATGTACTACTCTCTGCTTCTTGTATATATTGTATCGTGCGTTACATACTGCTATTTGCTTCCTGTAAACATTGCATTGTGCGTTACGTACTGCCTTCTGCTTCAAGTAGACATTGTATTGTGTGTTACGTACTTCTCTCTCTTCTTGTATTCTGTATTACGGCAACGGGATAGCTCAGCTGGTAGAGAGGAAGAGAGGTTATGTACCTTCTATTTGTTGGTTAGTCTAGCATTGGGTGGCTCCTGCTGTGCACAAAATCATTTGGTGTGGCATTGGGTTATGCAGGACAAGGCTACACGACATATGTCCCGCATTTTGTCTTCTATTTTTTGGTGGTGCGCAGGACTACATTATGGACAGGCATTTTATGCAAGTCAGTGGCAGTGACTTGTAGAGAGTGTCGTGGCACTAGTAGCCGGCAACCCAGCTTACTACCAACACGCTTCCCCGCTTTGCAAGGCAACTATTTTTATGTCTCTCTTACGAGGGATAAATTAAAAATAGCAGTTGGGGTCGCGCTGTGTTCTTAAGGTGGTGGCTGATAGACGACAGTTACATTATTGATATTACTATTATCACTTATATTACTAATATCACTAATATCACTTTTAGTGCCAATATCACTAATACCACTAATATTATGGATATTACTTATATTACTAATAACAGTTATTTCACTTATATCACTTATGCTACCAATATCACTAATGTCACTTATATTAGTAATATTACTATTATCACTTATATTGATAATATCACTAAAATTACTTTTATTACCAATATCACTAATATCACCAATATTAATATATACTAGTTATCACTTATACTACTACTATCACTAATATCACATATATTACTAATCTCACTAATATATTTTACACTACTAATATCACTAATATCACTTATATTACTAATATCACTAATGTCACTAATTCTTCCTCGCCCTCTAGCAAAGCTCACATGATGCAAAATGCTCAATTTTGAATGGATCAAAATACAACTTCTTTCTGTTTGCTTTTCTGTCTGTGCCTCTGTCTCTCTCTCTCTCCCTCTCTCTCTCTCTCTCTCTCTCGCTTCTCACGTGCATACACGCACATACGGACAACCACATGCATGCGCATGCGCACATATACATGCAAATGAGCTCACACACACACACACACACACACACATCTACAACATACACACTCAGACATATAATTCACACACACATAATTATACAACATACACACTCAGACAGATAATTCACACACACACACACATATACAACATACACACTCAGACAGATAATTCACACACACACACATAATTATACAACATACACACTCAGACAGATAATTCACACACACACACACACACACACACACACATATATACAACATACACACTCAGACAGATAATTCACACACACACACACACACACACACATATACAACATACACACTTAGACAGATAATTCACACACAAATGCACTAACTTCCAGTCCCCACATGATAAAAAAAAGTGGTCAATTAAGACGGGGCTGGTGGAGTGTTAATGGCGATGGCTTACGCGGCTTAATAAATCAATTAACTGGCTGGCGGTGAATGAGATCAGTCAATAATTGGATAATAACTTCCTGTGACGGATTGACGTGTCGCGATGAACGTCAAAACTATTCACTCATCCACCCTCTTCACCTGCACTGCCCACAGCCCTACCTGCCATCAACAGCTTAAAGCAGGGATGTCAATGATCCCTCTCTTCAAGCTGCTCGTCCTGCAGTGATGGATTGGTGAGGGATACCAGCCCCGTCTACTTAGACGTAATGCCATACACTCAACGTTAAAGTTGCTATATGTTTGGATGATCATCATTTTAATGTTATCTTAGGAAGATAGATAGGCTATATCTATAAGGCGTGAGTGTTGAAAATATGTAGGACTGTGTATTAACTCCTTTTGTAACAGTAGCACGGATCAGTATTTTAAAGCTGGATTACAATATTTTAAAGCTGGATTACAGCATTTTAAAGTTAGTGTGTCCAAAATCTGAACATTGATTTGCTGAGAGTGAGCACCAGTCTGGTATCTGGCACCAGATAGGTGCTCACTCGGCCTAAAATCAACATCCTAAAGTTAGTGTCTCGCAGTCCACAGTTCGAACCCTTACATTTCCCTTGAAGTATAAACAATAAAGTTCACAATCAGAGGCAGAACAACCTTGGGGTTAGAGTATAAACAGTGAAGTTCACAATCAGATGTTAGAGTATAAACAGTAAAGTTCATAATCAGAGGAAGAACAACCTTGGGGTTAGAGTATAAACAGTGAAGTTCACAATCAGATGTTAGAGTACAAACAGTGAAGTTCACAATCAGATGTTAGAGTATAAACAGTGAAGTTCACAATCAGATGTTAGAGTATAAACAGTAAAGTTCATAATCAGATGTTAGAGTATAAACAGTGAAATTCACAATCAGATGTTAGAGTATAAACAGTGAAGTTCACAATCAGATGTTAGAGTATAAACAGTGAAGTTCACAATCAGATGTTAGAATATAAACAGTAAAGTTCATAATCAGATGTTAGAGTACAAACAGTGAAGTTCACAATCAGATGTTAGAGTAAAAACAGTGAAGTTCACAATCAGATGTTAGAGTACCAACAGTGAAGCTCACAATCAGATGTTAGAGTAAAAACAGTGAAGTTCACAATCAGATGCAGATCAAAGGAAGTAAGAAAGAGGATGAAATAAAAAAGGAAGAAAAATAAGAAAAAGCAACATATAGCAATACAAAGGAAAGAAAACAGAATCACAGACTGTAATAAACAATGAAAGAAGAAATACAATAAAATATACAATAAACAAATAAATGAATGAATAAATGAAAAGAAAAATAGCCTAATTAAATTACCATAAACAAATAAATAAATAAATAAATTCAAATCAAACAAAGAAGTCAGTCGTCCCCGCATCCAGCGATCATCATGAAACAATATGTGTTGCCACATTTAATCGCCTTACTATCTACTGCCAATAAGTTCAGGCGATCATTTATTTTTTATTGCCGAGCCCTCCACCAATCCAAGTGCACGCGGAGCGTAGAGGGCGTGGGAGCATCCTAAAGGTTGCCACGTCAAGGAAGTGGCTGATGGATTGTGGGTAAATACAAAATGGCGTCCACGGTCTCAGCCAACGTCACACTGCGCAGCTGAGACTGGCCGAGACTGACGTTGGTTTCTGCCCCATGTCTTTGCAATGTCTCTCTACCCATCTCTCTACCCAATGTCTCTCTACCCAATGTCTCTTTCCCCAATGTCTCTCTACCCACCTCTCCCCAATGTCTCTCTCCCCAATGTCTCTCTCCCCAATGTCTCTCTACCCACCTCTCCCCAATGTCTCTCTCCCCAATGTTTCTCTCCCCAATGTCTCTCTCCCCATCTCTCCCCTATGTCTCTCTCCCCAATGTCTCTTTCTCCAATGTCTCTCTACCCACCTCTCCCCAATGTCTCTCCCCAAATGTCTCTCTACCCACCTCTCCCCAATGTCTCTCTTCCCAATGTCTCTTTCTCCAATGTCTCTCTCCCCAATGTCTCTCCACCCACCTCTCCCCAATGTCTCTCTCCCCAATGTCTCTCTACCCACCTCTCCCCAATGTCTCTCTCCCCAATGTCCCTCTCCCCAATGTCTCTCTCCCCACCTCTCCCCAATGTCTCTCTACCCACCTCTCCCCAATGTCTCTCTCCCCAATGTCTCTCTCCCCAATGTCTCTCTACCCACCTCTCCCCAATGTCTCTCTCCCCAATGTCTCTCCACCCACCTCTACCCACCTCTCCCCAATGTCTCTCTCCCCAATGTCTCTCTCCCCACCTCTCCCCAATGTCTCTCTCCCCAATGTCCCTCTCCCCAATGTCTCTTTCTCCAATGTCTCTCTCCCCAATGTCTCTCTCCCCAATGTCTCTCTACCCAATGTCTCTCTACCCAATGTCTCTCTCCCCAATGTCTCTCTCCCCAATGTCTCTCTACCCACCTCTCCCCAATGTCTCTCTCCCCAATGTCTCTCTACCCACCTCTCCCCAATGTCTCTCTCCCCAATGTCTCTCTCTCCAATGTCTCTCTCCCCAATGTCTCTCTCCCCAATGTCTCTCTTTCCAATGTCTCTCTCCCCAATGTCTCTCTCCCCAATGTCTCTCTCCTCAATGTCTCTCTCCCCAATGTCTCTTTCTCCAATGTCTCTCTACCCAATGTCTCTCTTCCCAATGTCTCTCTCCCCAATGTCTCTTTCTCCAATGTCTCTCTACCCACCTCTCAACAATGTCTCTCCCCAAATGTCTCTCTACCCACCTCTCCCCAATGTCTCTCTTACCAATGTCTCTTTCTCCAATGTCTCTCTCCCCAATGTCTCTCTCCACAATGTCTCTCCACCCACCTCTCTCCAATGTCTCTCTCCCCAATGTCTCTTTACCCACCTCTCCCCAATGTCTCTCTCCCCAATGTCCCTCTCCCCAATGTCTCTCTCCCCAATGTCTCTCTACCCACCTCTCCCCAATGTCTCTCTCCCCAATGTCTCTCTACCCACCTCTCCCCAATGTCTCTCTCCCCAATGTCCCTCTCCCCAATGTCTCTCTCCCCAATGTCTCTCTACCCACCTCTCCCCAATGTCTCTCTCCCCAATGTCCCTCTCCCCAATGTCTCTTTCTCCAATGTCTCTCTCCCCAATGTCTCTCTACCCAATGTCTCTCTACCCAATGTCTCTCTACCCAATGTCTCTCTACCCACCTCTCCCCAATGTCCCTCTCCCCAATGTCTCTCTACCCACCTCTCCCCAATGTCTCTCTCCCCAATGTCTCTCTACCCAATGTCTCTCTACCCAATGTCTCTCTCCCCAATGTCTCTCTACCCACCTCTCCCCAATGTCCCTCTCCCCAATGTCTCTCTACCCACCTCTCCACAATGTCTCTCTCTCCAATGTCCCTCTCCCCAATGTCTCTCTCTCCAATGTCTCTCCCCAATGTCTCTCTCCTCAATGTCTCTCCCCAATGTCTCTCTCCTCAATGTCTCTTTCTCCAATGTCTCTCTCCCCAATGTCTCTCTACCCAATGTCTCTCTACCCAATGTCTCTCTCCCCAATGTCTTTCTACCCAATGTCTCTCTCCTCAATGTCTCTCTCCCCAATGTCTCTCTCCCCAATGTCTAGCTCCCCAATGTCTCTCTCCCCACCTCTCCACAATGTCTCTCTCCCCAATGTCTTTCCGCAATGTCTCTCTCCACACCTCTCCCCAATATCTCTCCCAAACCCCGTTGGGGTGCCGGGGGTTTCAGTATAAATAGTATCCCCACTTTCTGGAAATTTAGTGCTTTAAATTCCCACTGTCGCTGTCTTCCTTATTTACTCTTTCCCATTCCTGCTCTGTCCTATCACTCTGCTATACTATCGTCTTCTTCGCTAGATCAATGACCTACCTTTTTTCTTGAAAACTCTTCCTGGATAAGACTCCTTGTTTGTGTATGACGTCTGTTGGATCAGCTTGGGAGTGTTGGACGCTTTCTGCCGGGTGGTCACTAGGGCTTCCTATGATGTTATTAGTTAGCAATATAGGCATTTTATATGTATATGTTTTGTTGATAATTTATAATGATGTTTGTATTCTATTTTGTTTTTGTAACCGTGGGTTCGAGTAGTTGGGGTAAAGCCTCAGCCCTCCCCTGCGTGGGATGTCTTTATTGTAAAGTGACTGGCCGGTGGAGGGCATTCAATTTTCCCACTAGGGTTGTTTCAGCAGATCTTTTATGCGGATGGGGGTTGTCCGGTCCTGATTTGGCTCGGAAGAGTCCGCTGGATCTAAAGCAACAATCAATCAATCAATCAATCAATCTCTCCCCATCTCTCCCCAATGTCTCTCTCCCCAATATCTCTCCCCAATGTCTTTCCCAATGTCCCTCTCCCCATCTCTCCCCAAAGTATCTCTCCCCATCGTCTGTCTCCCCATCTCTCCCAATGTCTCTCTCTCCAATATCTCTCTCCCCATCTCTTCCCAATGTCTTTCCCCAATGTCTCTCTCCACACCTCTCCTAAAGTGTCTCTCTCCCCATCTCTCCCCAATGTCTCCCACCAGTGTCAGCAAAGCTGTATGTATCAATATAGGTCAAGGTATCGATGCTGTGCTAAAAATAAACTGAGCTTCCGCTCTGTAAGCGCTGTCAGCTAAACACTAAACCTGTGGTGAGGGGCAGAAGTGAGGGGTGGAGAAAGTGAGGTTAATGGGGTGGTTAGAGGGTGAGAGTGAGGACGTGTGTGTGTGTGTGTGTGTGTGTGTCTGTGTGTGTATTTGTCTTTGTGTCTATGTCTGTATGTGCCTGTGTATGTGCGTGTGTGTATGTCTGTGTGCGTGTGTGCATGAAAAACATTTAGTGTATTGAGAACCTTTTACTCCGCTGTTTTTGATCTCCTCCAACACTTTTTACTTGTCTTCCCGAGTATGTGTGTGTGTGTGTGTGTGTTTGTTTACATGCGGCATACGTGTGTGCGTGTGAGTAAATGTGTGTTCATATGCGTGCATGAGTGTGTGTGTGAGTGTGAGTGTGTGTGTGTGTGTGTGTGTGTGTGTGCGTTCACAACTATCCAACTCGGTTCCTTAGATTAACACACAAGCGTCCAACTGGGTTCCAAAAAAAAGTGGGTTTCAGAAAATGGAACCCACTTTTTTTAATACTGTTTCTTGAAGAGAAGTGCTAAATCGGGATTTTTAGAAGTTTTCAAGGCTGGAACCTCCTTGTGCACTTTCGTCAAATTCGTGTGTGAATTATTTCACACATCTAAGTGTGTGAAAAAGTTTCCAACTTGCCAAAGCACACATGGCAAGGGAAGATAACTTTCACTGACGAGTTGCAGTTTCAAGATGGCGATGCTTTGTGGCCTCAAGGTGAGCAAGAAACTTAATTGTACGATTGTTTGATATGTGTTATAGAACATAAACTGTATGCTGTTGTCATTGTTGATTTTACTTTTTTGTTGATGATATTTTATTCGTAGGTTATAATTGTATTGGAATGAGACTGTGATCGCTCGAATGGTCGTGAACGGCGAAGTTGGGCTAGATCTAGGCGAGATAGGTAGATCTGTTTTTTACGAAAGAAAAAAATGTCGTTACATCTAGATTCATTTCTTTTTCCTTCCAGAGCAGAATGTATATTATAAGGATAGGTAATATGGCTAAACATTTTATTTTGTATAAAACGTAGGAAGTTGGGAAACCATATGTGCCTTTTGTCGTGCTGGGGGCTGTGATAATGCTCCCAAACTAAGTTAAAGCAGAGGACTAGATGTTTTCCGATTTGTAAAAGCCGAGGACAGATTTATAGTAATATAATATATATGTTGCCATAAAGTGTGTTTGAAACAGAATAAAAGAGTGCATCTAAGCGTGCATGTGCTGTTCTTTGTGTCGGAATTATGTCCTATAATTGCTTTTGGCTTAGAATGTTACTTTTCACCTCTGATAATTTTTATTTTCAATGAAGTTTTTATGTGTAGATGAAAAAAAAAATTATCATAGTTTTATGTTGATACTTGGATTGCGGTAATGCATAACTATAATATTGTGTACACTCTATTACATTGTTATCTAAATTAAATTGACCAAGGAAGTTTAGCACATGACATTCACAGCGCCCAATATACAAACTAAAAAGGAGTACAATCCGCATTCATTTCCAAACAATTTCTAATCATTATCAGCAAATGAACCTAATTACTGATACTCTATTCAAGACGAAATAATTTTGATCTAAATAGACTGTGTGTAGGTGACGAAGGGAAATTAGATCTAAAAAAAAAATATATGACGCAGGACGCTATTAAAAGGAATAGAAAACACCTTTCACCATGTTTTGCTTTGAGTTTTTTTGATTGATTTATTGTTGCTTTAGGTCCAGCGGACTCTTCCGAGCCAAATCAGGACCGGACAACCCCCGATCCGCATAAAAGATCTGCTGAAACAACCCCAGTGGGAAAATTGAATGCCCTCCACCGGCCAGTCACTTTACAATAAAGACATCCCACGCGGGGGACGGCTGAGGGTTGACCTCAACTACGCGAACACCCCGGTTACAAAAACAAAATAGAATACAAACATCATTATAAATCATCAACCAAACACATACATATAAAATGCCTATAGTGCTAAATAGTACATTCATAGGAAGCCCTAGTGACCACCCGGCAGAAAGCGTCCAACACTCCCAAGCTGATCCAACAGACCTCATACACAAACAAGGAGTCTTGTCCAGGAAGAGTTTTCAAGAAAAAAGGTAGGTCATTGATCTAGCGAAGAAGAAGATAGTATAGCAGAGTGAAGGACAGAGCAAGAATAGGAAAGAGTAAATGAGGAAGACAGCGACAGTGGGAATTTAAAGCACTAAATTTCCATAAAGTGGGGATACTATTTATACTGAAAACCCCCGGCACTCCAACGGGGGTACTGTTGCCGCAGTGAAGCGTCTTGCCTATAAAGGAAAGACAGGTTTTCAACTGTGGCTTTCACTGTTCCCTTTATAGGTTTGAACAATCTACAGTGGCAAGATTGCTCATGACCCCAAGGGGTTTTGCTTTGAGTAAGGAATATAATGTTCAAATATGAACTGAAAGTGAAGTTGAAGAAAAGAATGGAGGGCGAGAAAAGAAACACAAGAAAATATGTGTTTCGTTGCTGTCATTGTTTGCATTACATTTGCAGATGTTTTCTTCAACAAGCCAGGTGTTTGCTTCTAAAGGACAAGGGATAATTCAAAGGTGAGATTAAGGATCACGATTAAAAATTGTGCACTATGGATGGGTTCTCTCTCTCTCTCTCTCTCTCTCTCTCCTCTTCTCTCTCTCTCTCTCTCTCTCTCTCTCTCTCTCTCTAGCTTGTGTGTGTTGCATGAAGATGTTTATTTTTATAAGATTAAATTTAGTAATTCATTATTACATTATTGTTACAAGGGCAGGATGTTGAAAAAAAAGGAAGCCAGCGCTTATTTTTTTACCCTTGGAAAATAAAATTGTCATCCTCTCTCTCTCTCTCTCTCTCTCTCTCTCTCTCTCTCTCTCTCTCTCTCTCTCTCTCTCTCTCTCTCTCTCTCTCTCTTTCTCTCTCTCTCTCTCTCTCTCTCTCTCTGAGTTGAAACATAGTCATGGTAGCGTGCGGACGCATTTTGCTGGAGCAGTGAGTTCAGATATTAATAAGTGATGTTTATTGACAGAAAAAAGTGCGGATTCTAGTTTACTATATAGTATTGTACTGCAACGGTGTAGGCTACCTACCTAACTGCAAGGTGTAGTCTATCAACCTAACTGCAACGGTGTAGGCTATCTACCTAACTGCAACGGTGTATATAAATAACTGTAGAACTATGCCCACTACAGCTGTAAAACATAGGCTGGTTGTTGGCGTCTTTCACCGCTGCTTCATAGCACTTATGGCAATAAGGGTGAAGAAAGCTGCACTACGCTTCAGACCATGAAAACAACCCAGCGTCACACCCTCCGATTTGGTGGTGCTGTTTCTGACTGTCGCTCTCATTATTCAAAGTGGAGATGAATCCGTGACCGAATGAAAATTATGTAACAACGTCGACGAAGGCGTCCACACTGATAGCAACGGCGGTGACAGCAGAGTGTTGGCAGCGATCGAAAAAGTATTTGAAGCCGTCAATCGCATCGATAAACAGCAAGTGAATAGTGCCCAAGCTGTGACCATCAAACTGAACCAGGCGGAGGAGAAGCTAGATGAGAGACTTCAGGCTTTGGAAAGCGACACAGAGAGAATGTGTCAAGATATTGTGAGATGAGTGCCAAGCTGGAAATGATCGAAGAGAAAACCAAGAGCTAAGGAAAAAAGTGGATAGTCTTGAAACGAAACTACAGAAAGTGGAAATGATGAGTGAGCGCATGAACAAGAAAGGCACACGGCAGTACATGGCAGAACATGATTCAGGACCTCACAACCTAGTATTTAACGGAGTGCCGTCGGCGCCAGGGGAATCACCACAACCTTTGGAAAACAGGTTGGGAGTCATCATCACCAAAGACATGAAAGTCACCAGAGAAAGTGGTTTTGAAGGCGTGATTAGAGCTGGCAGATTAATTTTAATCTCAACATTAATATTGATATTTTTATTTGTCTACTACTCGATCCTTTTGTTTTCCAACAGGTTTTCACAAGGTGCCACAGATACCTATAAAACCAGGGTAACCCAAGAGTCAGCAGACAGCAATACACCACTGAGGGAATGGAATGATTCTCAGGCGGAACATTATCGGAGGAGGACGTGTCACGTTTCACACCTGGTTGCCACTTACGCTTTGCTGACTTGCATTTTCTGCTGGCGAGACTTAAACGGACTTGCACGTAGGCCTACTTGCACTCTGCTGTCCTGAGACCAGTGCCTCACCGCTTTACTGCTTGCGACTGCTGCGCCGTTGCCTTACCTTTTTGAGACTGGAGGTCCTAATGGCTTTGGCGCTGCCTACTCTTTTGGTGAATATTTTAATATTTATAGATTTTTAAAAAAGTTTTTAAGCTTTCCTAACCTTTTTTTAGCTAGGAATTTGAGATTTTTGGGTCCTCATTGGAGATCGGTTTTGATAAGTTTTTGATAGGTTTTGAATTAAATCTGTAAACCTCGGTTTTGACAGATCCTGGTTGGATTTTTGAACTTTGCGGCGCGCGAGTTGCGACCAGCCCCTCTTCCGTATTTTTTTTTAAATGTGGTATTTTGTAGCTAAATTTATTTCCTCATCGGCAGCCTTTCTCCATCATGAACGGGAGGGCTGCCGGCCGGGTTGGTGCAAGTCGTGGTGGGCATTCTAAACGCCGGCGCGTCGCCGCGAAGAAAAGGGGTGGAAAGGATTCCACGGTTACTCAAAACAAAACTGAACTGAGAGACGATGACGTTGGTAAATGGAACTCGCAGGACGGTGGGGGCGTTGCCCTCCCACTGAATGATTTGGCCGTTAGCGCTGACCCCGGGCCATCTCCTTGGTGGAAGAGTGCCCAGGAAACATTCTCTGATTCCTCTCTCTCGTCCATCCCGGAGGAGACTGATGATAATTCTATGGAGGATGGGGTTGCTTCCACCCCCCTTGGACGTTTGTTCGGGAGCGGCCGTTAGTGCTGCCCCCGGGCTCTTTTCCTCTAGGTGGATGGGGGCCCATGATCCATCTCTCTCGTCCATTCCGGAGGAGATTGATGATAACTTTATGGAAGAGAGGGCTGCTCACTCTTCCTCAGATCCTTGCTCGGGAGCGGAGTTCCTTGACTCTGGTCCCACGCTCGAGGAGTTGGTACACCTGGTGACCCCTCCAGTCGCTGTTTCGAGTGACCGCCCGGTGGGTCAAGCGTGGTCTACTGTTACCAGTAGAAGAATGAACAAAATGAGACGACCCATGGGGCCTACTCGCATACCAGACTACGGTCTTTGTCAATTTGCGGTAGTTATTAGACACACAGGTGATACCACTTTGGTTTCACTCAAATCATTTGGTTGGAAGCTGGCAGACCTCTTGCGCGGTTCTGTGGGCGCGGTGGACAGAGTAAGACTCCTACATGTAGATGAAGGTTTCCTCATAGGTTGTAAAACCTTGACGCAGTAACAGAAACTGATTGAACTTTCGCGGGTGGGCCAGATTATGATAGCATGTACTACCCTAGTGCCGGTGGTGGAGGGGGTTGTCTCTGGCATCCCCCCCCCCCCCCCCCCTCCTATCGTGCCGTGGAGAAATACTCGAAAAGTGCAATGGATCGGTGGACCCGGATGGCACCGTCCGCACCTGCAAGGTTAGGAAATTCCAACGCATCCTCCGGTCAGATGGACAGACAGCCGTCCACCGCGGTTAGGGTGACAGTCGAGGCGATGACGCTGCGGCAGCTCTCCTTCTCAATTGTAGGGACTTCCTGGTGACTCCTTACGTGGCAACGGCACTTAGGTGCTACCGGTGCCAAAGATTCGGGCACATTCGAAAAAATTGTAATTCTGCGCAGAATTTTTTCTTCCTGCGGGGCTGCCGGTCACTCGGGGGCCGCTTGTAGAGCCGTAGGGCGAACTTGTTCCAACTGTCGTGGTGACCACTCGGACGCTAATCATAACTGCCCTACTCGCAGGGAGCGCCTGTTGGCGAATGAATTGCGAGCGGCGACATTCATGCCACGAGCGCGGGCCTTATACCTGGCCCAAACAAAAAATTATGTCTGAGTCGGCGAGTGGGGACGTGGCCTCGGGCGTGTCGGGCGGCGTTGCAGCTCTTGCGGGGGTGTTTGCTCTACCCCGTTCCCTCCCTAGTGCTTGGAGTGGTTCTCCCAGACGCTTGGCGGCGGGGAGCGAGACCGGGGATACAGTTAAGCCCAGCCGGTCACGGGGTGGGTTCGGGATCCTACACAGAGCCTGTGAGTTTAGCACCTGGTGCTAAAAACGACTCTTGGGTGGCTATTCACAGGCTCGAACGCCTTGTCGAAGAATGACCCAGTCCGTTGTGGACCTTGTCGAGATGGTCCGTGGCCTGACGGCCGTGGCACCGGTTGCTCCTACCCAAAAACAGGTTGGCGCTGACGTACTGGACGCCGAGCGCGATCTGTGTCCCAGAGCTTCCTCTCTGGTGGCCGTGCACAAGGCCACTCCACTCGGGAGGTCCCGGCGGCGGTTGCCCGTTCCGACAGGGGCGGTGGAGGGTCTGCCGCCCCTAAAGAAGTGGGCCCATGTGGTTATCCTGACCTCAGTGCTATTAGTGAACTGTTGGCCCAGTTCGATGCCCGACTCAGATGTGCGAGATAACACTAGATGGCCGAGCTTGCGTAGGCAACAGCTCGCCTCATGCCACGCACTTCCACTACCAGGAATTAGGCTGTTTACATACTTTAATCTTATTCATTTATTTTTAAAGATGTGGTAAATTTTATGATATTGTAGTCATATGAATGACAAATTATAAGATCGCTGTCTTATATGGCGCCTTAACCTTGGAAGATCTCATTTTATTGGAAAAACGAAGTATTTGAAGCGGTGTTTAATTTATGCCATGTAACATTTTATCAATTGTTGAAGATAGTTAATTTATGCCTAAATTCCCCGTTACGTTGAAATGATCTACTGATCATTCAAATTGATTTTTTATTTATTCCCGTTGAGGGCCTGGCTCGCAATATCGCGCGTTGTAGGCCTACATAACCACAATCGTATCATCTCTATCGCCGAACATTCGGTGAATTCGATGAATTTAAAATTTTCTGTTTTAGACTTCTATTTATCCATTTTGGCGCTCTCTGGCATCACTTTTTAATCATGTTTAAACCCATTTTTAGAAATTATTCCTTTTTACCGTGGTCCTGAAGGATTTTGAACATAGACCTGGGAAAACAGATAGATGGATAATGAATGTTTATAGGGTCCAGCGGACTACTACGAGCTGAATCGGCAATACAAGGAAAACATAGACTTGCTCCATTGTGTCCTTGGGCTGAAAGCTCACGCTTCTGTTTGTGACCAAGCGTAACCATGCTAGCGTTTCAAACTTGTAGAAAACTGGGTCATATATTGTTTTGTTTCCATCTGAATATGACTGCAGGATAAACGTAATCTTTTTATCTGACTGTCCGTAGATACTGCTGTCCGTGCACGCCTGGGAAAAAATTATAACATTAACCTCCTAAACCGTGTTTCATACCTTAACCACACTGACCATGATGTCAGATCTAGTCTGTTTGCATTCTTGTCAGCTGAGTATTTCAACCAATATTAATATTGAAAGTTCTGGCTCTCCACTACTTGAACCTTTTGTTTTTCAACAGAGTGTCACATCGTGCAAGAGAGAGATCCAAGAAACCAGAATATTAAAAGCGTCAACGGGGAGCCATGATATGCGAGGACGAAAGAGGGGGCGACAAAATGGGCCGTTCAAGTCTTCGTCCGATTGTTCATACTCATCACCACATTCTAGGTTAGCCTTATCTTCATTGACTGTTGTACTTTCCTGAATTAGATCCATGATTACCCAGGTCTATGTTTCCCCAGGTCTGTGTTCTCCCAGGTTTGTTCCTCGGGTCTGTGTCCCCCAGGGTTTATTTTCCACAGGTCTATATTCCCTCGGGCCTGTCATCCTCCAGGCCTATGTTAACTCAGGTCTATGTTCTCCAGGTCTTTATTCCCTGATGTTTAAATTCCCATTTGTCTATTCCCCCATGTCTATGATTGGCCGCTAGGTCTATTCTTCCATGGCTATGCTCACCCCCCAAAAAATATATACGTGCTATCGCCCATAGTGGCGTGTCACCTAAAAAAAAAAAGAGAGAGAGAGAGAGATCGTTAGTTTTGGGGTGTTAGGGTTCAGGGTAGATTGTCAGATTACTAAGTGTTTTTTAAATGGTTGGTTTGTTAATCATCTTGGCAGCATACTTAATATCCCCCATCCCCCCGCCATGCCACACCCCTCTCTCTCTCTTTCTCTCTCTGTGTCTCTCTGTCTCTCTCTCTCTCTCTCTCTCTCTCTCTCTCTCTCTCTCTCTCTCTTCTCTCTTTATGTTTCACCAGTTCTATGTTCACCCAAATAAAAACCACTTTGCTTGCATAGACTACATTGAAATGTAATTCTTCTTGCTCGATCTTTGTGAGTAAGATGTATTTTGTCTCAAACTCTAGCAATAACCCTTGTGGTATGTTATATACTGCAGATCCAGGATGCCGGTCATCTCTTCGCAAGCCAAAGCAAATGGTCAAGTCCTAGAAAGTGACCATTCAAGTGCCCGTTCAAGTGTTCAGTTTTCTGCTCAAGTCAAAGAGGCATTGTCAAAAAACAATGTTGTATTTTTTTGCCAAGAACATTTAATGAAAAAATGTCAATCCATCTTCAACGAGTTCACAAAGAAGAGCTAGAGGTTGCTCAGATTGTATCAATTGTTTCTTATTCAATTGAATATTATGTTTTTTGCAATATTTGAATTTATTTCTATCCGTTGGTTTTTTTCTTACCTAAAGAGATGTCAGTTTTTGTTAACAGTTTTACTCGATAAACCAATTTCACTTCTCACTCCATCACCAACCCCCTCGGGGAAGATTGGTGCTAGCAGCATTGTCACTTTAAAACAGTTGAAATTAAACTATGCATTATGACATGCCAATGGTGTACGTTCTTTCTTTTAATTTTGTTATTGTTATTCATTCCGTATTTTGTTTACAAAAAAGTACTTGTCAGTTATTCATTGAAATAAAATTGTTTCAGACTAAATTTGATACATTTGTCCTGAGTGTTTGATACGTTTTGAGTGTTTGCCTCCAGGTCTAAAGTTGATTACTCATTGCTCCAGGTCTAAAGTTGATTACTCATTGCTTAAAGGGTCCAGCGGACTACGATGAGCCGAATGAGAGGACCTCATCTAGGTGTATGAGTTAGAGTATTACTTCACAAATAATGCTAAAACAATGTGGATAGGCCTATGGTCGAATAAATTGTGTGTCAAATGTCAAATACTGCAAATGCATACGACTTTTTTTGACTATGTACTCGCTCAAAACTCAACGCAAAATGAGTCCTAAATAGGCCAAAAGTGACATTTGACAAATAATAATTTGTCCGGTCTTCCGCCGTCGACTGAGCAAGACATTGAAGTGGTCAAGTTCTATTTCAACTAACACAACCAAACTAGGTAATATGGAGTATACCCATGAGACTCGAAAATGATAAGTGAATTAAAGACTTCACTTCAAGGCCTTGACCTTCAGTAACCTTAACCTTGGGATAACCTTGACCTTCACAAGGGATCTCATGCCTATGAAAGATCAAATAACTCAATGTTGTTGCATACTATGGGTTACCTCCTGTTCCAAAAACACTTATTGATGATCAAATATTTACAGCAAAAGTTGTATTATGCCAAAAGACTGACCTTTGGATGACCTTGACCTTCAGTGACCTTAACCTTGGGATAACCTTGACCTTCACAAGGGATCTCATGCTCATGAAAGATCAAATAACTCAATGTTGTTGCATACTATGGGTTAAATAATGCCATTCTACTGTACAATTACCAATTTTTTACAAATGTTTTTGCAAGGCCTAAAATGACCTTGACCTTCAAGATCAACTCAAAACTGGAACATATATGAAAGATCAATCTGCCATCTCTAAATCTTTAAAGAAAACAAGATTGGACTTTATATCTCTCATTGTTTAGGGCCAAGGTCACTTCAAAATACCTATACTAACCGATGTTAGACAGCTCCAGTGACCTTGACCTTGACCTTGGAGTGAGGTTGACCAAATTTGCATAAAATATGTGTGTCATTGATATCTATCATGCTTCAAAGAATCATAAGAGTTCAATATTAATAACTTCGAAAAAAAGTGAAATTTTGTGAAAAATTGTCATTTTTGTAACTAACATTTGTTGACCATGTGACCTTGACCTTGAAGTGAAGTCATTCATTTACTGATCATTTATGAGGTCTCATGGGTACACACCATCTTACCAAGTTTGGTTGTCCAAATTTAGACTCCAAAAAGCAGAATCATGTATGGAACCCAAAGTACTAGTTTGGTCGTTCGTGTGTGCCTGAAGGAACCCACTTGTACAAAAAGGAACCCACTTTTCCAAAGTCAACCACATCAAAGTTTGTTTATATATTTTAAATTTTTAGTGATATTGGAACCATGTACAGTCAAATTAAGCTGTATGCTGAGTTTTGAAGTCCTCACTAGTTTACATCATGTGGAACCCAGTTGACATCATTTTGGAAAGAAACCCAGTTGGGAGGCTTTGAACGTATGTGTGTGTGTGTGTGTGTGTTTGAAGAGGGCGAGACATAAAACTTCGTGCTTAAATGTGTTTGGTTTTATTCTCGACTGTACCCCTGATATTTCTATTTTGAGATCCAGAGTTGGGAGATGAATGGAAAGTGAACTGAGAGAGAGAGACAGAGAGACAGAGACAGAGACAGACAGTGACAGAAAGACAGACAGGGAGGGAGAGACAACAGAGAAAGACACACAGAGACAGAGACAAAGAGAGAGGGAGAGAGACAGACAGAGCCAGAGACAGACAGAGAGAGACAGGGAGAGAAATCACCGCCATTTGTAGATCTAAAGCGCGGACAGTCTTGTGGTAAGTTGATTGACAGACGAAGTGCTTGACTAAGTAAATGCTTCACTGGGGTGGATCTTACAAGCCACAGCATGCTCAGTGCAGGATCACACCACTTATTGACATGCACAGTCCAGCTTCAAACAGACCCAAGGACAATGGATGACGTCTACAATGCCATTAATTTTCACCAAACATTGAGATTTGAGCAGAGCTGCAGGTTAAGTCGATCCAAATCTCTTCAGAGGTAATCGTCGCAGCACTTCAAATAAAATTTATCACAGTCAACGAGTCATCAATTTAACTGAGGTGTGGACAGTTTTGAAAGAGCTGGGCTTTAAAGGCAATACACCATTCTTGAGTGCGTTAATCTTGCCACTATTGTCTCCATATCTTGAAACATTCATTTGAGCTGAGCAGGGACAGAGACGTCCCACACTTACTACCAACATTAAGGCAATACTGCTGTCTGTAACGGGCTGAACTCATAGATAACAGCAGTCTTTCATTTCATATAACCCGAGCTCCTAGCGCAGTTGGTAGAGCAATATCTTCCAAAGCCGAAGGTTTCTCGTTCCATCCCCGCCCACTACCACCTTCTTTACTTGGGTACCAGACTTTCCAGGAAAATCCGAGGGTTTGCCATCCAGGTCAGTCAATTGACAGTCAAGCAGGCTAGGAAAACTAGCAAATGTTAATGTTTCTATGACGTTTGGTAACAAGCAGGCTAGGAAAACTAGCAAATGTTAATGTTTCTATGACGTTTGGTAACAAGCAGGCTAGGAAAACTAGCAAATGTTAATGTTTCTATGACGTTTGGTAACAAGCAGGCTAGGAAAACTAGCAAATGTTAATGTTTCTATGACGGTTGGTAACAAGCAGGCTAAGAAAACTAGCAAATGTTAATTCTATGACGTTTGGTAACAATCCATTCAGTGCTTCCTGGATATGGCGCCAAACGCACCTACAGACGGACAGATCGACATTTAGCTCGTTCTGGTTCCGTACTATTTCAAAGTATTTCCAAATAAGTCTAGTCTGGAAATACAAACTCGTGATCAGTGGTCAGTGATCAGTGCATGGTCAGTGATAAGTGCATGGTCAGTGGTCAGTGATCAGTGGTCGAGTTCCTTTTCCTAAAGCCCGCTTGCTCATTACCTAATAGATTATTGGAATCTATAAATAAGTTAATCCTGTGCTGTCGTTTATTATATTAGTTGAATAGTTTACCCAGAAAGCACAATTGATTTTCCAGTAGCTCAATAGATTTGATTGATTTTATGTAGTTGTGTTTGTATGTGGGCGTGGTTAGTTCGTAAGTCATTGTGTCATTGTAAGCCTGTGTCTGTGGTGAGTGCTGCTGGTGATGTATGCCTGTTGGGTAAATGTCTATGAACTGGATACATGTATGTGTGTGCATGGGCAGTGTGTATGTGCGGATGGTGTCGGGGGGCTGCCGCTGTGTTTTGTGTAAGTTGTTATTGTTTGTAGACATCCTCATGTATATCAGATATTGTTGTGATTTTTTTTTTAAATTAGAGATCACTCATAACCCCATTGTAATTGCCAAATCTGGATAAATAAAGTTGTTTGAATTGAATTGAATTGAACTGAATTGAATTGAATTGAATTGTATATAGGGTCCAGCAGACTGCAAAGAGCTGAATCAGGATTCACCCCCGATCTGTGTAAAGGATATGCTGGAACAACCCTAGCTACTAGTAACACTGAAAGCACTCTACCACCCGGTTACTTTACAATAAAGGCATCCCATGCAGGGGACGCTGAGGCTGTAGGCTTACGTTAATAAACAACCAACCAATCACTCAAAACTCTGGCAAAACACAGCTGTCATAAAATCTGGAGGTTTTATTGTCCAGTTTTGCAGTAAAATAATAATAATAATAATAATAATAATAATAATAATAATAATAATAATAATAATAATAAGAAGAAGAAGAAGAAGAAGAAGAAGAAGAAGAAGAAGAAGAAGAAGAAGAAGAAGAAGAAGAAGAAGAAGAAGAAGAAGAAGAAGAAGAAAGAAGAAGAAGAAGAAGAAGAAGAAGAAGAAGAAGAAGAAGAAGAAAGAAGAAGAAGGAGAAGAAATTTTGTAACGCGCAAAACCCAACTTAAAGTCTGCTCTAAGCGCTCGCACGCATGCACACATTGGCAAGGATTAATATTTAAACACTATTTAAACATTATGAGATAATACGCGTTAATAATAACCAACATCTAAGTATAACAAGAATGGCAAAGCCCATAGGACTCACATGCTCCTTGTGGAACTAGCAATATTTAGCATGAAAATGAGTGACCAGAAAAAAACAACAAAATAAAATGGTGGCATTAAAATGCAAAGTAATACCGACTTTGATCTTTCCATGCTCTTGACCTTGATGTGACCTTGACCTCGGGCTCCAAATCACTCATGTACTATCAAATATACTACGGCGAAAGTTGTATTATGCCCAACCCCAAAACGGTGACCTTGGGATAACCTTGACCTTTATGCAGTGACCTTGACCTTGGGTTGCCCTTGACCTTCACTTGACCTCTTATGCATGTGTGATCATATAACCCAATGCAGTTGCATACTATGGGTTAAATAAACAGCCATTGCACTGTACGATCACCTATCTTTTGTATGTTTTTTCCAAGGCCTAAATTGACCTTGACCTTCAAGATCAACTCAAAAAACGGAACATATATGAAAGGTTAATCTATCATCTCTAAACAAAACAAGTTTGGACTTTATATCTCTCATAGTTTATGGTCAAGGTCACTTCAAACAAAGTACCTATACTAACCGACTTTGGACAGCTTCAGTGGCCTTGACCTTGGAGTGAGGTTGACCAAATTTGTATAGTATGTGTGGCTCATTGATATCAATAATCCGTCCAAAAATCATAAGTTCAATATTAATAACCTAGAAAAAGGTGAAATTTTTTGAAAAATTTCTTTAAACTTTTTTTTAAAACTAACATTTGTTGACCATGGGACCTTGATCTTGAAATGAAGTCAGTCATTCATTCACTGATCCTTTATGAGGTTTTATTAGTATACACCTTCTTATCCAGTTTGGTTGTGATAGTTGAAATAGGTTCTCAGATATTAATCCACTTGGTTATGATAGTTGAAATAGGTTCTGAGATATTAATCCACTTGGTTGTGATAGTTGAAATAGGTTCTGATATATTAATCCACTTGGTTGTGATAGTTCAAATAGGTTATGAGATATTAATCCACTTGCTGGTTGTGATAGTTGAAATATGTTCGGAGATATTAATCCACTTGGTTGTGATAGTTGAAATATGTTCTGAGATATTAATCCACTTGGTTGTGATAGTTGAAATATGTTCTGAGGTATTAATCCACTTGGCTGCGATAGTGGAAATATGTTCTGATATTAATCCACTTGCTGGTTGTGATAGTTGAAATATGTTCTGAGATATTAATCCACTTGGCTGCGATAGTTGAAATATGTTCTGAGATATTAATCCTCTTGCTGGTTGTGATAGTTGAAATATGTTCTGAGATATTAATCCTCTTGCTGGTTGTGATAGTTGAAATATGTTCTGAGATATTAATCCACTTGGCTGTGATAGTTGAAATAGGTTCTGAGATATTAATCTACTTGGTTGTGATAGTTGAAATAGGTTCTGAGATATTAATCCACTTGGTTGTGATAGTTGAAATATGTTCTGAGATATTAATCTACTTGCAAGTTCTGCACAGACAGACGTCGGGTGGCGATAGCCAGACAAATTTTTTTTTAAATGTAATTTTTGTACTATTTAGGACCCATTTTGCACAGACTTGCAAATATCGGGATTTTTTTTCGCGGAGTGAGGGGTTGGAGGGGTGGGGTGCGTACATAGACTCGCATGGCTATGCATGCCAGTCAAAAAAGCATGTATCAAACACCCGCACACACACACACTCACACACACATCTCGTACACAAAGGTATTTATAGAACAATACAAGTACTGTTAGTTACATTACATTACATGATTATTGCTTTAGGTCCAGCTGACTCTTCCGAGCCAAATCAGGACCGGACAACCCCTGATCCACATAAAAGATCTGCTGAAACAACCCTAGAGGTAAAACTGAAAGCTCTCCACCAGCCAGTCACTTTACAATAAAGACATCCCACGAAGGGGATGCTGAGGCTGTACTCTAATTTATCGAACCCCCGTTTACAAAAACAAAATAGAATATAAACATCAATATAAATTATCAACAAAACACATACATATAAAATGCCTACATTGCTAAATAATAACATCATAGGAAGCCCCCGTTTACAAAAACAAAATAGAATACAAACATCAATATAAATTATCAACAAAACACATACATATAAAATGCCTACATTGCTAAATAATAACATCATAGGAAGCCCTAGTGACTACCTGGCAGAAAGTGTCCAATATTCCCAAGCTGATCCAACAGAACTCATACACAAATAAGGAGTCTTGTCCTGGAAGAGTTTTTAAGAAAAAAAAGGTAGGTGACTGGTCTAGCGAAGAAGAAGATAGTATAGCAGATTGATAGAACAGAGCAGGAATGAGAAAGAGCAAATGAGAAAGACAGCGACAGTGGCAATTTAAAGCACTAAATTTCCAGAAAGTGGGGATACTATTTATACTGAAACAGAAACCCCTGGCACCCCAACAGGGGTAGTACTGTTAGTATAATACAGAAAAAAAAGACACGATGATTACATAGCAGATGTCTTTATTTACATAATACGTCACTCATTTACATAATACATGCATTTACATGAGGTAAGGTGAGAGGAGAGAGGGATGTGAATGATTATTATTCAGTCTCACTGACACACACAATGACTGGCAGAGAGGTTGATGGTGCTATGAACAGTGCCAAAAGTTTGTGCCTTATGCTACAGCACCTGGTTTGACCTCAATGTGCTACCATTGGGTAACCAGCATCTTGAGCAGCTGTGTCTTATGCTACAGCACCTGGTTTGACCTAAATGGGCTACTATTGGGTAACTAGCATCTTGAGCAGCTGTGTCTTATGCTACAGCACCTGGTTTGACCTCAATGTGCTACCATTGGGTAACCAGCATCTTGAGCAGCTGTGTCTTATGCTACAGCACCTGGTTTGACCTCAATGTGCTACCATTGGGTAACCAGCATCTTGAGCAGTTGTGTCTTATGCTACAGCACCTGGTTTGACCTCAATGTGCTACTATTGGGTAACCAGCATCTTGAGCAGCTCTCTGAGCCGACAACTGCGTTATAATAGGAAACAACATTCATTATTAATTGATTTTATAGTTGAGAAAATAATAAATGACTTTCAAGAAACACAAACTTCATGCTTTCACTTTGCACAGAACAGTCAATAGAAATAAGTACTTGCCAGTCGCAAGTTAACGATCAACAACTACCAAACCAAAACGTAGTGACGCACACACAAGATGCCAAGACATTGACATGTATTTCCAGACACCTATATGTGTAGAAGCGCCTGTATACCCAAATCATCCACATCTCTTCAGCCATCACATTTTAAACTCAATTTTTAGATATAAAGACTGACCCCAGTGACCTTGACCCTTGAGCCAATATGTTGGCACCGGAAGCTTGCCACTAACTCTGGTAATGTTCACAGGAAATTACAAAACGTTAGTTAGTTATTCATTGCTTACAGGGTCCAGCGGTTAGTTATTCATTGCTTACAGGGTCCAGCGGTTAGTTATTCATTGCTTACAGGGTCCAGCGGTTAGTTATTCATTGCTTACAGGGTCCAGCGGTTAGTTATTCATTGCTTACAGGGTCCAGCGGTTAGTTATTCAATGCTTACAGGGTCCAGCGGGCTGCAAAGAGCAGAATCAGGACCACAAACTCAAGACCACAACTTCGCTGAAAGAGGACTCACCCCTGATCCGCATAAAAGATCTGCCGAAACAACCCCAGTGGTAACACTGAAGGCACTCCACCAGCCGGTCACTTTACAATAAAGACATCCCACGCAGGGGACGCTGAGGCTATACTCTAATTTATCGAACCCCCGTTCACAAAAACAAAACAAAACAAAATACAAACATCATTATAAAATATCAACAAAACACATACATGTAAAGTGCCTACATTGCCAAAAAATAACATCATAGGAAGCCCCAGTGACCATTTGGCAGAAAGCGCCCAATATTCCCAAGCTGACCCAACAGACCTCGTGCACAAATGAGGAGTTTTGGAAGAGTTTTCGATTAAAAAAAAGGCAGGTGACTGGTCTAGCGAAGAAGAAGATAGTATGAAAATCCAAAAACATTTAAACCTTTCATTTTGTAAAATACACATTTCTTGCAGAAAATTAGGATCGTAAATGATGCTGCAAGACGTCCATTGTAAATAATTATTATCATCTGACACTGTTAAGATTCAAGATTCAAGATTCAAGATAATTTATTGCCAAGTGAATGATACACAAGGAATGCATTTGGTCAACGCTGCAGCACCACACAAAAGCACATATAAAAACATATAAAGCATAGTGAACATGTGAACAAGCTGACAATAATCACAATATAAAAATAGAAGATAAAGTCATAAAACAGATGAACTGTACAAAATTGGCAAATATATATTTGCTAGTCAACACACACACACACACACACACGCACGCACATTGCTGAATCATCCATTCGACCTCGTGTTACTTTAACATTAACACGCCTATGCGCAGCGAGTAGGCCTACTTGTACGAAACGTGCTCTACGACAAATTATTGGCTCTCACAATAAGCATGGCGTCCGCATGTACTTGTTGAGGCCATGGTCAGGGACCTGGGTATTATACAATAAATTTGATAAACTGTGGTTCTGATAAGGACTACATTGTCATTGCCATTGTTCACCAGGCAATGTGTAGTCAATACCCCATAAAACCAACCTATGTTAGTCATTAGGCAATGTGTAGTCAATACCACATAAAACCAACCTATGTTAGTCATTAGGCAATGTGTAGTCAATACCACATTAAACCAACCTATGTCAGCATATGGGAAACAACAGCATGTTAGTATAGCAATGGGGTAATAAACAAACCAACAGCAGATTGTACACATGGGCTGTTTCTGCAAAGTCATATTGTGAGTTATCAGACAGTATCAAGTAGTAGTAGAATTTCTTGTTTATCTGGTTCCAGTGAACCTTCAGCGGTCATAGCTGGACCACTCGCACAAGCCAGGTCTATCTCTCACAAGATCCACCAAAAACATACATGTATACAAATACAAATTACTATTAATTAGGCAGCATGAAGAATATGACGAAGCTTGTGAAATTTTAACATCAACCGCAGCAAAACACAAATTCATTGATGAAATCCTAGCCAGATTTACATCATTAATGAAAAACATAAAAATTAAAATATTCAACAACAAAAAATCATAGCAAAAATTATAATATTCAAGAAATTATAGCCTAAACTACAAGCCCTTGGCAAAAAAGGATTTGTTGATAAAAATTTAACTTGCTATTAAAAAATTAATGCATGATACTAATCGCGTAATCACTGGCTTCAATTACAACCAAGCCAAAGAAAACACATCAATGCTGCTTACAAAAATCAAACACGCATGCGCAATAAACTGCAGTATCACAATAACAATCACGCATAATAAACTGCAGTATCACAATAACAATCATGCACAATAAACTGCAGTATCACAATAACAATCAATTTTAGATAAGGATTGTAATGCAACCACTGTTAGCCAGTCAAAAGTCTCCACAGCCACCTTACAATAATAATACACAGTACTGGTACTACAAAAACTCTAGCCCTGCCATTACCAATGATTGTAGTAGTAGTAGTAGTAGTAGTAGTAGTAGTAGTAGTAGTAGTAGTAGTAGTAGTAGTAGTAGTAGTAATATTAATAATAATAATAAGTAGTAGTAGTAGTAGTAGAAATAGTAGTAGTAGTAGTAATAATAATAATAATAAGAATAATAATAATAATAATAATAACAACAACAACAATAATAACAAATAATCATAATACCCGATGATAATTGAAGATAATGCAGGTTTTGAAGTTAATGACGTTGATAATTATAATAAGCTACAATTAAATTAAATTAAACATTATAAAAAATTCTGTTTTGAAATACAGGTTTATGAAATAACAGTAATAACAACAGGCTTTTACAGAGAGCAGTTCTCCACCATAATTGGCAGTATTTAAGGTGAAGAACAACAGGGTTTTAGCAACAAAACACATTTTCCAAACAGAGTAAAGAAGACATCAACATTCAATGCACAAATATTAACAAGAAATTGAGCACTGTCCCTCACCATGCAGCATCGCTAACACTATCACATTTATATGACAGGTGCCATGCAACATCACTAACACTATCATATTTATATGACACGTGCCATGCAACATCACTAACACTGTCAAAATTATGTGTCAGTCACCATATAACATCACTAACACTATCAAAACTATCTGCTACTTTGACTCACTACAAATAATTAACATTAGTAAATAAAGAAAACTAAATTAATTAAATAATAGGGATGATGACGATGATAGTGGATGCTATATTCACATAATACCTTCTATCAGATTCAAAGAGTGTGATTTTGAATAAGGCGAGTACAGCAAGAATAAAAGTGCATACACTATCTTCACCTATCGCCACCCACCCACCCCCCTCCAACCGCTCCCCTTCTCTTTCTTGCTCTCTCTCTTGTGTAATTTCTTATTTGATCTTCCTTTTGTCTCATAGTGTATGTAAACTATCATCTCAAACCTACACGTAGATTTTTGGGACCTCTATCTATCACATACACAGGGAAATGTTCACCTTGATACAGATAACTGCAAACCCAAACTATCACATACACAGGGAAATGTTCACCTTGATACAGATAACTGCAAACCCAAACACAAAAGCAGTGAGACCTACTGGGAATACTGCATAGGAAACGTTGTGACTGAAAGCAATGTGCAGGTGTCCAGAAGCCTAACGTAGTGCAGGAGTCCAGAAGTCTAACATGGTGCAGGTGTCCAGAAGTCTAACGTGATGCAGATGTCCAGAAGTCTAACATGGTGCAGGTGTCCAGAAGTCTAACGTGATGCAGATGTCCAGAAGTCTAACATGGTGCAGGTGTCCAGAAGTCTAACATGGTGCAGGTGTCCAGAAGTCTAACGTGATGCAGATGTCCAGAAGTCTAACGTGGGGAGGTGGAGGGATTATTCGGGGAGAGAGGAAAGGGCAACAACTGCAACAAGGGAGAAAACTTGAGCATGAAAGTTACACTGAAATCACGCACACAAACGCCACCACAGAGGAGTTGTCACATTTTATTCGTTTAAATACACACAGGCATTTCCATAGGCTTCTCTCTCTCTTTCCCCCCCCCCCTATCTCTCCCTAATTATCTCTCACCCTCTCCACCCTACTCCCTACGGGCACACAACAACACAAACACTTGATCACTCACCATCATGTTTTATACACACACACCAAAAATCATAATAACAAGCAAAAGAATAAAACGATGCATGCAGAAAATACAGTGGCCACACAAAATCCATCCCCACTGCACTCCAGTGTAGAGAGAAAGAGCGATGACATAACAGCTCAGTTCACATCACTCATTTCAGCAAACATCACATGTACACACCAGTTTATACCCGCTACACACATCAACCTAGCACAGGTCAAAGTGTAATACAGAGCTGCCAACCCAATAATTACCTCACCGAAGGTAATGCATCAAGAAACCGCACCTAAAATTAAAAAAACACAGTCCAGCAATTTTGTTCAGATATTTGTCTGCTAAAACTTTTATTTATTCCTACTTCTTCCTTCTCTAAGCTTCAAAAGCTTCAGATGTGGCACTTCATACACCAAGAAGCCACACACTCAAAAAAAGTCCACATCATCTGCTGAACTTTTGTTTTTTCCTTTCTGGCAATAGCGCCCGTCTTTGTTCGGCAACAATCATATTCTTTGACTATCTTTGAGTCAGAAACATACCAAACAAAATAAAAAAATAAAAACTAAATGAAATAAATAAACAAATTTAAAAATTCCGTTAAAAAATTCTGGTTTTTCCGTACTTACTTCTGTAACAAAAACCAATGTTAGTAACAAATGACAGAAATTGCGTTAGGGTTGACAGCTGTGGTAATATCAGTTTTTACAAAAACCAATGTTAGTAACAAATGACAGAAATTGCGTTAGGGTTGACAGCTGTGGTAATATCAGTTTTTACAAAAACCAATGTTAGTAACAAATGACAGAAATTGCGTTAGGGTTGACAGCTGTGGTAATATCACTTTTTACTCAAATTTAAAATCTACACACACACCACATCTCCCTCTTCCCTCAAATATACACAAACATTTTTTTTATCCCAATTAAAACAAAAATATAAAATAAGTAATTTTGCACAATTATTGTAGAGTAAAGACAGTAATGTAGTTATTTTTAGCACTGGCAGTTTCTGACAATCAAAATGTCATTGTACACACCAATGTGCTAAAAAGTGACAGAGTAGCAAGGTACCAGCAATTGCACACACAAATGTATGCCTAGAACATCACAGGGCATAGCGTAATTGGTCGATCTTTTACACAGCCATCCTCACTGAATTCATCTGCACAGTTTGCGCAGGAAAACAGCAATGCATCCTTGGGGCTGCCCATTACACCGCGATGCTTCACTGGGTCTACCCGTTAACACAGCAATGCAACCCTAGGTCTATTTGTTGCACAGCTAACCATGTGTGGCTGGGTTTATATGTTATAAGTGACGGGTCACAGGGTCTATCTGTAAAGAGAGGGCATAGGCATTCCAAAACCACTACCGGAGGGGTAAGGGGTATTTCCTGAAGGGTAAGAGGCTGCCATATTGGCAGAAGGGTAAGGGGCTACAGTACTGCCAGGGTCAACACTGCTGCCCCGCAACAGTTCTTCCATTTTCTCCGCCTTCACTCTCCGCTTGTGACCCAGGATGCGACAAGGGAGGTAACGCCCCAGGAACTCCTCCACCCCCATCTTCTTTTCGCAGAAGTCATCAGCCAGGCCCTGCAACAGCACACATGCTCATCAGCCACAATCTGTAACTATTTTAACATCAGTAAATAAATAAATAAGTAAATAAATAAATAAAAGAGCAAAGAAATAAATAAGTAAGTAAATAAATAAATAAATAAATAAGTGGGTTCGGGCATTAAATAGAATAGACACAACGTTTCCCGGCGTGTCGTAAGAGGCGACTAACAGGGGTGATGTTAGCACGGCATCACTGGGCGAAAGTCTTCTACACAGAACTCACCGGCCAGGGCGGAGAAACCTCACGTTACTACAGGTTCAATGACCACGTGCTCAGGGCTAAGGCGAGCCACACTGTATTCGTGGATTTCGGCTGTGGCCAACAGCCTGGAGAGGATTGGGCACCGCCAGGTCTTTTTTGCCCAAGACACACTACATGATGACATTATCCACTAATTCCATACCGGATCGGTCGTCGCCCGGCTCAAGGACCGCGCATTCTGTTGGCCACCAGGACGGAGGTGTTAAGTATGCTACTGATGGACAATTTAGCAAGATCCGCACGAGAAACAACATCGTCATAGGAACCTGCAATGTCAGGACCCTAACTGCGGAAGGAAAATTAGAAGAACTGGCCCACGAGTTGGACCACTATCGATGGAACGTTCTAGGCATCAGTGAACTGCGCTGGAAAGGCCTAGGTGAAACAACGACCGACAAAGGCCACAAGCTCTATTTCAGCGGTAGAGATGACAGGCACGAACACGGCGTTGGATTCTTGGTCCACAAGAACATTCTAGCCACTGTCATGGGTTGCCGCCCAGTCTCCAGTAGACTCATTACCATCCGCCTGAGAGCTGCCCCTTTCAACATCACCATCATCCAGGCCTATGCCCCAACATCCGACTATGACGACAGCGAAGTGGAGGATTTTTATGAAAATCTACAGGTGGTCCTTGACCAAGTGCTGAAGAAGGACATAGTCATAGTGCAAGGCGACTGGAATGCCAAGGTTGGCCAAGATGCGCACCACAACTGGGGAGACACATGTGGACCCCACTGCAACAACGAGACAAATGACAGGGGTCTGAGACTCTTGGAGTTTGCCAGATACAACAATCTGGTACTGGCAAACACGCTTGGTCTCCACAAAAACTCCAGACAATGGACATGGCACAGTCCCGGCAGGGAGCATCACAAGCAAATAGACTACATCATGGTCAAGAAACGCTTCAGATCAAGCATCAACATTGGCAGGACACGCACTTTTCCAGGAGCAGACAGCGGAAGTGACCACGATCTCATGATGATGTCTTTCCGGCTCCACTTGGAGAGAGTAAATACAGCAAAGTGCACTAGACTGAAGTTCGACCTGGACAAACTGCAAGACCCGGAGGTGGCAGAACTATTCCAGGCCACAATTGGAGGGAAATTTGCACCACTGCTCATTTTGGGGGCTGGTGAAGTAGATGTCAACACCATGACCACCACCTTCAACTCAGCTGTGACAGATGCCGCCACTAAGATCCTTGGCAAGCACCGACCAAAGAAGAAGCCATGGATCACACCTGAACTTTTGGATCTGTGTGATAAATGAAGAGAGATAAAAAAGAAAAAGAACACCTCACAGGGAGCTGATGTCTACCGAAAAATTAACAATGACATCCGAAAAGGCATGCGCACAGCAAAGGAGAACTGGATAGAAGATCAATGCCAGGAAATAGAAAACAGTCTGAACAAGAACAACAGCAAGAAGGCCTACCAGACTGTGAAGTGGCTGACAAGTGTCAAACAGCCCAAAGTCTCCACGATCCAAAGCAAGTCTGGCCTATGCCTTACAGAAGAACAAGAAGTCTTGGACAGATGGACAGAGTACTGCTCTGACCTTTACAACCATACACCAAATGGAGACCCATCAGTTCTAGCATGTCCCGAGAACAGAGAAGAAGAAGAAATCCTCCCAATTCTCCGGGAAGAAGTTGAGGCAGCAGTGCAATCGCTAAAGAAAGGGAAGTCAGCGGGAGTGGACAACATACCCGCGGAACTGCTACAAGCAGGAGCAGAAGCGATGATTGATGCCCTTACCATTATCTGTAACAAGGTCTGGCAGAGTGGGGAGTGGCCTATACCATGGACCCAGTCGCTTGTCATCACTCTTCCCAAAAAAGGTAACCTTCAGGAGTGTGAAAATTACCGCACCATCAGCCTCATCAGCCATCCCAGCAAGGTCCTCCTGAAAATAATACTCAACAGGTTGAAACCCCAAGCTGAACAAATCATAGCTGAAGAACAAGCAGGATTCAGGGCAGGGTGAAGTACCACTGAACAGATTTTCAACCTCAGAATAATCTGTGAGAAATACCTACAGCACCAACAACATCTATATCATGTGTTCATAGACTTCAAGAAGGCGTTTGACCGAGTCTGGCATGCCGCTCTATGGGCAAAAATGAAAGTGTACAACATCAGCCCTAAAATTATTGAAGTCATCAAAAGCCTGTATGACAAGGCTACCAGTGCAGTCCTCCACAACAGCGCCATCGGAAACTGGTTAAGAACAACAATCGGTGTGCGTCAAGGATGCCTACACTCTCCAAAACTCTTCAACATCTTCCTAGAGCGCATCATGTCAGATGCTCTTGCAGATCATGAAGGCACAGTCAGCATAGGGGGTAGAGCAATCTCAAATCTTCGTTTTGCGGATGACATTGATGGGTTGGCTGGAGAGGAACAAGAACTTGAACAGCTGGTACAGAGGCTTGACACCACCTCCAGAGCTTATGGAATGGAAATAAGTGCAGAGAAGACCAAAATGATGACCAACAACACCAACGGCATTAACAAGGACATCAAAGTCCAAGGCCAATCCCTCAACACAGTTCATAGCTTCAAATATTTAGGAACCATTGTATCAGACAATGGGTCCCGACAGGAAGTCCTCTCCAGGATCACACAAACAACTGCTGCCCTGACAAGGTTGAAGCCCATTTGGAAAGACAGGACCATCAGTCTACATTCCAAAGTAAGACTGCTGCGCTCCCTTGTCATCTCCATCTTCCTATATGCTTGCGAAGCATGGACCCTCACAGCAGATCTACAACGAAGAATACAAAGCATGGAGATGAGGTGCTACAAAAAACTTCTGGGCATTTCCTATATCCAACACATCACCAACGACGAAGTCCGACAGACCATCACACAAGCCATTGGACAACACGATGACCTGCTCACAGTGGTGAAGAAACGAAAACTCCGATGGTATGGCCATGTCACCAGATCATCAGGCCTTGCAAAGACTATTCTGCAAGGCACAGTGCAAGGAGGTAGAAGAAGAGGGAGACCGAAAAAGAGGTGGGAGGACAACATTCGAGAATGGACTGGTTTGACACTGAGCGAAGACATCAGGGCTGCTGAGGACAGAGAAAGATGGAGTATGCTGGTTAAACGATCATCTGTGGTGCCCCTACGACCTCAGGGTTACAGGACAGGATAGGATAGGATAGAAGCAAATAAATAGAAATAATATAACATGTAATCAAGAGGGAAAGTGAACCTGACATGCGAAGAGGAGGGTGACAGTCCACACAGACTATAACACAGCAGTGTCATCAATACTGTTCATACTCACTACACAACGCTGCAGTGTCATAATACTGTTCCTACCAACTACACAACACTGAAAAACATTTCCCTGTCCCTTTAAAGGCTGGCTGCCTCAGGTCAGTGTATCTAGTGTCAAAATTTTAAAAAGGGATTTATCAGAAAATTAACAAGGCTATTTTAATTTGACATGAAGCTCATTTCCCATACACGGTGACCATACAGTCTATGCTGATATTCTACCTTCTGTACTTTGTGCAACAAATACCTCTGACTGTTTATAATCTTTTACCTCAGCTTCTTCCTCGGCCTCAGCAGCTGCCGTCTGCAAAACAGCGTACACACCATCCAGCTTCTGGCTCCCAGCGTAGGAGTCTGAAAAACAGCACAGCACACTGTAATATTTAATACAACACAATACACTCCAATATACTACAACACAATATACGCTAATGCAATACAACAGAATACACTCTAATGCAGGGGTGCCACTCTTAAAACATAAAAAACCTGAAAGTTGGGGGGCACCGGGGCAGTGCCCCGTTGGGGGGTGCACAGCGGGCAATGCCCCCCTGAAGCCGAAGAAAAATTTGAAATTAAAAGTGATTTGGAAGGCTCTCCTGCAATCTGAATGTACATTTTACAAAGAAAAGAAAATGTCCAAAAATCAACACTTTAAACATTTTATTAATGTAAGCAAACTTACCCAGCAGTCCAACTACACTCCTAATTGAAGAGTTCATTTAGTCTTGATAGTTTCAAGATCACGCATGCAGTTCAGTTCAGTAGGGTTTGACCCATGTTGCAATTACTCTCACAGTTGAAATGTCCACAAACAGTTCAGTAGGGTTTGACCAGTTGGCTGACAGTTTTAAGCAAAACTTCACACATTAAATTAAATTAAAAAATTAAAAAGTAATCATCAGATTAGTTCAAATTGGCTATACAGAGAAAATTTTGTATCGCTATTATATATTACTATCCATAACAAGCAGCAGGGCTGCAATAAACAGAGCAACAACAAAAATTGTAGCGTTTCCAGGCTATTGGTTACAAACATAACATGCTAAGCATGTCTAGGCTTCTTGAAAAAAAACTCCTTATGTCTCCAGCTCCCTTCAGTGCTGCCCTCTTTCCAAGTTTAGGAAGAGTAGACCTAAGAGCTTGTTACACTCTGTTTGATGTTGGTATTTTCCTATCAGTATCTGATTCAGCCCCGATGCTTGAATTCCTGATAGTTGTGTAACTCAGATTCGTTTATTCACACAGCCTGCTCAATCAGCTTTACAAGTCACAAAGTCGACGTATGAAGTTTTCCACTTTTATTCAGCACCACATCAACAACTGCATACAATTTCTCAATTCAACTCAACAACTTTCCACAGCAACTTTCCAAATCACTATCAACAACTTTTCTCCTCTCCACAACATCTCGGCACACGATTAAATAACCTCTCTCTTTTTTCTCGAACAATTTTGGTACGTGGTAGAAATGACGCACTGCCACCAATCGAACTAAAGATCGTCATCACTGACTTACGTCATTCACATTTTCTCTACTTCCCGGGAACATTCACGACCTCGATATCCATCCGTGAAATTTCTCTATCAAGAGTAAAACACGCATATCCAGAGATTCTCAAATAATATCGACTAACGCAAATTATCAACGTTATACAAAGTGCCTCTCCTAACAACAATGCAAACTCAAATCAAAGGTAAATAAACTCCATTATTGAATTACTTTGCAAAACGAAAAACGATTAGATCTATCGTGCGCACGCTTTAGACACACTTTCGTTCGTTTTTCAACGTAACATAACCCCCCACTCAAGAAGAAATTATACCCAATTTCTTTTCAACAACGTTGAAACGTAATGCACAAACAAAGTCCACAATTGAAACTAATTTAAGACTTTCTGAATACATGTAATTGCGCGCTAGCTTATCTCTACACAGAGTCAATGGTTTTCATCTTCAGTCTATCTGGATATTGTCAATTGTTCACAGTTCATCCACACAGTCAAATGTTCTTTACTCACACACTCTGCTGAGGAAAGTCCGCACCAACATTGTCCGATGTCCTTTGATAGATTCCTACTCGCATGTTAAAGTTCTGTCTGCAAGTACATAGCCCATCTCATGATCCGACTGTTCACAAACTTGGCAGAGTTCAAGTAAGTTAGCGGCTTGTGATCAGTGCTGTAGCACGAACTTCACTCCTTGAAGGTACAGTTCGAACTTCCGGATTCCCCATATGATGGCAAGGCACCTCTTTCTCCATGGTCGAGTAATTTTTTCTCAGCCCTGGACTGCTTCTTGCTGGCGTAACTGACCGGAAATAGTTTCCCTTCGTGTTCTTGCATCAGTATGGCGCCGATGCCTTCGTCCGCTGCGTCTGTTCTTAAGACGAATTCCTTGGAAGTATCGGGCAGTCGTAGCACCGGATCCTTCGAAAGGAGGTCGCGCACAGTCTGGTATGCCCTCTCCTGAGACGGTCCCCACTGCACTTGGTTTGGACAGCCTTTCCGCACCAGGTCCGACAAGGGTGCTGTGATGGCGGAGTAGTTTGGTACAAACTCCCTGTAGTATCCAGCCAACCCCAGGAAAGATCGCACCTGCTTCTTGGTTTGGGGACGTGGAGCGTTCAGAATCTTGGTGACGTTTTCTAGTAGAAGCCCCTTTTGTCCTTCTTTCAGCGAATGGCCGATAAAGTCTACGTTGTCAGTCCCCAGAATGCACTTACTGGGTCTCACGGTCAGGTTGGCTTCTGTGAGACGGTGAAAACAGCTCCCTCAAGGTCTGCAGATGCTCTTCCCAGGTGCGAGTGTGGACTAGCAGGTCGTCCCAGTAACACACGACATTGTCCATCCCTTTGAGCATCTTCTTCATCCCTCTCTTCAGGGTAGCTCCGCTGTTGACCATGCCAAAGGGCATCCTTAGGCACTCGTACGTCCCATCAGGGGTTATAAAAGCAGTCTTTGGTATGTCCTGTTGACGCACGGGGACTTGCCAATAACCTTTGCTGAGGTCAATCTTTGAGAAGATTCTACTCCCCGATAATTGGCGGAAGAGGTCTGCTGCGGTAGGCATCGGCTCAGGGTCGAAGACGGTGATCTTATTAACCTTCCTGTAGTCGATGCATACTCGGTTGCTCCCGTCCTTCTTCGTCACGACCAGAGACAGGGGACGCGTAGGGGAACTGGACTCCCTGATGATGCCCATGCTTCAGCATCTCATCGATGTCTTTCTTCAAGGATTCACGGGCCTTGAAAGGGATCGGGAAGGGCTTGGATCGGAACAGGGATATTCGAAGTGAGGTGGACTTCATGTGTCGACCAAAGTTGTAGAAGAACCAGGGACATCGCTGAAGTTGTGGGGAAACTCCGCCCATAAGGTCCTTGAGCTCCATCTTTTGACCTTCCGTCAAGCTTGGTCCTAGCTTAACGTCATCGATGCCTCTTTTGCTATGGAAGTCTCCCAGTTCCAACAGTTCCTCGCTGTCAAAGCTGTTGTTCGATCTCAGCTGCTGTTGCTGCATGCACAGTCTCTGGCGGCCCTTTTCCACGTACGCTTAAGGAGGTTGCGTGGTATATCTTGGAATGCTGGCCGACCTTCACCTCTATATAGTCGTTGATTCCCCACCACGGTCTCCACTTCGTACGGGCCTTTCCACTGCATCAGCAACTTATATGATCGGTAGGTAGCAGCACCAGCACTTTGTTGCCAGGTTTAAACTTCCTGTTCACAGCCCTACGGCCCAGAGTCATGTTATGCTTTCCACAGTCCTGGGACTTCTTTCAGGTTTTCTCTGGCTATCTCGAGAGTCTGCTCCAGCTTCTCACGTAGCTCAAACACGTACTGGGTAGCTGTTCTTCACCTCTGGGGTGTCTACTTCTTTCGTCCACAGTTCTTTTAGGAGGATGTGCATCGGGCCCTCGATGGTTCTTCCGTACAGCAGCTCGAACGGAGAAAAGCCCGGTGGACTCCTGCGGATACTTCTCTGTAGGCGAAAAGTAAGGCGTTGATATAGCGATGCATTGTCTGGGCTGCTCGCTGCACAGTTTCTTCAGGGTGGACTTCAGCGTAGCATTGAACTTCTCGACAAGCCCGTTGCACATCGGATGGTAGGGTGTGTCGTAGTCAAATGCCGGATTGCTCTCAGCAGTCTGTTGACCCTCCTTCGATGCAGTCAGAGACGAACTGCGTCCCGAGGTCTGTCAGAATTTCTTCAGCACTCCAAGTCTACTGAACATGTCCACCAGTGCCTCTGCTTACAGTTTCAGTGTCAATCTTCTTCAGTGGGCAACTGCTTCTGGGTACCGAGTCGCATAGTCTACTAAAGAGTCAGTACCCATCGATGACCTTCTTCACTCGGAGGTCTTATTTCGCGGCACGATGAAATCTAAGGCCAACCCTCTTGGAAAGGTCGGTCGAGATCATAAGGCCGTCCTCTGCATATGCACTTTCGGACCCTTCCTCGAGGTATGGTCTTCTGGCAAAATGTCGACAAATGATCCGGCAGAAAACGGCTGACGTCCGCATGAATCCCCTGGCCAGTAGAATACACCGCCTGGATTCCTGTCTGGACGTCTTCCTGATGCCTAGGTGGAACCTCCCATAATTAATTGAGTCATGCGCTACTCCAGCACCGGCGCCTTAAGGGTAATGGTAACCCAGTACTTGACGTAGTGGTTCGAAATTTACCATTTGCCTCAAGTGAGCCACTCAGGGTGTCTTGGCTGCAGAAGATCTGTACAGGATTCATTTTGGCCTTCACCCCTCAAAATAGACCGTGCCATCTGCCCTTGGTCACGTGGTCTTGGACCCTTACATCCTGTACTTGTTTGGCAAAGTGCACCTTATCAGCTTCTCTGGGAGCAATCCGGATCAGCTTAAGATAGAGGACTCTGGACGCGTCCACGTATGAGGCAGCTTTGGAGTTGAGAGAAGTCACGACGCGACATGCGTATCAGTGGTGTAGACATTCTTGTTCCTCTCTTGGCCTGGGGTTTGTCTCGCCGGGTAGTAACGCCGCACCGACGATCTCTGGTCGGCAGGGCTGAGCCGGAGTAACCACATTGTCCCGTAGCAGCTCCTGTAAAGGTCCTCCAACGGGAAAACGGCTATGGAATCCTCCTCCACAATCTTCGACGCGGTGGTTGAGGCAGGACTCCGTCTGGGATCGGGTCGTCGGGTGCTGGAAGATTCTGTACAGCGAGGATCTTGGCGCTTCCAGACCTCAAAATAAGACCGTTGCCATTGCCCTTGGTCACGGTGGTCTTGGCATGGTTTCCTTGTAACTTGTTTAAAGTGCTATCAGCTTCCTGAGCTGGATCAGCTTATCTCTGTCCACGATGGGCAGCTTTGGATGTTGTCGGCGACGATTTAGGTCCTGTCTCTGACGATGACCCCACTACAGCCAGAGTCTCTTAAGACAGTCACTTCATGATTTTCCGACGCGTCCCTTGGAAACAAGGCAGTCTGTACGGTCACAGCTGCGCTGGCGACGACGGGGATGGGATTTCCCGTTGGCAAGGAGGCAGTTGGCCATCATGCACTCTTGCACGTCCGCAGGGCTGAGCCCTGGCCATCTGTAACGTCTCACTCGGAAGAATGACGCCTCCGCACACTCTGTAAAGGTCAGTCCATCGGGTCCGGGCAATGGAGAACCTCCTGCCACAACTTCGACCGCTGCATTTGGGTACTGCTCCGAGGCAGGCTATTTCTCACACTCTAAGGGCAGCTCGGGTCGTCTGGGGTCGTCTCGCGCGATAAAACAGTCGATATTCCCGATCATCAAATAAGGTATAGGCGGGCTTTTTCAGGCAAACCGCTTCTACTTCGAGCCTACTGGTAGAAAGGGGTGTTGACATGAATTTTTGTCGCGAACTGCTCGCTTTTACCCATGACACAGATTCTGCTGTCGGCCATGAGTGTCACATTTAGCCTGGATCTCGACTCAAATCGCAAATGAGTTTTCGTCTTGATATGACGATGAGTCACGTCAGTCTTTTCCGACGCGTCCCTGTGGAAACAGCATGTTCTGTGACATTCACAGCTGCCGTAGCTGGCGACGACGGAGGATGGATTTTTCCCGTTGGCAAGGAGGAGTTGGCCATCAGTCCATGGGCCACTCTTGCACGTACTCGCATATAGGGGTAGCTGTAGTCTTTACGTCGTCCGGTAGCCTCACTCGGAAAGAATGACGCTCCCGTCCGCACAGCACTTGATGGTCAGATCTTGACTGTTTTGCCGTTGATTGGGAGAACCGCCTTCTGCCGGTTGCCCGCGCACGCTGATTTGTCCAGCGTACTTTCCTGGCGTTCCGTCTGTCCAACTCTATTTCTGCTTTGAGGGCAGCTGGCAGCTTCTGTGGTCTGCTGACACTATTGTAGCGCATGCAGATAGAAACAGCTCTTGAATGCCCTTCCAGCTGGGAGATCAGCGTAGTCGTCTGTCTGTCTCTGGCTCGTCTGCGTCCGCTGGATCTGGTTCACTATGGTTGTCCAGGCTCTTCTCTGAAAATGAAAAAATGTTGCGTCGCGCTGGGTGGCCCTCCAGGGTTTTTTTCTTTCGCGGCGACGCTCATCTTCCTCTTTCTTCACGCTGACGTTGTTCCTCAGTCTGTATCTCTTCCTAACTTGACGTACTGTCCGCAGCTTTTTGTTCTTCTAAGTGGGGTCGCTAGGTCCCTTTGTGACAGGCATTGAGAAAATTGTTGGCTTCACGATCAGGTCATGGAGACTGTCGTCTAGAAAGACTTGACTGGAAAAGTTCTTTTCGCCTGATAACTTTCCACCCCACTTTCTAGAAAGTTCTTGACAGGCTGCTCACTCACAAGACTGTTTGGCGTCTTCGCTTTCTGACTTTTAGGCTGATGCGATTCACGGAAGTCGCTTTACCGCTGACCGCAGGCCCCGCTGTCTCTGTAAAGTTGTATGCACGCTGCAAAAACCAGGGCCTCGTTTGTAAGACGCTCGGTAGTGCTGAAAGTAGACGTCATCGTCCGTACAATCAGCTCTCATCTAATACGCGATGCTGTCTCTCGTCGAGAAGTTGCACTTAGTCGGAATCGCCCAGTCTTGAGGTTGCCAGTTAGAGCTTTGGCAAACCTTTTCAAATCTCGCCAAATAACTGTCGATCTATGGTCCTTCACCGTCGACGACGAAAGCTTGGCCACTTTTGGAGCCATGTGGTCGCTGAACGACTTGTGGCGCATGCTGATTGTTTATTGGATACGCGCCAACTCCAGCTGGTACTGACGATCAGCTTCTATGTCGTCTTTTTCCATCTCTCTTTCTTCTCGGCGTCGCTGCTCTTCTGCTTCTCTTTCTTGACGCCGCCTCTTCTCTTTCTTCTCGGCGACGCTGCTCCTCTAAAGTTTTCCAACTTTTATTCAGCACACATCAACAACTGCATACAATTCTCTTTCTCTTCGCGGCGACGCTCACTCTCTCTTTCACGCTGACGTTGTTCTTCTCTTTCTTGTATTCTCTCCTGAGACTTGACGTTTACTCCGTCAGCTGTTTGCCTTTTTAGATTCAGTTGCATCCCTTTTCTGCCCAGAAGTCAGCCATCTTGATGCTTCTGGAAAGTTTCTTTTCTGGAAAGTTCTTTTCTCTAGAAAGTTCTTGACTGGAAAGTTCTTTTCTGGAAAGTTCTTTTTCTAGAAAGTTCTTGACTGTGCTGCACCTCCTTCTAGACTGTTCTAGAACAGCACGCTTTCTGCAGTAGCGCTGATGCTTGTCACTAGTCGCTTTCGCTGACGCAGGCCCCGCTGTCCTCGTCGTCGTATGCGACGCTTGCACCACGCTGGTGTTGATGTATACGCTCCTGTGCTGAAGTAGACGCGACGTCCGTACGTCGCTCTCTCTAATACTGGCGATGTAGCTCCGAGACTGTTCCTCGACGTAGTCTTGCGGCAGCTACGTAGTCCCGATCTGTTGTTCGCTCACGAAGCAACTCTTCAGCGACTACACGCCCTTGCAGTCAACCCGAACCTATCGGTGATGTAGTCCCAGTATGTTGGCCCCCTCTCGACGCAACTCGTTGGCGGCTACCTCGATGACTGCCTCTCGTAACGTTGACTCGCTTGTTGTAGCAGTTGAACCCTTGGCTATGGCGTGAATCGCGGCTTGACCCCCCAAAATGTTACACGCTCTGTTTGATGTTGGTATTTTCCTATCAGTATCTGATTCAGCCCCGATGCTGAATTCCTGATAGTTGTGTAACTCAGATTCGTTTATTCACACAGCCTGCTCAATCAGCTTACAAGTCACAAAGTCGACGTATGAAGTTTTCCACTTTTATTCAGCAACACATCAACAACTGCATACAATTCTCAATTCAACTCAACAACTTTCACAGCAACTTTCCAAATCACTATCAACAACTTTCTCCTCTCCACAACAATCTCGGCACACGATTAAATAACCTCTCTCTTTTCTCGAACAATTGGTACGTGGTATTAGAAATGACGCACTGCCACCAATCGAACTAAAGATCGTCATCACTGACTTACGTCATTCACATTTTCTCTACTTCCGGGAACATTCACGACCCTTCGATATCCATCCGAAATTTCTATCAAGAGTAAACACGCATATCCCAGAACGATTCTCAAATAATATCGACTAAACGCAAATTAATCAACGTTATACAAAGCCTCTCCTAACAACAATGCAAACTCAAATCAAAGGTAAATAAACTCCATTATTGAATACTTTGCAAAACGAAACGATTAGATCTATCGTGCGCGCTTTAGACACACTTTCGTTCGTTTTCAACGTAACAGAGCTGTGGGTGTGTTGGAGGCTGAAGGTGTTTCCACAGCTGCAGAGGAAGGTAACGATGCACATTCTGACACTGTGGCACTGGGTGCTGCACACGTGGCACTGGGTGCTGAAGGCAACAATGTACATCCTGCTGATGTTGAGGAAATGGAACTGGAAGCCTCTGTACAATTTTTGGGTTAAAGGACTGGCAGTTGAAGAATTTTGTCGGGGTACACACCTTATCACCCGTGCTCTCTTTAGTTTCTTCTTCCCGCTGGTGCCATACTTGAAGGACTTCATACAGAAAGTGCAGAATGCAACACCGGGACTGTCCATCTTTTTTACCCAAGTGCTGAAAGCTATGTTTGTTCGTGTCCTTTTCTTGAAGCCACTCCATCGCCATTTATTCCTCACTCCTTTCTCCACCTCCTCCAGTCTCACAGCGTCTTCTTTTTTTACGGTTCGAAAATGTACGGCATTGTTGGATTTTCTTGCTTCACCTATCCACTGTTGCTTTCATTCCTTCGTGTTGATCCAAATAGGCAGGAAGAAGCATGCGCTAACTTGCGGTTCTAAAAAACGTGGATCGGGCAGGAATGCAACCGAATGCGAAAGAAAAGTGGGATTGGAAGTTGAACGCGATCTGTTACAAAAATACCGTTCCTTGAAAAACAATCTGTTTAAAAAAATCGTTGCTTTTTGATTTTTCAAAAAACCGGCAGCGCCGGTCAAATTTATGTTTAAAAAAAACTGCATTTTATTAAATTGCATTCCGGAACGTAACCGGCAGAGTCTGAGAGTGGCACCCCTGTCTAATGTAATACAACACAATACACTCTAATATAATACAACACAATACACTCTAATGCCATACAAAAGAATACACTCTAATGTAATACAACACAATACATTCAAATATAATACAACACAGTACACTCAAATATAATACAACACAATACACTCTAATATAATACAACACAATACACTCTAATACAACACAATACACTGTAATATAATACAACACAATACACTATACTACAACACAATACACTCTATTATAATAAAAGACAATACACTCTAATATACTACAACACAATACACTCTAATATAATACAACACCATGCACTCCAATATAATACAACACAATAAACTCTAATGTAATACAACACAATGCACTATAATACAACACAATACACTCTAATATAATAAAAACATAATACACCCTAATATAATCCAACCACAAGTATATCAACTAACAAGTTAGTATCTCCCTTCTATGTCTCTGTCGACATGCGCGTACAACCGGTTGCTTCCCTTTACATGCTTTGCGCTCCATAGAGCGTCGACGGCCTAAAATAATTTTTTAGAAACTTCAAAACCCAGGGGAATTATGAGTAGGGAAATCCTTTTCTGAAATGACGTCGGCAGGACTCTTCGAGATTGGTGCATGGCACACGAGACACACGCAAAATGGCGTCATAAGAAGATTGGTTAGATCTGAATTCGTCTAATTTGACCTCGCATGCTGCTGGATAACAATGCAATTTGAATTTGCTTTCAAAAATCAAAAGAGAGCGAGACCACAGCAAAGTAAAACAAGCCAAGGCGAGGCAAACACTCAAGGCCGACAGAACAAAAAGCACACAAACTACAAAAGGTAAGTACCCGTGACCATACACAATAAAGTAGGCCTAACCACCATTGCAAAATAGGATTGATCATCACCATGATTGAATTTTTCCACCCCACCTTCCAATTGGTACGGAATCGAACATATGCTCAAATCATCATATCTTTAATAGACCTTGCATGTGCATTATACAGTGTGCTTCAAGCGATAAATGAACCATCACATCGAACGATCTGAGCAGAATGGCGAACAATCGTTCACCGAGACTCACGATCGCCTGCACTGAGCTCACATACATGTGTGCATGTTTCTATAAATCCATCGATAATTGAGCAAAGCCTTTGTTCACTATCAGAAATATGCAGTTACTCTCCCAACTTTAGTTTAATTTCAACCAGCACATCTTCGCGAGAAATGGCGACCATGACTGCAACCGTAGCTAGTTATCAGTTACTTCCCTTGAACAGATTTCCCAGAATTCTCTATTCTATTTTTAGGTTTGGGATACCCCCGTCTCAGCTTGTGGCTAAAACCAAGGGCAACGGGACCACCACACACGTCGACTGGGGGCAATACGAGATACTAACTTGTTAGTTGATATACTTGTGATCCAACACAATACACTCTAATATAATACAACACCATGCACTCCAATATAATACAACATAATAAACTCCAATATAATACAACATAATAAACTCCAATATAATAAACACAATGCACTCTAATACAACACCATACAATACACTCTAATGTAAAACAACACAATACACTGTAATAATTATTTAAAAAAAAACACTTGTTAACAATTAAGGCGTGACAATAATCCTGAGCTAAAAATAACAGGCAGAAAAGATAAAACATGCAAGCAAGCCATGAAACAAACACAACACAGCCACTGGATAACAGTAAATAACAACAATTTGATGAGGTTGGTAAGCAGAAAAGCCAAACTTAGTCTGCCGAAATCAAGGGAAATAACTGGACAAAACATCTTGCTATCTATATAGTCTTTCCTAATATTAGTAGTAATAATAATAATGACTCATAATAATAATAATGATAAAAGTGACGATGATGATGATGGTGATGACGATGTTGATAATAAGCTACTCCTTCAGAGGAGAGTGTAAACCAAGGCCTAGTCTCTGCACGCATGCATTCTAACACATGATCTTTAAAGATCCTAACGCTCAAGTCCTAGACAGGCAAATGTCAGCTACACAAATACATCCAGCATGCACGAAGTCCCAGGACTGTGCTCAGTTGTCTGCGCATCAGATGATGCGCCCAAAGGTTGCAGGTGGGCGCCTCAGGCGCTTTTAGTTAGATCCTGGTTCAACCCACGCCTTGAGCAGCTCTTGAGCTGGAAAAGCGCTATATAAATGTGATCAATAAATAAATAAATAAATAATAATCTCTACCTTAGATTCTCAACTCAAATAAATTTAATCATGATTTTTATTCATTCTTAATTAATTTGATTTTGGTATAAATAGTGCTTGAGTTCTTTGTTTTTTATACTTGGCCAGAATTGTACACTTGAAAAAAGGTTTTAATAAAACAAAAAATGTTTGTTCTTATCTTGAGGGTTATGACTTTTTTTTTAAAATTTCTTTTTTTAGTAATTAAAGAAAGAAAGAAAGAAAGAAAGAAAAAGGAGAATGAATGAACGAAACGAACGAACGAATGAAAGAAAGAAAGAAAGAAGAAGAAGAGGAAGACTAAGAAGTGCTTACCTATTCAATTCACTAATGTAAAGCACACACTCAATGTCACCCATGGACACACGGCATACAATCAACTCCAACAATTAAAACTGCTTACCAAGTGTGGCTTTATGTACCCCTAGTTCTGTTTTGAGGGTGTTGATAGTTTCATAGAGAGTGGCCACATCAGTCTTCAGGTTGTCCAGTCTGGGTTGAAGTGACAGGTTGTACTCTGCTATACTCTTGTTACGAGCTACAATGTCGTCATGGTCCGCCTGAACACTGCGAACCTGAAAAACACCACATACAAATCATTATTTGACTGAACATTAACTACCTGAAAAACACCACATGTATACAAATCGTTATTTGACTGAACATTAACCTCAAACTTGACAAAATAAGGCACATATACAGCACAAACAAACTAAACACAAACAAAAAGAAAAACACACAAACAAATATTTTATTACATTACATTACGTGGTTATTGCTTTGGGTCCAGCGGACTCTTCTGAGCCAAATCAGGACCAGAGAGGCGTTATCTTAAAATATTATAAAATGGATCAAATCTTTAAAAACAAGCCTGTTACTCTTACTTAGTCTTAAATATTCAAACAAACTTTCACACGCAACCCCTTGAAAAATCTTTAAATCTGATGTATTAAAACTAAAAAGTATGTTCTATTCAAATCACTAAAATCAGTCTTTCCAATAAATCCAACCAACAACAATAAAACAAGACGACATGATTTATATGCGATAAAACAAACCAATATCATGTAAAAATTGGAACAGGTGTTGACCATTGGATACATTAAAAATCTCTTTAAAAGGAATTGAACCAAAATATCTCTCTCTTTCATCAACCAGATCAGCACGTTCAGACATGAAATGGCGAACGGAAAAGGATTTGTCACACTGGACATTTTTTACTAGATACTGAAACAGTGCAATCCAGGATAGTACAGGCATGACTGAATACTAAGACTTGGAAAAGAAAAAGAGCAAAACTTTCTGATTAAACACTAAAACCTGAAGAAGCCTTTGAAAAAAGGTGTGACTAAATAGCAAGTGCTAGGTAACATTATGTGCTGACCTGTTGTAGGTCCTGTATCAAATCATTGAGTTTGTCCTCTCTGTTGAGCAAGAGCTGTAAGTCTTCCTTAGATAGATGCTGCAGCAAACCTACTGCTGCTGTCTCGTCCATTCGGCTATACAAATTGCTCTGTCCTGAAGGCCCAGGTTGCCCATACTGACTGTTGAAGTGGCTGTTAAAATTCTGGTACATCTTGATGCTTGCACATCTGTATCACAAACACAAAATAACAAGTGAACAAAATGTTGAACTTCTAAGATTAAACTTCTGAGCAGATTATACACAGCAAAAGTATTTATCATTTAGTATGTATTTGGTGTGATAGTATAGATGTAGTGCTGGTTTTCTATGCTGAAGGTCGCGGATTTGAACCCCACATGGAACCAACTTACATGACTTAGGAATCAAAGTTTTCAGGATGCCGAGGTTTTCTCCAGGAACTCTGGTTTCCTCCCTCTCTTCAATAAAGGTATTCCTATCCTATCCTATCCTGTCCCATAACCCGAAGGTCGTAGGGGCACCACAGATGATCGCTTAACCAGCATACTCCATCTTTCTCTGTCCTCAGCAGCCCTCATGGCTTCGCTCAGTGTCAAACCAGCCCATTCTCGAATGTTGTCCTCCCACCTCTTTTTCGGTCTCCCCCTTCTTCTACCTCCTTGCACTGTGCCTTGCAGAATGGTCTTTGCAAGGCCTGATGATCTGGTGACGTGGCCATACCATCGGAGTTTCCGTTTCTTCACCACTGTGAGCAGGTCATCGTGTTGTCCAATGGCTTGTGTGATGGTCTGTCGGACTTCAATGTTGGTGATGTGTTGGGTATAGGAAATGCACAGAAGTCTTCTGTAGCACCTCATCTCCATGCTTTGTATTCTTCGTTGGAGATCTGCTGTGAGGGTCCATGCTTCGCAAGCATATAGGAAGATGGAGATGACCAGAGAGCGCAGCAGTCTTACTTTGGAATGTAGACTGATGGTTCTGTCTTTCCAAATGGGCTTCAACCTTGTCAGGGCAGCAGTTGTTTGTGCGATCCTGGAGAGGACTTCCTGTCGAGACCCATTGTCTGACACAATGGCTCCTAAATATTTGAAGCTGTGCACTGTGTTGAGGGATTGGCCTTGTACTTTGATGTCCGTGTTGATGCCATTGGTGTTGTTGGTCATCATTTTGGTCTTCTCTGCACTTATTTCCATTCCATAAGCTCTGGAGGTGGTGTCAAGCCTCTGTACAAGCTGTTCAAGTTCTTGTTCCTCTCCAGCCAATCCATCAATATCATCCGCAAAACGAAGATTGGAGATTGCTCTGCCCCCTATGCTGACTGTGCCTTCGTGATCTGCAAGAGCATCTGACATGATGCGCTCTAGGAAGATGTTGAAGAGTGTTGGAGAGAGTAGGCATCCTTGACGCACACCGATTGTTGTTCTGAACCAGTTCCCGATGACGCTGTTATGGAGGACTGCACTGGTAGCCTTGTCATACAGGCTTTTGATGACTTCTATAATTTTAGGGCTGATGTTGTAAACTTTCATGGTTGCCCATAGAGCTGCATGCCAGACTCGGTCAAATGCCTTCTTGAAGTCTATGAACACATGATATAGATGTTGTTGGTGCTGTAGGTATTTCTCAGATTATTCTGAGGTTGAAAATCTGTTCAGTGGTACTTCGCCCTGCCATGAATCCTGCTTGTTCTTCAGCTATGATTTGTTCAGCTTGTGGTTTCAACCTGTTGAGTATTATTTTCAGGAGGACCTTGCTGGGATGGCTGATGAGGCTGATGGTGCGGTAATTTTCACACTCCTGAAGGTTACCTTTTTTGGGAAGAGTGATGACAAGCGACTGGGTCCATGGTGTAGGCCATTCCCCACTCTGCCAGATCTTGTTACAGATAATGGTGAGAGCATCAGTCATCGCTTCTCCTCCTGCTTGTAGCAGTTCCGCTGGTATGTTGTCCACTCCCGCTGACTTCCCTTTCTTCAGCGATTGCACTGCTGCCTCAACTTCTTCCGGAGAATTGGGAGGATTTCTTCTTCTTCTCTGCTCTCAGGGACATGCTAGAACTGATGGGTCTCCATTTGGTGTATGGTTGTAAAGGTCAGAGCAGTACTCTGTCCATCTGTCCAAGACTTCTTGTTCTTCTGTAAGGCAAATGCCAGACTTGCTTTGGATAGTGGAGACTTTGGGCTGTTTAACACTTGTCAGCCGCTTCACAGTCTGGTAGGCCTTCTTGCTGTTGTTCTTGTTCAGATTGTTCTCTATTTCCTGGCATTGATCTTCTATCCAGTTCTCCTTTGCTGTGCGCATGCCTTTTCGGATGTCATTGTTGATTTTTCGGTAGACATCAGCTCCCTGTGAGGTGTTCTTTTTCTTTTTTAACTCTCTTCGTTTATCACACAGATCCAAAAGTTCAGGTGTGATCCACGGCTTCTTCTTTGGTCGGTGCTTGCCAAGGATCTCAGTGGCGGCATCTGTTACAGCTGAGTTGAAGGTATTGGTCATGGTGTTGACATCTACTTCGCCTGCCCCCAAAATAAGCAGTGGTGCGAAATTTCCCTCCAATTGTGGCCTGAAATATTTTTGCCACCTCCGGGTCTTGCAGTTTGTCCAGGTCGAACTTCAGCCTAGTGCACTTTGCTGTATTTACTCTCTTCAAATGGAGCCGGAAAGACATCATCACGAGATCGTGGTCACTTCCAATGTCTGCTCCTGGAAAAGTGCGTGTCCTGCCAATGTTGATGCTTGATCTGAAGCGTTTCTTGACCATGATGTAGTCGATCTGGTTGTGATGTTCCCCGCCGGGACTGTGCCATGTCCATCGTCTGGATTTTTTGTGGAGACCAAGCGTGTTTGCCAGTACCAGATTGTTGTATCTGGCAAACTCCAATAGCCTCAGACCCCTGTCATTTGTCTCGTTGTTGCAGTGGGGTCCGCATGTGTCTCCCCAGTTGTGGTGCGCATCTTGGCCAACCTTGGCATTCCAGTCGCCTTGCACTATGACTATGTCCTTCTTCGGCACTTGGTCAAGGACCGCCTGTATATTTTCATAAAAATCCTCCACTTCGCTGTCTTCATAGTCTGATGTTGGGGCATAGGCCTGGATGATGGTAATGTTGAAAGGGGTTGCTCTCAGACGGATGGTAATGAGTCTACTGGAGACTGGGCGGCAACCCATAACAGTGGCTAGAATCAGACCTGCCTACCTACAATTCTTTAAATCAGTAGCAAAAGGTCCAGTTTTCAGTAGCAAAGCCCGGTTTTCAGTAGCATGCACAACCGTCGATGTAGGACGCCACGACAAGTTAATTGTGTACTTAAAATATATATTTTAACATTAAAAACGTTTTGAGAAAGCACAAAATCAGTCTCTACCTGCCTCAGCACACATGATAAGAAATACAATACTTGGTGTCGGGGTTTACTGTTTACTTTCGCAGAGAGTCAGCATAACAGCTCTTGAGTTTAACAAGGTCTTCTTTGGTCAGATGCCTGTTTAAAATGCCACCTGGCTGACTCTTCTCCACCATCAGAGCCTCCATAGTGTCCTCTCCCAAGCTTGCTCTTTGGTCAGTTCTGTTCTTCCTCACACATGAGAAAACTCTTTCGCAGTGAGCTGTTGTTGTTTGTAGATTATAGTCACACGACACTTTCGCATATAGGTGACTACTGGACCGATTTATACTGATACCAGCGGGCCAGTTGTTGGTAAAAGGGAAAATAATATGACCACACGTTGACCAATCCGGGATTCGAACCAGCGACCTTTCGGTTACTAGCAAGACGCTCTTACCAACTGAGCTACCCGGCCCCATCGCAGTGAGCGCTTGAGTGTGGAATTGTGAGGATGGAAACCACGTTTTAACAAAGGCAAATAGAAACGGAGCCGTCTGATTGGTCACGCCCTGGCTGCATCGTGTACGATGGACTTTAGAAATAGCGGAAGTTCAACTTTCTACGCACACAATTGGCTTGAGACAAACCCCAAACTAAAAAAAAAAATTAACCCTTTACTGGTCACATGTTTGTCTATTTTTTAGCTCTAGGCAAGAAGTCTTATAACTTTAGAGATATTTCGGAGTACGTTAGTAAAAGCACCACATCTTAGATATTAGTGCATAGATTTTAATGAAATAAAATGCAACATGAACAGAAATAAATTCTCTTTTGATTATATACCTTTTTATTCTTCTCTTGTCATGTCTTGTTTTTTATTACTCCATGTGTTTACAAAAATTGAAAAAAAAATGTTTTAAAAAGTCCAAACAAGCCTCCTCCTTTTCTTCACTTTCCTGCCCATCTGAATCGGATGCATGCATGCTACTGACACTAATGTCAGTACCGATCTCTTCCTCCGACTTAAAGTCTATTTCTCTCACTTCAATGTCTAATAAATAGAAGCCTGTAAACTCTCCTTCATCGGTCAAAGAATCCAAACCATCCATTCTAGACACTTGCAAACAAAAAATTGAAAAAACCACACGAAAAAACGAACGCATCAAAGAGAAAACTTGTGGAAATGCAGTCGATTGTTTTCACAACAGAATAAACCGGAAGTCAATTGCCGGAAGTCTCGCAATCTTTCAAACAACGCGAGAATATAAAAGTGGTTGATACGGACGCTTTTGGGCGTTTTGTCTGTTTAGACCTTCGGCAAAGCCCGATAAAGGGTTTAAAAAAAAAAGTCGGATTTTTTTTTCCCGTAGCAATTTTATGTTTGCCGTAGCATCGTAGCAGACCTTTATTTTTCGTAGCTGCTACGGCAAAATCGTAGCAGTAGGCAGGTCTGTAGAATGTTCTTGTGGACCAAGAATCCAACGCCGTGTTCGTGCCTGTCATCTCTACCGCTGAAATAGAGCTTGTGGCCTTTGTCAGTCGTTGTTTCACCTAGGCCTTTCCAGCGCAGTTCGCTGATACCTAGAACGTTCCATCGATAGTGGTCCAGCTCGTGGGCCAGTTCTTCTAATTTTCCTTCCGCAGTTAGGGTCCTGACATTCCAGGTTCCTATGACGATGTTGTTTCTCGTGCGGATCTTGCTAATTTGTCCATCAGTAGCATACTTTTCACCTCCGTCCTGGTGGCCAACGGAAGGCGCGGTCCTTGTGTAGCCGGGCGACGACCGATCCGGCATGGAATTAGTGGATAGCCTCATCATGTGTTGTGTCTTGGGCAAAAAAAGACCTGGCAGGGCCCAATCCTCTCCAGGCTGTTGGCCACAGCCGAAATCCACGAATACAGTGTGGCTCGCCTTGGCCCTGAGCACGTGGTCGTTGAACCTGTAGTAACGTGAGGTTTCTCCGCCCTGGCCGGTGACTTCTGTGTAGAAGACTTTGGCCCAGTGATGCCGTGCTAACATCACCCCTGTTAGTCGCCTCTTACGACACGCCGGGAAACGTTGGGTCTATTCTATTTGCCCGAACCCACAGAGCAAGGTATTGGATGCAGTCAATCCAAAATTTAAAAACAACAACAATGCACTGATTTCTCTTCCACCTTCTGTAATACTAATTGCCATCTCTTCAGATCACCATGCTTTGAGTTAAATTGAAGAGAAAGTGTGATCGCATCCTGTGTTATTATTAATATTAATATTATTATTATCATTATTATTATTATCATTATTATTATTATTATTATTATTATTATTATTATTATTATTATCATTAATATTAATATTATTATTATTATTATTATTATTATTATTATTATTATTATTATTATTATTATTATATTATTATATACATGTGGTTAACTTAGAACTTGAGCGGCGTTAGGGAAAGTTCACCTTCACAATGTACCAGACTTCTTCCCAACATGGCAATAATACCAAACACAGTGCTCAGCTCTTCAGAGCTAAAATAGTATAACTTTTCTATAAGATAATAAGATAAGATAATCCATCAGAAGTTTAAGCCTAATCGACCTGTCTATGATCTTTTGATCAGTGTTCTAATTTTTTAAGTTTAATATAAACTACCCAATCCTTTGGCTGTCCGCATAGTACAGCACTTGTTCACAATATAAACTATCCAATCCTTTGGCTGTCCGCATAGTACAGCACTTGTTCACAATATAAACTACCCAATCCTTTGGCTGTCCGCATAGTACAGCACTTGTTCACAATATAAACTACCCAATCCTTTGGCTGTCCGCATAGTACAGCACTTGTTCACAATATAAACTACCCAATCCTTTGGCTGTCCGCATAGTACAGCACTTGTTCACAATATAAACTACCCAATCCTTTGGCTGTCCGCATAGTACAGCACTTGTTCACAATATAAACTACCCAATCCTTTGGCTGTCCGCATAGTACAGCAATTGTTCACAATATAAACTACCCAATCCTTTGGCTGTCCGCATAGTACAGCACTTGTTCACAATATAAACTACCCAATCCTTTGGCTGTCCGCATAGTACAGCACTTGTTCACAATTTGGGAAGAGCAGGCCTCAGTGGCCAACTTAAATCACACTTCTAAAAATAACCCTTGAATAAAATGTTAATTTTTGTCTCAAAACTGTTGATAGTATCGGTGTTCACCATCACCTCGTGGAGTAAGTTCCATGTGTCAATTACTCTATTTACAATTACTCTATTTGAGTAACAGTGTTGGCTTAGTTTGGTGTTTCAGAATTGCTTCTTCAATTTGTACTGGTGACCATGAGATGTATTCTGACCAGAAAATACAACGGCTTTCACTTTATACAGGCTGCAGAACAAC
>CM072521.1:497500-639021 GCA_036898135.1 Oncomelania hupensis | reverse complement strand
ATTTACTGAAGACCTGCAAACAGAAGCATAGTGCCCTAATTTGTAACATTTGTTACATTCAGTGTATCTGGCTGGACAATCTTTACGTTGATGTCGTGGAGCTCTTCCACAACGGAAACATTTGCCATCGTCATTGGGCTTGTTGTAGCGCTTTGAATTTGGCCGTCGATTGTTTTGGGGCTTCCTGTCAGCCTTACTGTTGAGATGTCGTTCATGTGCAGCCTTGCTGCCACGGTCATATTTCTTCACCTTGCTGACGTTGCCCGTGTTACGTGTTTCAGCGCTTGCTGTCATTGTTTTTGTCTGTGCTTTAGACATTTCACTGGCACGACAGATATCTACTGCTTGATGCAGTGACAGTTTCTTATGTTCAAGCAACTTCTCCCTTACGCTGTCATCGCGGATCCCGATCACTACACGGTCACGGATCATCCTGTCAACATCATGAAAGTTGCAGGACTTGGACATCTTCCGTAGAGCGGCTACATATGTATCAATGTTCTCACCTTCTGCTTGTTGTCTGGCATAAAACTTGTACGATTCGTATACTTCATTGGTAGTGCCGGCACAGAATTCCTTGAACTTCTCCTCTACAGTAGCGATATCATTCTTGTCTTCATCATCAGCAAAGGGTAACCCTTCGAAAATCTCTTGACCTTCTTCACCGATGCAGGCAAGAAACACCGCACATTGGTAGTCTGGAACCTCTTTGTCGAGCCTAGTGGCTTTTTTATAGTGCTGCCACTGACGCTGAAACCGTTCCCAGTTTTTCTCCAAACACTCCGTGGAAAATTCAAGTTTTGATGGTGGTGGAACATTGGCTGTAAAACGTCTAGTGGGCTGCTGCTCAACCATGTTTTTTATATATTTTGTTTTATTTGGTTATTTTTTTAAGGACTATTTCTGAACAACGTCAGGTTATGATTGCGTCATCATACACGTTCTTGCGTAAGATATGACGTCACACGACTAGGTATCTTTTGTGGCAGTCACAGAGAAAAATAAATAATGAAAAACACTACTATAAACAAATAAAAGCAGCGTCTCAATAACACAGTTTTGATCACGCACTTCTAGACACCATGTAAGATTGCTTAGTCATATTGTGGACGTTGTGTAGTATGTTGAATAAGAGGAAGATCCAGACAGCCTGAACACTAGACCAGTTAGGGTTGAGTTCTCAAACAGTGAAACTGTCTTCCAATCTAACCAAATAGGAATAACACATTATGGGAATGTCTAAACACCACAGCCTGTAACCTGTAATAGTATTGCTGCTAGCCTGTAACCTGTAATAAAATTGTGCTAGCCTGTAACCTGTAATAGTATTGCTGCTAGCCTGTAATAGTACTGCTGCTAGCCTGTAATAGTAATGCTGCTAGCCTGTAATAGTATTGCTGCTAGCCTGTAACATGTAACAGTATTGCTGCTAGCCTGTAACCTGTAATAGTATTGCTGCTAGCCTGTAATAGTATTGCTGCTAGCCTGTAATAGTATTGCTGCTAGGATGTAACCTGTAATAGTATTGCTGCTAGCCTGTAACCTGTAATTGTATTGCTGCTAGCCTGTAATAGTTTTGCTGCTAGCTTGTAATAATTAGTCCTGCTAGCCTGTAATAGTATTGCTGCTAGCCTGTAATAGTATTGCTGCTAGCCTGTAATCTGTAATAGTATTGCTGCTAGCCAGTAATAATATTGCTCCGAGCCTGTAACCTGTAATAATATTGCTGCTAGCCTGTAACCTGTAATAGTATTGCTGCTAGCCTGTAACCTGTAATAGTATTGCTGCTAGCCTGTAACCTGTAATAGTATTGCTGCTAGCCTGTAACCTGTAATAGTATTGCTGCTAGCCTGTAACCTGTAATAGTATTGCTGCTAGCCTGTAACCTGTAATAGTATTGCTGCTAGCCTGTAGTTTGTAATAAAATTGCTGCTAGCCTGTAACCTGTAATAGTATTGCTGCTAGCCTGTAATAGTATTGCTGCTAGCCTGTAACCTGTAATAGTATTGCTGCTATCCTGTAATAGTATTGCTGCTAGCCTGTAACCTGTAATAGTATTGCTGCTAGCCTGTAACCTGTAATAGTATTGCTGCTAGCCTGTAACCTGTAATAGTATGCTGCTAGCCTGTAACCTGTAATAGTATTGCTGCTAGCCTGTAATAGTATTGCTGCTAGCCTGTAACCTGTAATAGTATTGCTGCTAGCCTGTAATAGTATTGCTGCTAGCCTGTAATAGTATTGCTGCTAGCCTGTAACCTGTAATAGTATTGCTGCTAGCCTGTAACCTGTAATAGTATTGCTGCTAGCCTGTAACCTGTAATAGTATTGCTGCTAGCCTGTAACCTGTAATAGTATTGCTGCTAGCCTGTAACCTGTAATAGTATTGCTGCTAGCCTGTAACCTGTAATAGTATTGCTGCTAGCCTCCAACCTGTAATAGTATTGCTGCTAGCCTGTAACCTGTAATAGTATTGCTGCTAGCCTGTAACCTGTAATAGTATTGCTGCTAGCCTGTAACCTGTAATAGTATTGCTGCTAGCCTGTAATAGTATTGCTGCTAGCCTGTAACCTGTAATAGTATTGCTGCTAGCCTGTAATAGTATTGCTGCTAGCCTGTAACCTGTAATAGTATTGCTGCTAGCCTGTAACCTGTAATAGTATTGCTGCTAGCTGTAACCTGTAATAGTATTGCTGCTAGCCTGTAACCTGTAATAGTATTGCTGCTAGCCTGTAATAGTATTGCTGCTAGCCTGTAACCTGTAATAGTATTGCTGCTAGCCTGTAATAGTATTGCTGCTAGCCTGTAATAGTATTGCTGCTAGCCTGTAACCTGTAATAGTATTGCTGCTAGCCTGTAACCTGTAATAGTATTGCTGCTAGCCTGTAACCTGTAATAGTATTGCTGCTAGCCTGTAACCTGTAATAGTATTGCTGCTAGCCTGTAACCTGTAATAGTATTGCTAGCCTGTAGCCTGTAATAGTATTGCTGCTAGCCTGTAATAGTATTGCTTCTAGCCTGTAATAGTATTGCTGCTAGCCTGTAACCTGTAATAGTATTGCTGCTAGCCTGTAACCTGTAATAGTATTGCTGCTAGCCTGTAACCTGTAATAGTATTGCTGCTAGCCTGTAACCTGTAATAGTATTGCTGCTAGCCTGTAACCTGTAATAGTATTGCTGCTAGCCTGTAACCTGTAATAGTATTGCTGCTAGCCTGTAATGTAATAGTATTGCTGCTAGCCTGTAACCTGTAATAGTATTGCTGCTAGCCTGTAACCTGTAATAGTATTGCTGCTAGCCTGTAACCTGTAATAGTATTGCTGCTAGCCTGTAATAGTATTGCTGCTAGCCTGTAATAGTATTGCTGCTAGCCTGTAACCTGTAATAGTATTGCTGCTAGCCTGTAATAGTATTGCTGCTAGCCTGTAACCTGTAATAGTATTGCTGCTAGCCTGTAATAGTATTGCTGCTAGCCTGTAATAGTATTGCTGCTAGCCTGTAATAGTATTGCTGCTAGCCTGTAATGTAATAGTATTGCTGCTAGCCTGTAACCTGTAATAGTATTGCTGCTAGCCTGTAATAGTATTGCTGCTAGCCTGTAACCTGTAATAGTATTGCTGCTAGCCTGTAACCTGTAAAATTACTGCTAGCCTGTACCAGTATTGCTGCTAGCCTGTAACCTGTAATAGTGTTGCTGCTAGCCTGTAACCTGTAGCCTGTAATAGTATTGCTGCTAGCCTGTAACCTGTAATAGTATTGCTGCTAGCCTGTAAACCTGTAATAGTATTGCTGCTAGCCTGTAACCTGTAATAGTATTGCTGCTAGCCTGTAACCTGTAATAGTATTGCTGCTAGCCTGTAACCTGTAATAGTATTGCTGCTAGCCTGTAACCTGTAATAGTATTGCTGCTAGCCTGTAACCTGTAAGAATATTGCTGCTAGCCTGTAACCTGTAATAGTATTGCTGCTAGCTGTAACCTGTAATAGTATTGCTGCTAGCCTGTAACCTGTAATAGTATTGCTGCTAGCCTGTAACCTGTAATAGTATTGCTGCTAGCCTGTAATAGTATTGCTGCTAGCCTGTAATAGTATTGCTGCTAGCCTGTAACCTGTAATAGTATTGCTGCTAGCCTGTAACCTGTAATAGTATTGCTGCTAACCTGTAATAGTATTGCTGCTAGCCTGTAATAGTATTGCTGCTAGCCTGTAACCTGTAATAGTATTGCTGCTAGCCTGTAACCTGTAATAGTATTGCTGCTAGCCTGTAATAGTATTGCTGCTAGCCTGTAACCTGTAATAGTATTGCTGCTAGCCTGTAACCTGTAATAGTATTGCTGCTAGCCTGTAATAGTATTGCTGTAACCTGTAATAGTATTGCTGCTAGCCTGTAACCTGTAATAGTATTGCTGCTAGCCTGTAACCTGTAATAGTATTGCTGCTAGCCTGTAACCTGTAATAGTATTGCTGCTAGCCTGTAACTGTAATAGTATTGCTGCTAGCCTGTAACCTGTAATAGTATTGCTGCTAGCCTGTAACCTGTAATAGTATTGCTGCTAGCCTGTAACCTGTAATAGTATTGCTGCTAGCCTGTAACCTGTAATAGTATTGCTGCTAGCCTGTAACCTGTAATAGTATTGCTGCTAGCCTGTAACCTGTAATAGTATTGCTGCTAGCCTGTAATAGTATTGCTGCTAGCCTGTAATAGTATTGCTGCTAGCCTGTAACCTGTAATAGTATTTTGCTGCTAGCCTGTAATAGTATTGCTGCTAGCCTGTAACCTGTAATAGTATTGCTGCTAGCCTGTAACCTGTAATAGTATTGCTGCTAGCCTGTAACCTGTAATAGTATTGCTGCTAGCCTGTAACCTGTAATAGTATTGCTGCTAGCCTGTAACCTGTAATAGTATTGCTGTAGCCTGTAATAGTATTGCTGCTAGCCTGTAACCTGTAATAGTATTGCTGCTAGCCTGTAGTAGTATTGCTGCTAGCCTGTAATAGTATTGCTGCTAGCCTGTAACCTGTAATAGTATTGCTGCTAGCCTGTAACCTGTAATAGTATTTCTGCTAGCCTGTAACCTGTAATAGTATTGCTGCTAGCCTGTAACCTGTAATAGTATTGCTGCTAGCCTGTAACCTGTAATAGTATTGCTGCTAGCCTGTAACCTGTAATAGTATTGCTGCTAGCCTGTAACCTGTAATAGTATTGCTGCTAGCCTGTAACCTGTAATAGTATTGCTGCTAGCCTGTAACCTGTAATAGTATTGCTGCTAGCCTGTAACCTGTAATAGTATTGCTGCTAGCCTGTAACCTGTAATAGTATTGCTGCTAGCCTGTAATAGTATTGCTGCTAGCCTGTAACCTGAAATAGTATTGCTGCCTGTAATAGTATTGCTGCTAGCCTGTAACCTGTAATAGTATTGCTGCTAGCCTGTAATAGTATTGCTGCTAGCCTGTAACCTGTAATAGTATTGCTGCTAGCCTGTAACCTGTAATAGTATTGCTGCTAGCCTGTAATAGTATTGCTGCTAGCCTGTAACCTGTAATAGTATTGCTGCTAGCCTGTAACCTGTAATAGTATTGCTGCTAGCCTGTAACCTGTAATAGTATTGCTGCTAGCCTGTAATAGTATTGCTGCTAGCCTGTAACCTGTAATAGTATTGCTGCTAGCCTGTAATAGTATTGCTGCTAGCCTGTAATAGTATTGCTGCTAGCTTGTAGCCTGTAATAGTATTGCTGCTAGCCTGTAACCTGTAATAGTATTGCTGCTAGCCTGTAACCTGTAATAGTATTGCTGCTAGCCTGTAATAGTATTGCTGCTAGCCTGTAACCTGTAATAGTATTGCTGCTAGCCTGTAACCTGTAATAGTATTGCTGCTAGCCTGTAACCTGTAATAGTATTGCTGCTAGCCTGTAACCTGTAATAGTATTGCTGCTAGCCTGTAATAGTATTGCTGCTAGCCTGTAACCTGTAATAGTATTGCTGCTAGCCTGTAACCTGTAATAGTATTGCTGCTAGCCTGTAACCTGTAATAGTATTGCTGCTAGCCTGTAATAGTATTGCTGCTAGCCTGTAATAGTATTGCTGCTAGCCTGTAACCTGTAATAGTATTGCTGCTAGCCTGTAACCTGTAATAGTATTGCTGCTAGCCTGTAACCTGTAATAGTATTGCTGCTAGCCTGTAACCTGTAATAGTATTGCTGCTAGCCTGTAACCTGTAATAGTATTGCTGCTAGCCTGTAACCTGTAATAGTATTGCTGCTAGCCTGTACCTGTAATAGTATTGCTGCTAGCCTGTAACCTGTAATAGTATTGCTGCTAGCCTGTAACCTGTAATAGTATTGCTGCTAGCCTGTAACCTGTAATAGTATTGCTGCTAGCCTGTAACCTGTAATAGTATTGCTGCTAGCCTGTAACCTGTAATAGTATTGCTGCTAGCCTGTAATAGTATTGCTGCTAGCCTGTAATAGTATTGCTGCTAGCCTGTAACCTGTAATAGTATTGCTGCTAGCCTGTAACCTGTAATTGTATTGCTGCTAGCCTGTAATAGTATTGCTGCTAGCCTGTAATATTATTGCTGCTAGCCTGTAATAGTATTGCTGCTAGCCTGTAATAGTATTGCTGCTAGCCTGTAATAGTATTGCTGCTAGCCTGTAATAGTATTGCTGCTAGCCTGTAATAGTATTGCTGCTAGCCTGTAACCTGTAATAGTATTGCTGCTAGCCAGTAATAATATTGCTCCGAGCCCGTAACCTGTAATAGTATTGCTGCTAGCCTGTAACCTGTAATAGTATTGCTGCTAGCCTGTAACCTGTAATAGTATTGCTGCTAGCCTGTAACCTGTAATAGTATTGCTGCTAGCCTGTAACCTGTAATAGTATTGCTGCTAGCCTGTAACCTGTAATAGTATTGCTGCTAGCCTGTAACCTGTAATAGTATTGCTGCTAGCCTGTAACCTGTAATAAAATTGCTGCTAGCCTGTAACCTGTAATAGTATTGCTGCTAGCCTGTAATAGTATTGCTGCTAGCCTGTAACCTGTAATAATATTGCTGCTAGCCTGTAATAGTATTGCTGCTAGCCTGTAACCTGTAATAGTATTGCTGCTAGCCTGTAACCTGTAATAGTATTGCTGCTAGCCTGTAACCTGTAATAGTATTGCTGCTAGCCTGTAACCTGTAATAGTATTGCTGCTAGCCTGTAACCTGTAATAGTATTGCTGCTAGCCTGTAAGAGTATTGCTGCTAGCCTTTAACCTGTAATAGTATTGCTGCTAGCCTGTAATGGTATTGCTGCTAGCCTGTAATAGTATTGCTGCTAGCCTGTAATAGTATTGCTGCTAGCCTGTAACCTGTAATAGTATTGCTGCTAGCCTGTAACCTGTAATAGTATTGCTGCTAGCCTGTAACCTGTAATAGTATTGCTGCTAGCCTGTAACCTGTAATAGTATTGCTGCTAGCCTGTAACCTGTAATAGTATTGCTGCTAGCCTGTAACCTGTAATAGTATTGCTGCTAGCCTGTAACCTGTAATGTATTGCTGCTAGCCTGTAACCTGTAATAGTATTGCTGCTAGCCTGTAACCTGTAATAGTATTGCTGCTAGCCTGTAACCTGTAATAGTATTGCTGCTAGCCTGTAACCTGTAATAGTATTGCTGCTAGCCTGTAATAGTATTGCTGCTAGCCTGTAACCTGTAATAGTATTGCTGCTAGCCTGTAACCTGTAATAGTATTGCTGCTAGCCTGTAACCTGTAATAGTATTGCTGTATTGCTGCTAGCCTGTAACTGTAATCGTAATGCAGCTTAAGCCTGTATCCTGTAATGTTATGGTAATGCTGCTAGCCCTGTAGCCTGTAACCTGTAATAGTATTGCTGCTAGCCTGTAACCTGTAATAGTATTGCTGCTAGCCTGTAACCTGTAATAAAATTGCTGCTAGCCTGTAATAGTATTGCTGCTAGCCTGTAACCTGTAATAGTATTGCTGCTAGCCTGTAACCTGTAATAGTATTGCTGCTAGCCTGTAACCTGTAATAGTATTGCTGCTAGCCTGTAACCTGTAATAGTATTGCTGCTAGCCTGTAACCTGTAATAGTATTGCTGCTAGCCTGTAATAGTATTGCTGCTAGCCTGTAACCTGTAATAGTATTGCTGCTAGCCTGTAACCTGTAATAGTATTGCTGCTAGCCTGTAACCTGTAATAGTATTGCTGCTAGCCTGTAACCTGTAATAGTATTGCTGCTAGCCTGTAACCTGTAATAGTATTGCTGCTAGCCTGTAACCTGTAATAGTATTGCTGCTAGCCTGTAATAGTATTGCTGCTAGATAGCAACCTGTAATAGTATTGCTGCTAGCCTGTAATAGTATTGCTGCTAGCCTGTAACCTGTAATAGTATTGCTGCTAGCCTGTAATAGTATTGCTGCTAGCCTGTAACCTGTAATAGTATTGCTGCTAGCCTGTAACCTGTAATAGTATTGCTGCTACCCTGTAACCTGTAATAGTATTGCTGCTAACTGTAATAGTATTGCTGCTAGCCTGTAACCTGTAATAGTATTGCTGCTAGCCTGTAATAGTATTGCTGCTAGCCTGTAACCTGTAATAGTATTGCTGCTAGCCTGTAATAGTATTGCTGCTAGCCTGTAACTGTAATAGTATTGCTGCTAGCCTGTAACCTGTAATAGTATATTGCTGCTAGCCTGTAACCTGTAATAGTATTGCTGCTAGCCTGTAACCTGTAATAGTATTGCTGCTAGCCTGTAACCTGTAATAGTATTGCTGCTAGCCTGTAACCTGTAATAGTATTGCTGCTAGCCTGTAACCTGTAATAGTATTGCTGCTAGCCTGTAATAGTATTGCTGCTAGCCTGTAACCTGTAATAGTATTGCTGCTAGCCTGTAACCTGTAATAGTATTGCTGCTAGCCTGTAATAGTATTGCTGCTAGCCTGTAATAGTATTGCTGCTAGCCTGTAACCTGTAATAGTATTGCTGCTAGCCTGTAACCTGTAATAGTATTGCTGCTAGCCTGTAATAGTATTGCTGCTAGCCTGTAACCTGTAATAGTATTGCTGCTAGCCTGTAACCTGTAATAGTATTGCTGCTAGCCTGTAACCTGTAATAGTATTGCTGCTAGCCTGTAACCTGTAATAGTATTGCTGCTAGCCTGTAACCTGTAATAGTATTGCTGCTAGCCTGTAATAGTATTGCTGCTAGCCTGTAACCTGTAATAGTATTGCTGCTAGCCTGTAACCTGTAATAGTATTGCTGCTAGCCTGTAACCTGTAATAGTATTGCTGCTAGCCTGTAACCTGTAATAGTATTGCTGCTAGCCTGTAATAGTATTGCTGCTAGCCTGTAATAGTATTGCTGCTAGCCTGTAACCTGTAATAGTATTGCTGCTAGCCTGTAATTTTATTGCTGCTACCCTGTAACCTGTAATAGTATTGCTGCTAGCCTGTAATAGTATTGCTGCTAGCCTGTAACCTGTAATAGTATTGCTGCTAGCCTGTAACCTGTAATAGTATTGCTGCTAGCCTGTAACCTGTAATAGTATTGCTGCTAGCCTGTAACCTGTAATAGTATTGCTGCTAGCCTGTAACCTGTAATAGTAATTCTTCTAGCCTGTAACCTGTAATAGTATTGCTGCTAGCCTGTAACCTGTAATAGTATTGCTGCTAGCCTGTAATAGTATTGCTGCTAGCCTGTAATAGTATTGCTGCTAGCCTGTAACCTGTAATAGTATTGCTGCTAGCCTGTAACCTGTAATAGTATTGCTGCTAGCCTGTAACCTGTAATAGTATTGCTGCTAGCCTGTAATAGTATTGCTGCTAGCCTGTAATTGTATTGCTGCTACCCTGTAACCTGTAATAGTATTGCTGCTAGCCTGTAATAGTATTGCTGCTAGCCTGTAATAGTATTGCTGCTAGCCTGTAATGGTATTGCTGCTAGCCTGTAATAGTATTGCTGCTAGCCTGTAATAGTATTGCTGCTAGCCTGTAATAGTATTGCTGCTAGCCTGTAACCTGTAATAGTATTGCTGCTAGTCCTGTAACAGTATTGCTGCTAGCCTGTAACCTGTAATAGTATTGCTGCTAGCCTGTAACCTGTAATAGTATGCTGCTAGCCTGTAACCTGTAATAGTATTGCTGCTAGCCTGTAACCTGTAATAGTATTGCTGCTAGCCTGTAACCTGTAATAGTATTGCTGCTAGCCTGTAACCTGTAATAGTATTGCTGCTAGCCTGTAACCTGTAATTAAATTGCTGCTAGCCTGTAACCTGTAATAGTATTGCTGCTAGCCTGTAACCTGTAATAGTATTGCTGCTAGCCTGTAATAGTATTGCTGCTAGCCTGTAACCTGTAATAGTATTGCTGCTAGCCTGTAATAGTATTGCTGCTAGCCTGTAATAGTATTGCTGCTAGCCTGTAACCTGTAATAGTATTGCTGCTAGCCTGTAACCTGTAATAGTATTGCTGCTAGCCTGTAACCTGTAATAGTATTGCTGCTAGCCTGTAATAGTATTGCTGCTAGCCTGTAACCTGTAATAGTATTGCTGCTAGCCTGTAATAGTATTGCTGCTAGCCTGTAACCTGTAATAGTATTGCTGCTAGCCTGTAACCTGTAATAGTATTGCTGCTAGCCTGTAATAGTATTGCTGCTAGCCTGTAATAGTATTGCTGCTATCCTGTAACCTGTAATAGTATTGCTGCTAGCCTGTAACCTGTAATAGTATTGCTGCTAGCCTGTAACCTGTAATAGTATTGCTGCTAGCCTGTAACCTGTAATAGTATTGCTGCTAGCCTGTAATAGTATTGCTGCTAGCCTGTAACCTGTAATAGTATTGCTGCTAGCCTGTAACCTGTAATAGTATTGCTGCTAGCCTGTAACCTGTAATAGTATTGCTGCTAGCCTGTAACCTGTAATAGTATTGCTGCTAGCCTGTAACCTGTAATAGTATTGCTGCTAGCCTGTAACCTGTAATAGTATTGCTGCTAGCCTGTAAATAGTATTGCTGCTAGCCTGTAATAGTATTGCTGCTAGCCTGTAACCTGTAATAGTATTGCTGCTAGCCTGTAACCTGTAATAGTATTGCTGCTAGCCTGTAACCTGTAATAGTATTGCTGCTAGCCTGTAACCTGTAATAGTATTGCTGCTAGCCTGTAATAGTATTGCTGCTAGCCTGTAATAGTATTGCTGCTAGCCTGTAACCTGTAATAGTATTGCTGCTAGCCTGTAATAGTATTGCTGCTAGCCTGTAATGGTATTGCTGCTAGCCTGTAATAGTATTGCTGCTACCCTGTAATAGTATTGCTGCTTGCCTGTAATAGTATTGCTGCTAGCCTGTAATAGTATTGCTGATAGCCTGTAATATTATTGCTGCTAGCCTGTAATAGTATTGCTGCTAGCCTGTAAAAGTACTGCTGCTAGGCTGTATTATTATTGCTGCTAGCCTGTAACCTGTAATAGTATTGATGCTAGCCTGAAAGCTGTAATTGTGTTGCTGCTAGCCTGTAACCTGTAATAGTATTGCTGCTAGCCTGTAACCTGTAATAGTATTGCTGCTAGCCTGTAACCTGTAATAGAATTGCTGCTAGCCTGTAAAAGTATTGCTGCTAGCCTGTAACCTGTAATAGTATTGCTGCTAGCCTGTAATAGTATTGCTGCTAGCCTGTAACCTGTAATAGTATTGCTGCTAGCCTGTAACCTGTAATAGTATTGCTGCTAGCCTGTAACCTGTAATAGTATTGCTGCTAGCCTGTAACCTGTAATAGTATTGCTGCTAACCTGTAACCTGTAATAGTATTGCTGCTAGCCTGTAACCTGTAATAGTATTGCTGCTAGCCTGTAATAGTATTGCTGCTAGCCTGTAACCTGTAATAGTATTGCTGCTAGCCTGTAACCTGTAATAGTATTGCTGCTAGCCTGTAATAGTATTGCTGCTAACCTGTAATAGTATTGCTGCTAGCCTGTAACCTGTAATAGTATTGCTGCTAGCCTGTAACCTGTAATAGTATTGCTGCTAGCCTGTAACCTGTAATAGTATTGCTGCTAGCCTGTAATAGTATTGCTGCTAGCCTGTAACCTGTAATAGTATTGCTGCTAGCCTGTAATAGTATTGCTGCTAGCCTGTAACCTGTAATAGTATTGCTGCTACCCTGTAACCTGTAATAGTATTGCTGCTAGCCTGTAATAGTATTGCTGCTAGCCTGTAATAGTATTGCTGCTAGCCTGTAACCTGTAATAGTATTGCTGCTAGCCTGTAACCTGTAATAGTATTGCTGCTAGCCTGTAACCTGTAATAGTATTGCTGCTAGCCTGTAACCTGTAATAGTATTGCTGCTAGCCTGTAACCTGTAATAGTATTGCTGCTAGCCTGTAACCTGTAATAGTATTGCTGCTAGCCTGTAACCTGTAATAGTATTGCTGCTAGCCTGTAACCTGTAATAGTATTGCTGCTAGCCTGTAACCTGTAATAGTATTGCTGCTAGCCTGTAACCTGTAATATTGCTGCTAGCCTGTAACCTGTAATAGTATTGCTGCTAGCCTGTAACCTGTAATAGTATTGCTGCTAGCCTGTAACCTGTATAGTATTGCTGCTAGCTGTAGCCTGTAATAGTATTGCTGCTAGCCTGTAATAGTATTGCTGCTAGCCTGTAACCTGTAATAGTATTGCTGCTAGCCTGTAATAGTATTGCTGCTAGCCTGTAACCTGTAATAGTATTGCTGCTAGCCTGTAATAGTATTGCTGCTAGCCTGTAACCTGTAATAGTATTGCTGCTAGCTGTAACCTGTAATAGTATTGCTGCTAGCCTGTAACCTGTAATAGTATTGCTGCTAGCCTGTAACCTGTAATATTATTGCTGCTAGCCTGTAACCTGTAATAGTATTGCTGCTAGCCTGTAGCCTTTAATAGTATTGCTGCTAGCCTGTAACCTGTAATAGTATTGCTGCTAGCCTGTAACCTTTAATAGTATTGCTGCTAGCCTGTAACCTGTAATAGTATTGCTGCTAGCCTGTAATAGTATTGCTGCTAGCCTGTAACCTGTAATAGTATTGCTGCTAGCCTGTAACCTGTAATAGTATTGCTGCTAGCCTGTATTAGTATTGCTGCTAGCCTGTAATAATATTGCTGCTAGCCTGTAACCTGTAATAGTATTGCTGCTAGCCTGTAACCTGTAATAGTATTGCTGCTAGCCTGTAATAGTATTGCTGCTAGCCTGTAACCTGTAAAAGTATTGCTGCTAGCCTGTAACCTGTAATAGTATTGCTGCTAGCCTGTAACCTGTAATAGTATTGCTGCTAGCCTGTAACCTGTAATAGTATTGCTGCTAGCCTGTAACCTGTAATAGTATTGCTGCTAGCCTGTAACCTGTAATAGTATTGCTGCTAGCCTGTAATAGTATTGCTGCTAGCCTGTAACCTGTAATAGTATTGCTGCTAGCCTGTAACCTGTAATAGTATTGCTGCTAGCCTGTAACCTGTAATAGTATTGCTGCTAGCCTGTAACCTGTAATAGTATTGCTGCTAGCCTGTAATAGTATTGCTGCTAGCCTGTAATAGTATTGCTGCTAGCCTGTAACCTGTAATAGTATTGCTGCTAGCCTGTAATTGTATTGCTGCTACCCTGTAACCTGTAATAGTATTGCTGCTAGCCTGTAATAGTATTGCTGCTAGCCTGTAACTGTAACAAGTATTGCTGCTAGCCTGTAACCTGTAATAGTATTGCTGCTAGCCTGTAACCTGTAATAGTATTGCTGCTAGCCTGTAACCTGTAATAGTATTGCTGCTAGCCTGTAACCTGTAATAGTATTGCTGCTAGCCTGTAACCTGTAATAGTATTGCTGCTAGCCTGTAACCTGTAATAGTATTGCTGCTAGCCTGTATTAGTATTGCTGCTAGCCTGTAACCTGTAATAGTATTGCTGCTAGCCTGTAATAGTATTGCTGCTAGCCTGTAATAGTATTGCTGCTAGCCTGTAACCTGTAATAGTATTGCTGCTAGCCTGTAACCTGTAATAGTATTGCTGCTAGCCTGTAACCTGTAATAGTATTGCTGCTAGCCTGTAATAGTATTGCTGCTAGCCTGTAATAGTATTGCTGCTAGCCTGTAACCTGTAATAGTATTGCTGCTAGCCTGTATTAGTATTGCTGCTAGCCTGGCTGCTAGCCTGTAATAGTATTGCTGCTAGCCTGTAACTGTAATAGTATTGCTGCTAGCCTGTAATAGTATTGCTGCTAGCCTGTAATAGTATTGCTGCTAGCCTGTAACCTGTAATAGTATTGCTGCTAGCCTGTAATAGTATTGCTGCTAGCCTGTAACCTGTAATAGTATTGCTGCTAGCCTGTAACCTGAAATAGTATTGCTGCTAGCCTGTAACCTGTAATAGTATTGCTGCTAGCCTGTAACCTGTAATAGTATTGCTGCTAGCCTGTAACCTGTAATAGTATTGCTGCTAGCCTGTAACCTGTAATAGTATTGCTGCTAGCCTGTAAATAGTATTGCTGCTAGCCTGTAATAGTATTGCTGCTAGCCTGTAACCTGTAATAGTATTGCTGCTAGCCTGTAAGCTGTAATTGTATTGCTGCTAGCCTGTAACCTGTAATAGTATTGCTGCTAGCCTGTAACCTGTAATTAAATTGCTGCTAGCCTGTAACCTGTAATAGTATTGCTGCTAGCCTGTAAAAGTATTGCTGCTAGCCTGTAACCTGTAATAGTATTGCTGCTAACCTGTAATAGTATTGCTGCTAGCCTGTAACCTGTAATAGTATTGCTGCTAGCCTGTAACCTGTAATAGTATTGCTGCTAGCCTGTAACTGTAATAGTATTGCTGCTAGCCTGTAACCTGTAATAGTATTGCTGCTAGCCTGTAACCTGTAATAGTATTGCTGCTAGCCTGTAACCTGTAATAGTATTGCTGCTAGCCTGTAATAGTATTGCTGCTAGCCTGTAACCTGTAATAGTATTGCTGCTAGCCTGTAACCTGTAATTGTATTGCTGCTAGCCTGTAATAGTATTGCTGCTAGCCTGTAACCTGTAATAGTATTGCTGCTAGCCTGTAACCTGTAATAGTATTGCTGCTAGCCTGTAACCTGTAATAGTATTGCTGCTAGCCTGTAATAGTATTGCTGCTAGCCTGTAACCTGTAATAGCCTGTAATAGTATTGCTGCTAGCCTGTAACCTGTAATAGTATTGCTGCTAGCCTGTAACCTGTAATAGTATTGCTGCTAGCCTGTAATAGTATTGCTGCTAGCCTGTAACCTGTAATAGTATTGCTGCTAGCCTGTAATAGTATTGCTGCTAGCCTGTAATAGTATTGCTGCTAGCCTGTAACCTGTAATAGTATTGCTGCTAGCCTGTAACCTGTAATAGTATTGCTGCTAGCCTGTAACCTGTAATAGTATTGCTGCTAGCCTGTAACCTGTAATAGTATTGCTGCTAGCCTGTAACCTGTAATAGTATTGCTGCTAGCCTGTAACCTGTAATAGTATTGCTGCTAGCCTGTAACCTGTAATAGTATTGCTGCTAGCCTGTAACCTGTAATAGTATTGCTGCTAGCCTGTAACCTGTAATAGTATTGCTGCTAGCCTGTAACCTGTAATAGTATTGCTGCTAGCCTGTAGCCTGTAATAGTATTGCTGCTAGCCTGTAATAGTATTGCTGCTAGCCTGTAATAGTATTGCTGCTAGCCTTGTAACCTGTAATAGTATTGCTAGCTAGCCTGTAATAGTATTGCTGCTAGCCTGTAATAGTATTGCTAGCCCTGTAATAGTATTGCTGCTAGCCTGTAATAGTATTGCTGCTAGCCTGTAATAGTATTGCTGCGCCTGTAGCCTGTAATAGTATTGCTGCTAGCCTGTAACCTGTAATAGTATTGCTGCTAGCTGTAACCTGTAATAGTATTGCTGCTAGCCTGTAACCTGTAATAGTATTGCTGCTAGCCTGTAACCTGTAATAGTATTGCTGCTAGCCTGTAACCTGTAATAGTATTGCTGCTAGCCTGTAACCTGTAATAGTATTGCTGCTAGCCTGTAACCTGTAATAGTATTGCTGCTAGCCTGTAACCTGTAATAGTATTGCTGCTAGCCTGTAACCTGTATTAATATTGCTGCTAGCCTGTAACCTGTAATAGTATTGCTGCTAGCCTGTAATAGTATTGCTGCTAGCCTGTAACCTGTAATAGTATTGCTGCTAGCCTGTAACCTGTAATAGTATTGCTGCTAGCCTGTAACCTGTAATAGTATTGCTGCTAGCCTGTAACCTGTAATAGTATTGCTGCTAGCCTGTAACCTGTAATAGTATTGCTGCTAGCCTGTAACCTGTAATAGTATTGCTGCTAGCCTGTAATAGTATTGCTGCTAGCCTGTAACCTGTAATAGTATTGCTGCTAGCTGTAACCTGTAATAGTATTGCTGCTAGTATGTAATAGTATTGCTGCTAGCCTGTAACCTGTAATAGTATTGCTGCTAGCCTGTAACCTGTAATAGTATTGCTGCTAGCCTGTAACCTGTAATAGTATTGCTGCTAGCCTGTAATAGTATTGCTGCTAGCCTGTAACCTGTAATAGTATTGCTGCTAGCCTGTAATAGTATTGCTGCTAGCCTGTAACCTGTAATAGTATTGCTGTAAACCGTGTAATAGTATTGCTGCTAGCCTGTAATAGTATTGCTGCTAGCCTGTAACCTGTAATAGTATTGCTGCTAGCCTGTAACCTGTAATAGTATTGCTGTACCCTGTAATTGTATTGCTGATAGCCTGTAACCTGTAATAGTATTGCTGCTAGCCTGTAACCTGTAATAGTATCTAGCCTGTAATAGTATTGCTGCTAGCCTGTAACCTGTAATAGTATTGCTGCTAGCCTGTAACCTGTAATAGTATTGCTGCTAGCCTGTAACCTGTAATAGTATTGCTGCTAGCCTGTAACCTGTAATAGTATTGCTGCTAGCCTGTAACCTGTAATAGTATTGCTGCTAGCCTGTAACCTGTAATAGTATTGCTGCTAGCCTGTAATAGTATTGCTGCTAGCCTGTAATAGTATTGCTGCTAGCCTGTAACCTGTAATAAGTATTGCTGCTAGCCTGTAACCTGTAATAGTATTGCTGCTAGCCTGTAACCTGTAATAGTATTGCTGCTAGCCTGTAACCTGTAATAGTATTGCTGCTAGCCTGTAATAGTATTGCTGCTAGCCTGTAACCTGTAATAGTATTGCTGCTAGCCTGTAACCTGTAATAGTATTGCTGCTAGCCTGTAACCTGTAATAGTATTGCTGCTAGCCTGTAATAGTATTGCTGCTACCCTGTAATAGTATTGCTGCTAGCCTGTAATAGTATTGCTGCTAGCCTGTAATAGTATTGCTGCTAGCCTGTAATAGTATTGCTGCTAGCCTGTAATAGTATTGCTGCTAGCCTGTAAAAGTATTGCTGCTAGCCTGTAAACTTTAATAGTATTGCTGCTAGCCTGTAACCTGTAATAGTATTGCTGCTAGCCTGTAACCTGTAATAGTATTGCTGCTAGCCTGTACCTGTAATAGTATTGCTGCTAGCCTGTAACCTGAAATAGCATTGCTGCTAGCCTGTAATAGTATTGCAGCTAGCCTGTAACCTGTAATAGTATTGCTGCTAGCCTGTAATAGTATTGCTGCTAGCCTGTAACCTGTAATAGTATTGCTGCTAGCCTGTAATAGTATTGCTGCTAGCCTGTAACCTGTAATAGTATTGCTGCTAGCCTGTAACCTGTAATAGTATTGCTGCTAGCCTGTAACCTGTAATAGTATTGCTGCTAGCCTGTAACCTGTAATAGTATTGCTGCTAGCCTGTAACCTATAATAGTATTGCTGCTAGCCTGTAACCTGTAATAGTATTGCTGCTAGCCTGTAACCTGTAATAGTATTGCTGCTAGCCTGTAACCTGTAATAGTATTGCTGCTAGCCTGTAACCTGTAATAGTATTGCTGCTAGCCTGTAACCTGTAATAGTATTGCTGCTAGCCTGTAATAGTATTGCTGCTAGCCTGTAACCTGTAATAGTATTGCTGCTAACCTGTAATAGTATTGCTGCTAGCCTGTAACTGTAATAGTATTGCTGCTAGCCTGTAACCTGTAATAGTATTGCTGCTAGCCTGTAACCTGTAATAGTATTGCTGCTAGCCTGTAACCTGTAATAGTATTGCTGCTAGCCTGTAACCTGTAATAGTATTGCTGCTAACCTGTAATAGTATTGCTGCTAGCCTGTAATAGTATTGCTGCTAGCCTGTAACCTGTAATAGTATTGCTGCTAGCCTGTAATAGTATTGCTGCTAGCCTGTAATAGTATTGCTGCTAGCCTGTAACCTGTAATAGTATTGCTAGCCTGTAACCTGTAATAGTATTGCTGCTAGCCTGTAACCTGTAATAGTATTGCTGCTAGCCTGTAATAGTATTGCTGCTAGCTGTAACCTGTAATAGTATTGCTGCTAGCCTGTAACCTGTAATAGTATTGCTGCTAGCCTGTAACCTGTAATAGTATTGCTGCTAGCCTGTAACCTGTAATAGTATTGCTGCTAGCCTGTAACCTGTAATAGTATTGCTGCTAGCCTGTAACCTGTAATAGTATTGCTGCTAGCCTGTAACCTGTAATAGTATTGCTGCTAGCCTGTAATAGTATTGCTGCTAGCCTGTAACCTGTAATAGTATTGCTGCTAGCTGTAACCTGTAATAGTATTGCTGCTAGCCTGTAATAGTATTGCTGCTAGCCTGTAACCTGTAATAGTATTGCTGCTAGCCTGTAACCTGTAATAGTATTGCTGCTAGCCTGTAACCTGTAATAGTATTGCTGCTAGCCTGTAACCTGTAATAGTATTGCTGCTAGCCTGTAACCTGTAATAGTATTGCTGCTAGCCTGTAATAGTATTGCTGCTAGCCTGTAACCTGTAATAGTATTGCTGCTAGCCTGTAATAGTATTGCTGCTAGCCTGTAACCTGTAATAGTATTGCTGCTAGCCTGTAACCTGTAATAGTATTGCTGCTAGCCTGTAACCTGTAATAGTATTGCTGCTAGCCTGTAACCTGTAATAGTATTGCTGCTAGCCTGTAATAGTATTGCTGCTAGCCTGTAACCTGTAATAGTATTGCTGCTAGCCTGTAACCTGTAATAGTATTGCTGCTAGCCTGTAACCTGTAATAGTATTGCTGCTAGCCTGTAACCTGTAATAGTATTGCTGCTAGCCTGTAATAGTATTGCTGCTAGCCTGTAACCTGTAATAGTATTGCTGTAAGCCTGTAATAGTATTGCTGCTAGCCTGTAACCTGTAATAGTATTGCTGCTAGCCTGTAACCTGTAATAGTATTGCTGCCTGTAACCTGTAATAGTATTGCTGCTAGCCTGTAACCTGTAACAGTATTGCTGCTAGCCTGTAATAGTATTGCTGCTAGCCTGTAACCTGTAATAGTATTGCTGCTAGCCTGTAACCTGTAATAGTATTGCTGCTAGCCTGTAACCTGTAATAGTATTGCTGCTAGCCTGTAACCTGTAATAGTATTGCTGCTAGCCTGTAACCTGTAATAGTATTGCTGCTAGGCCTGTAACCTGTAATAGTATTGCTGCTAGCCTGTAACCTGTAATAGTATTGCTGCTAGCCTGTAACCTGTAATAGTATTGCTGCTAGCCTGTAACCTGTAATAGTATTGCTGCTAGCCTGTAACCTGTAATAGTATTGCTGCTAGCCTGTAACCTGTAATAGTATTGCTGCTAGCCTGTAACCTGTAATAGTATTGCTGCTAGCCTGTAACCTGTAATAGTATTGCTGCTAGCCTGTAACCTGTAATAGTATTGCTGCTAGCCTGTAACCTGTAATAGTATTGCTGCTAGCCTGTAACCTGTAATAGTATTGCTGCTAGCCTGTAACCTGTAATAGTATTGCTGCTAGCCTGTAACCTGTAATAGTATTGCTGCTAGCCTGTAACCTGTAATAGTATTGCTGCTAGCCTGTTACCTGTAATAGTATTGCTGCTAGCCTGTAACCTGTAATAGTATTGCTGCTAGCCTGTAACCTGTAATAGTATTGCTGCTAGCCTGTAACCTGTAATAGTATTGCTGCTAGCCTGTAATAGTATTGCTGCTAGCCTGTAACCTGTAATAGTATTGCTGCTAGCCTGTAATAGTATTGCTGTAAAAGTATTGCTGCTAGCCTGTAACCTGTAATAGTATTGCTGCTAGCCTGTAACCTGTAATAGTATTGCTGCTAGCCTGTAACCTGTAATAGTATTGCTGCTAGCCTGTAATAGTATTGCTGCTTGCATGTAGCCTGTAATAGTATTGCTGCTAGCCTGTAATAGTATTGCTGCTAGCCTGTAACCTGTAATAGTATTGCTGCTAGCCTGTAACCTGTAATAGTATTGCTGCTAGCCTGTAACTGTAATAGTATTGCTGCTAGCCTGTAACCTGTAATAGTATTGCTGCTAGCCTGTAACCCTGTAATAGTATTGCTGCTAGCCTGTAACCTGTAATAGTATTGCTGCTAGCCTGTAATAGTATTGCTGCTAGCCTGTAACCTGTAATAGTATTGCTGCTAGCCTGTAACCTGTAATAGTATTGCTGCTAGCCTGTAACCTGTAATAGTATTGCTGCTAGCCTGTAACCTGTAATAGTATTGCTGCTAGCCTGTAACCTGTAATAGTATTGCTGCTAGCCTGTAACCTGTAATAGTATTGCTGCTAGCCTGTAACCTGTAATAGTATTGCTGCTAGCCTGTAATAGTATTGCTGCTAGCCTGTAACCTGTAATAGTATTGCTGCTAGCCTGTAATAGTATTGCTGCTAGCCTGTAACCTGTAATAGTATTGCTGCTAGCCTGTAACCTGTAATAGTATTGCTGCTAGCCTGTAACCTGTAATAGTATTGCTGCTAGCCTGTAATAGTATTGCTGCTAGCCTGTAACCTGTAATAGTATTGCTGCTAGCCTGTAACCTGTAATAGTATTGCTGCTAGCCTGTAACCTGTAATAGTATTGCTGCTAGCCTGTAATAGTATTGCTGCTAGCCTGTAACCTGTAATAGTATTGCTGCTAGCCTGTAATAGTATTGCTGCTAGCCTGTAACCTGTAATAGTATTGCTGCTAGCCTGTAACCTGTAATAGTATTGCTGCTAGCCTGTAATAGTATTGCTGTAGCCTGTAACCTGTAATAGTATTGCTGCTAGCCTGTAACCTGTAATAGTATTGCTGCTAGCCTGTAACCTGTAATAGTATTGCTGCTAGCCTGTAACCTGTAATAGTATTGCTGCTAGCCTGTAACCTGTAATAGTATTGCTGCTAGCCTGTAACCTGTAATAGTATTGCTGCTAGCCTGTAACCTGTAATAGTATTGCTGCTAGCCTGTAACCTGTAATAGTATTGCTGCTAGCCTGTAACCTGTAATAGTATTGCTGCTAGCCTGTAACCTGTAATAGTATTGCTGCTAGCCTGTAATAGTATTGCTGCTAGCCTGTAACCTGTAATAGTATTGCTGCTAGCCTGTAACCTGTAATAGTATTGCTGCTAGCCTGTAACCTGTAATAGTATTGCTGCTAGCTGTAACCTGTAATAGTATTGCTGCTAGCCTGTAATAGTATTGCTGCTAGCCTGTAACCTGTAATAGTATTGCTGCCTGTAACCTGTAATAGTATTGCTGCTAGCCTGTAACCTGTAATAGTATTGCTGCTAGCCTGTAACCTGTAATAGTATTGCTGCTAGCCTGTAACCTGTAATAGTATTGCTGCTAGCCTGTAATAGTATTGCTGCTAGCCTGTAACCTGTAATAGTATTGCTGCTAGCCTGTAACCTGTAATAGTATTGCTGCTAGCCTGTAACCTGTAATAGTATTGCTGCTAGCCTGTAACCTGTAATAGTATTGCTGCTAGCCTGTAACCTGTAATAGTATTGCTGCTAGCCTGTAACCTGTAATAGTATTGCTGCTAGCCTGTAACCTGTAATAGTATTGCTGCTAGCCTGTAATAGTATTGCTGCTAGCCTGTAACCTGTAATAGTATTGCTGCTAGCCTGTAACCTGTATGAGTATTGCTGCTAGCCTGTAATAGTATTGCTGCTAGCCTGTAACCTGTAATAGTATTGCTGCTAGCCTGTAACCTGTAATAGTATTGCTGCTAGCCTGTAACCTGTAATAGTATTGCTGCTAGCCTGTAACCCTGTAATAGTATTGCTGCTAGCCTGTAACCTGTAATAGTATTGCTGCTAGCCTGTAACCTGTAATAGTATTGCTGCTAGCCTGTAACCTGTAATAGTATTGCTGCTAGCCTGTAATAGTATTGCTGCTAGCCTGTAACCTGTAATAGTATTGCTGCTAGCCTGTAACCTGTAATAGTATTGCTGCTAGCCTGTAACCTGTAATAGTATTGCTGCTAGCCTGTAACCTGTAATAGTATTGCTGCTAGCCTGTAACCTGTAAATAGTATTGCTGCTAGCCTGTAACCTGTAATAGTATTGCTGCTAGCCTGTAACCTGTAATAGTATTGCTGCTAGCCTGTAACCTGTAATAGTATTGCTGCTAGCCTGTAATAGTATTGCTGCTAGCCTGTAACCTGTAATAGTATTGCTGCTAGCCTGTAACCTGTAATAGTATTGCTGCTAGCCTGTAACCTGTAATAGTATTGCTGCTAGCCTGTAACCTGTAATAGTATTGCTGCTAGCCTGTAACCTGTAATAGTATTGCTGCTAGCCTGTAACCTGTAATAGTATTGCTGCTAGCCTGTAACCTGTAATAGTATTGCTGCTAGCCTGTAACCTGTAATAGTATTGCTGCTAGCCTGTAACCTGTAATAGTATTGCTGCTAGCCTGTAACCTGTAATAGTATTGCTGCTAGCCTGTAATAGTATTGCTGCTAGCCTGTAACCTGTAATAGTATTGCTGCTAGCCTGTAACCTGTAATAGTATTGCTGCTAGCCTGTAACCTGTAATAGTATTGCTGCTAGCCTGTAACCTGTAATAGTATTGCTGCTAGCCTGTAACCTGTAATAGTATTGCTGCTAACCTGTAATAGTATTGCTGCTAGCCTGTAACCTGTAATAGTATTGCTGCTAGCCTGTAACCTGTAATAGTATTGCTGCTAGCCTGTAACCTGTAATAGTATTGCTGCTAGCCTGTAATAGTATTGCTGCTAGCCTGTAACCTGTAATAGTATTGCTGCTAGCCTGTAACCTGTAATAGTATTGCTGCTAGCCTGTAACCTGTAATAGTATTGCTGCTAGCCTGTAACCTGTAATAGTATTGCTGCTAGCCTGTAACCTGTAATAGTATTGCTGCTAGCCTGTAATAGTATTGCTGCTAACCTGTAATAGTATTGCTGCTAGCCTGTAACCTGTAATAGTATTGCTGCTAGCCTGTAACCTGTAATAGTATTGCTGCTAGCCTGTAACCTGTAATAGTATTGCTGCTAGCCTGTAACCTGTAATAGTATTGCTGCTAGCCTGTAATAGTATTGCTGCTAGCCTGTAACCTGTAATAGTATTGCTGCTAGCCTGTAACCTGTAATAGTATTGCTGCTAGCCTGTAACCTGTAATAGTATTGCTGCTAGCCTGTAACCTGTAATAGTATTGCTGCTAGCCTGTAACCTGTAATAGTATTGCTGCTAGCCTGTAACCTGTAATAGTATTGCTGCTAGCCTGTAACCTGTAATAGTATTGCTGCTAGCCTGTAATAGTATTGCTGCTAGCCTGTAACCTGTAATAGTATTGCTGCTAGCCTGTAACCTGTAATAGTATTGCTGCTAGCCTGTAACCTGTAATAGTATTGCTGCTAGCCTGTAACCTGTAATAGTATTGCTGCTAGCCTGTAACCTGTAATAGTATTGCTGCTAGCCTGTAAAAGTATTGCTGCTAGCCTGTAACCTGTAATAGTATTGCTGCTAGCCTGTAATAGTATTGCTGCTAGCCTGTAACCTGTAATAGTATTGCTGCTAGCCTGTAACCTGTAATAGTATTGCTGCTAGCCTGTAACCTGTAATAGTATTGCTGCTAGCCTGTAATAGTATTGCTGCTAGCCTGTAACCTGTAATAGTATTGCTGCTAGCCTGTAACCTGTAATAGTATTGCTGCTAGCCTGTAATAGTATTGCTGCTAGCCTGTAACCTGTAATAGTATTGCTGCTAGCCTGTAACCTGTAATAGTATTGCTGCTAGCCTGTAACCTGTAATAGTATTGCTGCTAGCCTGTAACCTGTAATAGTATTGCTGCTAGCCTGTAACCTGTAATAGTATTGCTGCTAGCCTGTAACCTGTAATAGTATTGCTGCTAGCCTGTAATAGTATTGCTGCTAGCCTGTAACCTGTAATAGTATTGCTGCTAGCCTGTAACCTGTAATAGTATTGCTGCTAGCCTGTAACCTGTAATAGCCTGTAATAGTATTGCTGCTAGCCTGTAACCTGTAATAGTATTGCTGCTAGCTGTAACCTGTAATAGTATTGCTGCTAGCCTGTAACCTGTAATAGTATTGCTGCTAGCCTGTAACCTGTAATAGTATTGCTGCTAGCCTGTAACCTGTAATAGTATTGCTGCTAGCCTGTAACCTGTAATAGTATTGCTGCTAGCCTGTAACCTGTAATAGTATTGCTGCTAGCCTGTAATAGTATTGCTGCTAGCCTGTAACCTGTAATAGTATTGCTGCTAGCCTGTAACCTGTAATAGTATTGCTGCTAGCCTGTAACCTGTAATAGTATTGCTGCTAGCCTGTAACCTGTAATAGTATTGCTGCTAGCCTGTAACCTGTAATAGTATTGCTGCTAGCCTGTAACCTGTAATAGTATTGCTGCTAGCCTGTAATAGTATTGCTGCTAGCCTGTAATAGTATTGCTGCTAGCCTGTAACCTGTAATAGTATTGCTGCTAGCCTGTAACCTGTAATAGTATTGCTGCTAACCTGTAATAGTATTGCTGCTAGCCTGTAACCTGTAATAGTATTGCTGCTAGCCTGTAACCTGTAATAGTATTGCTGCTAGCCTGTAAACTGTAATAGTATTGCTGCTAGCCTGTAATGTAGTATTGCTGCTAGCCTGTAATAGTATTGCTGCTAGCCTGTAATAGTATTGCTGCTAGCCTGTAACTGTAATAGTATTGCTGCTAGCCTGTAACCTGTAATAGTATTGCTGTGTAACCTGTAATAGTATTGCTGCTAGCCTGTAACCTGTAATAGTATTGCTGCTAGCCTGTAAGTATTGCTGCTAGTATTGCTAGCCGCTAACCTGTAATAGTATTGCTGCTAGCCTGTAACCTGTAATAGTAGTATTGCTATAGCCTGTAATATTGCTGCTAGCCTGTAACCTGTAATAGTGCTAGCTAGTATTGCTGCTAGCCTATAATAATAATGCTAGCCTTTGCTGCTACCTGTAATAGCTGCTTACCTAAGCCTGTAAACCTGTAATAGTATGCTGCTGCTAGCCTGTAACCTGCTAAGCCCTAGCTGCTAGCCTGTAACCTAATATACTGTAACCTGTAGCCTAAGCCTGTAACTATTGCTGCTAGCCTGTATAACTGCCAACCTGTAATAGTATGCTAGCCTGTAACCCTATGTATAGTATGCTAGCTATATAGTGCTGCTAGCCTGTAACCTGTAATAGTGCTGCTAGCCTGTAATAGTATTGCTGCTAGCCTGTAACCTGTAATATTGCTGCTAGCCTGTAATAGTATTGCTGCTAGCCTGTAACCTGTAATAGCTGCTACCTAACCTGTAATAGTATTAGCCTGTAATAGTATGCTAGCCTGTAATAGTACTGCTAGCCTACCTGTAATAGTATGCTAGCCTGTAACCTGTAAATAGTATGCTAGCCTGTAATAGTAGTATTGCTGCTAGCCTGTAACCTGTAATAGTACCTAGCCTGTAATAGTATTGCTGCTAGCCTGTAACCTGTAATAGTATTGCTGCTAGCCTGTAATAGTATTGCTAGCCTGTAACCTGTAATAGTATTGCTGCTAGCCTGTAACCTGTAATAGTATTGCTGCTAGCCTGTAACCTGTAATTGTATTGCTGCTAGTAACCTGTAATAGTATTGCTGCTAGCCTGTGTAAATGTATTTGCTGCTAGCCTGTAATAGTATTGCTGCTAGCCTGTAACCTGTAATAGTATTGCTGCTAGCCTGTAACCTGTTGCTGCTGTTTGTATTGCTGCTAGCCTGTAACCTGTAATAGTATTGCTGCTAGCCTGTAACCTGTAATAGTATGCCTGTAACCTGTAATAGTATTGCTGCTAGCCTGTAACCTGTAATAGTATTGCTGCTAGCCTGTAACCTGTAATAGTATTGCTGCTAGCCTGTAACCTGTAATAGTATTGCTGCTAGCCTGTAACCTGTAATAGTATTTGCTAGCCTGTAACCTGTAATAGTATTGCTGCTAGCCTGTAACCTGTAATAGTATTGCTGCTAGCCTGTAACCTGTAATAGTATTGCTGCTAGCCTGTAATAGTATTGCTGCTAGCCTGTAACCTGTAATAGTATTGCTGCTAGCCTGTAACCTGTAATAGTATTGCTGCTAGCCTGTAATAGTATTGCTGCTAGCCTGTAACCTGTAATAGTATTGCTGCTAGCCTGTAATAGTATTGCTGCTAGCCTGTAATAGTATTGCTGCTAGCCTGTAACCTGTAATAGTATTGCTGCTAGCCTGTAATAGTATTGCTGCTAGCCTGTAACCTGTAATAGTATTGCTGCTAGCCTGTAACCTGTAATAGTATTGCTGCTAGCCTGTAACCTGTAATAGTATTGCTGCTAGCCTGTAATAGTATTGCTGCTAGCCTGTAACCTGTAATAGTATTGCTGCTAGCCTGTAACCTGTAATAGTATTGCTGCTAGCCTGTAACCTGTAATAGTATTGCTGCTAGCCTGTAATAGTATTGCTGCTAGCCTGTAACCTGTAATAGTATTGCTGCTAGCCTGTAACCTGTAATAGTATTGCTGCTAGCCTGTAACCTGTAATAGTATTGCTGCTAGCCTGTAACCTGTAATAGTATTGCTGCTAGCCTGTAACCTGTAATAGTATTAGGCTAAAGGGGCCTGTTAACTTGTAAATAAAAAAAAAAAAAAAAAAAAAAAAAAGTATTGCTGCTAGCCTGTAATAGTATTGCTGCTAGCCTGTAACCTGTAATAGTATTGCTGCTAGCCTGTAACCTGTAATAGTATTGCTGCTAGCCTGTAACCTGTAATAGTATTGCTGCTAGCCCTGTATAGTATTGCTGCTAGCCTGTAACCTGTAATAGTATTGCTGCTAGCCTGTACCTAGCCTGTAATAGTATTGCTGCTAGCCTGTAACCTGTAATAGTATTGCTGCTAGCCTGTAACCTGTAATAGTATTGCTGAGCCTGTAACCTGTAATAGTATTGCTGCTAGCCTGTAACCTGTAATAGTATTGCTGCTAGCCTGTAACTGTAATAGTATTGCTGCTAGCCTGTAACCTGTAATAGTATTGCTGCTAGCTGTAGCCTGTAATAGTATTGCTGCTAGCCTGTAACCTGTAATAGTATTGCTGCTAGCCTGTAACCTGTAATAGTATTGCTGCTAGCCTGTAACCTGTAATAGTATTGCTGCTAGCCTGTAATAGTATTGCTGCTAGCCTGTAACCTGTAATAGTATTGCTGCTAGCCTGTAACCTGTAATAGTATTGCTGCTAGCCTGTAACCTGTAATAGTATTGCTGCTAGCCTGTAACCTGTAATAGTATTTCTGCTAGCCTGTAACCTGTAATAGTATTGCTGCTAGCCTGTAACCTGTAATAGTATTGCTGCTAGCCTGTAACCTGTAATAGTATTGCTGCTAGCCTGTAACCTGTAATATTGCTGCTAGCCTGTAATAGTATTGCTGCTAGCCTGTAACCTGTAATAGTATTGCTGCTAGCCTGTAATAGTATTGCTGCTAGCCTGTAACCTGTAATAGTATTGCTGCTAGCCTGTAACCTGTAATAGTATTGCTGCTAGCCTGTAACCTGTAATAGTATTGCTGCTAGCCTGTAACCTGTAATAGTATTGCTGCTAGCCTGTAACCTGTAATAGTATTGCTGCTAGCCTGTAACCTGTAATAGTATTGCTGCTAGCCTGTAATAGTATTGCTGCTAGCCTGTAACCTGTAATAGTATTGCAGCTAGCCTTTAATTATATTGCTGCTAGCATGTAATAGTATTGCGGCTAGCCTGTAACCTGTAATTGTATTGCTGCTAGCCTGTTACCTGTAATAGTATTGCTGCTAGCCTGTAACCTGTAATAGTATTGCTGCTAGCCTGTAATAGTATTGCTGCTAGCCTGTAACCTGTAATAGTATTGCTTCTAGCCTGTAATAGTATTGCTGCTAGCCTGTAACCTGTAATAGTATTCCTGCTACCCTGTAACCTGTAATAGTATTGCTGCTAGACTGTAATAGTATTGCTGCTAGCCTGTAACCTGTAATAGTATTGCTGCTAGCCTAAAATAGTATTGCTGCTAGCCTGTAACCTGTAATAGTATTGCTGCTAGACTGTAATAGTATTGCTGCTAGCCTGTAACTTGTAATAGTATTGCTGCTAGCCTGTAACCTGTAATATTATTGCTGCTAGCCTGTAACCTGTAACAGTATTGCTGCTAGTCTGTAGCCTGTAATAGTTTTGCTGCTAGCCTGTAACCTGTAATATTGTTGCTGCTAGCCTGTAACCTTTAATAGTATTGCTGCTAGCCTGTAACCTGTAATAGTATTGCTGCTAGCCTGTAATAGTATTGCTGCTAGCCTGTAACCTGTAATAGTATTGCTGCTAAGCCTGTAACCTGTAATAGTATTTGTGCTAGCCTGTATTAGTATTGCTGCTAGCCTGTAATAATATTGCTGCTAGCCTGTAACCTGTAATAGTATTGCTGATAGCCTGTAATAGTATTGCTGCTAGCCTGTAATAGTATTGCTGCTAGCCTGTAAAAGTACTGCTGCTAGGCTGTATTATTATTGCTGCTAGGCTGTAACCTGTAATATTATTGCTGCTAGTCTGTAACCTGTAATAGTATTGCTGCTAGCCTGTAAAAGTATTGATGCTAGCCTGTAACCTGAAATAGCATTGCTGCTAGCCTGTAATAATTTTGCAGCTAGCCTGTAACCTGTAATAGTATTGCTGCTAGCCTGTAATAGTTTTGCTGCTAGCCTGTAACCTGTAATTGTATTGCTGCTAGCCGTAATAGTATTGCTGCTAGCCTGTAACTTGTAATGGTATTGCTGCTAGCCTGTAATAGTATTGCTGCCTGCATGTAACCTGTAATAATATTGCTGCTAGCCTGTAACCTGTAATAGTATTGCTGCTAGCCTGTAACCTATAATGGTATTACTGTTAGCTTGTAACCTATAATAGTATTACTGCTAGCCTGTAACCTGTAATATTATTGCTGCTAGCCTGTAACCTGTAATAGTAATTCTGCTAGCCTGTAACCTGTAATAGTATTGCTGTTAGCCTGTAACCTGTAATAGTATTGCTGCTAGCCTGTAATTGTAGTGCTGCTAGCCTGTAACCTGTAATATTATTGCTGCTAGCCTGTAATATTATTGCTGCTAGCCTGTAATAGTATTGCTGCTAGCCTGTATCCTGTAATATTATTGCTGCTAGCCTGTAACCTGTAATAGTATTGCTGCTAGGATGTATCTTGTAATAGTATTGCTGCTAGCCTGCAACCTGTAATAGTATTGCTGCTAGCCTGTAATATTATTGCTGCTAGCCTGTAATAGTATTGCTGCTAGCCTGTAACCTGTAATAGTATTGCTGCTAGCCTGTAATAGTATTGCTGCTAGCCTGTAATAGTATTGCTGCTAGCCTTTAATAGTATTGCTTCTACCCTGTAATATTATTGCTGCTAGCCTGTAATAGTATTGCTGCTAGCCTGTAAAAGTACTGCTGCTAGGCTGTATTATTATTGCTGCTAGCCTGTAACCTGTAATAGTATTGCTGCTAGCCTGTAACCTGTAATAAAATTGCTGCTAGCCTGTAACCTGTAATAGAATTGCTTCTAGCCTGTAAAAGTATTGCTGCTAGCCTGTAACCTGTAATAGTATTGCTGCTTTCCTGTAATAGTATTGCTGCTAGCCTGTAACCGATAATAGTATTGCTGCTAGCCTGTAACCTGTAATAGTATTGCTGCTAGCCTGTAATCTGTAATAGTATTGCTGCTAGCCTGTAACCTGTAATAGTATTGCTGCTAACCTGTAACCTGTAATAGTATTGCTGCTAGCCTGTAACCTGTAATAGTATTGCTGCTAGCCTGTAATAGTATTGCTGCTAGCCTGTAACCTGTAATAGTATTGCAGCTAGCCTTTAATTATATTGCTGCTAGCATGTAATAGTATTGCGGCTAGCCTGTAACCTGTAATTGTATTGCTGCTAGCCTGTTACCTGTAATAGTATTGCTGCTAGCCTGTAACCTGTAATAGTATTGCTGCTAGCCTGTAATAGTATTGCTGCTAGCCTGTAACCTGTAATAGTATTGCTTCTAGCCTGTAATAGTATTGCTGCTAGCCTGTAACCTGTAATAGTATTCCTGCTACCCTGTAACCTGTAATAGTATTGCTGCTAGACTGTAATAGTATTGCTGCTAGCCTGTAACCTGTAATAGTATTGCTGCTAGCCTAAAATAGTATTGCTGCTAGCCTGTAACCTGTAATAGTATTGCTGCTAGACTGTAATAGTATTGCTGCTAGCCTGTAACTTGTAATAGTATTGCTGCTAGCCTGTAACCTGTAATATTATTGCTGCTAGCCTGTAACCTGTAACAGTATTGCTGCTAGCCTGTAGCCTGTAATAGTTTTGCTGCTAGCCTGTAACCTGTAATATTATTGCTGCTAGCCTGTAACCTTTAATAGTATTGCTGCTAGCCTGTAACCTGTAATAGTATTGCTGCTAGCCTGTAATAGTATTGCTGCTAGCCTGTAACCTGTAATAGTATTGCTGCTAAGCCTGTAACCTGTAATAGTATTTGTGCTAGCCTGTATTAGTATTGCTGCTAGCCTGTAATAATATTGCTGCTAGCCTGTAACCTGTAATAGTATTGCTGCTAGCCTGTAACCTGTAATAGTATTGCTGCTAGCCTGTAATAGTATTGCTGCTAGCCTGTAACCTGTAAAAGTATTGCTGCTAGCCTGTAACCTGTAATAGTATTGCTGCTAGCCTGTAACCTGTAATAGTATTGCTGCTAGCCTGTAACCTGTAATAGTATTGCTGCTAGCCTGTAACCTGTAATAGTATTGCTGCTAGCCTGTAACCTGTAATAGTATTGCTGCTAGCCTGTAATAGTATTGCTACTAGCCTTTAACCTGTAATAGTATTGCTGCTAGCCTGTAACCTGTAATAGTATTGCTGCTAGCCTGTAACCTGTAATAGTATTGCTGCTAGCCTGTAACCTGTAATAGTATTGCTGCTAGCCTGTAATAGTATTGCTGCTAGCCTGTAATAGTATTGCTGCTAGCCTGTAACCTGTAATAGTATTGCTGCTAGCCTGTAATTTTATTGCTGCTACCCTGTAACCTGTAATAGTATTGCTGCTAGCCTGTATTAGTATTGCTGCTAGCCTGTAACTTGTAATAATATTGCTGCTAGCCTGTAACCTGTAATAGTATAGCTGCTAGCCTGTAACCTGTAATAGTATTGCTGCTAGCCTGTAACCTGTAATAGTATTGCTGCTAGCCTGTAACCTGTAATAGTAATTCTTCTAGCCTGTAACCTGTAATAGTATTGCTGCTAGCCTGTAACCTGTAATAGTATTGCTGCTAGCCTGTATTAGTATTGCTGCTAGCCTGTAACCTGTAATAGTAATGCTGCTAGCCTGTAATAGTATTGCTGCTAGCCTGTAATAGTATTGCTGCTAGCCTGTAACCTGTAATAGTATTGCTGCTAGCCTGTAACCTGTAATAGTATTGCTGCTAGCCTGTAACCTGTAATAGTATTGCTGCTAGCCTGTAATAGTATTGTTGCTAGCCTGTAATTGTATTGCTGCTACCCTGTAACCTGTAATAATATAGCTGCTAGCCTGTAATAGTATTGCTGCTAGCCTGTAATAGTATTGCTGCTAGCCTGTAATGGTATTGCTGCTAGTATGTAATAGTATTTCTGCTAGCCTGTAATAGTATTGATGCTAGCCTGTAACAGTATTGCTGCTAGCCTGTAACCTGTAATAATATTGCTGCTAGTCTGTAACAGTATTACTGCTAGCCTGTAACCTGTAATAGTATTGCTGCTAGCCTGTAACCTGAAATAGTACTGCTGCTAGCCTGTAACCTGTAATAGTATTGCTGCTAGCCTGTAACCTGTAATAGTATTGATGCTAGCCTGTAAGCTGTAATTGTATTGCTGCTAGCCTGTAACCTGTAATAGAATTAATATCATTTATACGTATTTTGTGCCCCATCAATTCAAACGCATTTTATAATAATGTATGAACTTTTCAATATTAATTTATAGTTCATGATGTCTGTCTGTTTGTCTCTCTCTGTCTCCGTGTCTCTGTCACTCGCTGTCTCTGTCTCTGTCTCATGGGTAAAAGTTCTCCTGCTGGGGGCCAGAATCCGATTTTTTATAAATCATCTGCCGGAATTTTCTGTTTTTTATGAATTTGACAAACAAGCAAACCAAAAAAATCTGATCCAACAAACAGCAACAAAAAGCAGCATAATCGCTAAAAATGTAGTTTCTATGCAGTCTTTTCTTTTCCGATCCCAGAATTGGTTGATGTCGTGAAAGTGTTACTTCCGGTTCTTCCCCATGTTAATTTTAGGGTTTACTCACATTTTTTAACTGTGCAAGATTTGTGACAAAACACCACGATGCCTGTTTTGACTAATACCGATGCTGCTAAAGTTAATGCTGTTGGGCAAGGAGTCACACAAAAATGGAGGTGTTTCATTTGTTCTCAAACTATAAAAGGGTTCGTACGGTCTTTGAAGGTCCTTGGTTTTTTAGACCCCATTTTCAAATCTTTGAACACCTTTAAAATTCAGACTCTTATAATGGATTCCTTGAAAAGTCCATGAATAATCAACTGTAGTGAAGAGTTTTGCTCATTGCGTATATTTTTTGTGAAATAAAATGAAAATCTTGCAGTTATCTTTTTAAGCATAATTGTCCAATGATTTTGATCCTTCGCAAAACGTGATCTGCAAGGGAGGCAACTAGAAGATATCTTTCAGTTAACTCCCACTTCTGAGCATGCGCCATGGCTACTCATGCTCGATGGTGAAAGTGATTTTTAGGAAGCACGTTTCAAAATGCCCCAAAGATTGTGCGTTTCGAACGAAATAAATACTGGAAAAGTTGGCTTATGGAGTCCAAATGGAACAAGCATAGCGCATTTTGAAGATGAAGCAAAAGGAGCACTGAGATTATTCCAGTCCAATGTTCATGCGCTGAGAAGCAATGCACAATCAAAACAAGAGGACAAAAAGTTTGGATGTTCGCTTGTGAACTGTTTTTCTGCTGGTGCCTTTTTTGCAACACATAAAGCGCTTATGTTGGCTGTTTTAGGCCACAGTTATCTTTGGTGGGTTGTTTTTGATTATTATGTGGGTAGTCTCTTGTTGGCTGAGCTGAGGAGTAAAGCTTTAAAAAGGTTGTGATGTGTTAAAAGGGCTTGATGAAAGTAGATACAACTTGGCCTTCAGCGATAACTCCTTCAGTGGACTAAGATGTTGACAGATAAAACAGCTTGGTGAAAGTAGATACAACTTGGCCTTCAGAGAAAACTCCTTCAGTGGACTAAGATGTTGACAGGTTTAAAGGTTTACAGGCGAATCACTAATTGGAATACTGAGAAACAAATAATGTAACTTGATATTGGACTGTACTTGTTACTTCTGGTTCTACCCCCGTGGGGGTGCCGGGGGTTTCAGTATAAATAGTATCCCCACTTTCTAGAAATTTAGTGCTTTAAATTTCCACTGTCGCTGTCTTTCTCCTCTGTTTTTTCTCATTCCTACTCTGTTCTATCAATCTACTATACTATCTTCTTCTTCGCTAGACCAGTCACATACCTTTTTTAAATTAAAAACTCTTCCGGGACAAAGCTCCTCATTTGTGTGTGAGGTCTGTTGAATCAGCTTGGAAATATTGGACGCTTTCAGCCAGGTGGTCACTAGGGCTTCCTATGATGTTATTATTTGGCAATGTAGGCATTTTATATGAATGTGTTTTGTTGATATTTTATAATGATTTTTATATTCTATTTTGGTTTGGTAAATGTGGGTTCGATAAATTAGAGTATAGCCTCAGCGTCCCCTGCGTGGGATGTCTTTATTGTAAAGTGACCGGCTGGTGGAGTGCCTTCAGTGTTACCACGAGGGTTGTTTCGGCAGATCTTTTATGCTGATCAGGGGCGAGTCCTCTTTCAGCGAAGTTGTGGTCTTGATTTTGTTGTCCTGATTCGGCTATACTGGTCCTAATTTGGCTCGGAAGAGTCCGCTGGACCTAAAGCAATAATCATGTAATGTAATGTAACTTTCTGGTTCTGCATAATGATATTCAGCATGCATTAAGTATATACCTCTTTGTGTTAGTTAAAGCTATGGGTTGCTGTTAGTTGAATGTTGTCAGTGTGTATGTATTGTTCTGATTGTCCTTGAAATGTATTATAGTTTTTTGGAAAAGTCCTTGAATTTTGTAAGCAAATGTGCGTATGAACCCTGCATAAAGTATATATTAATCACATGTGCCAATGTACAAGCTTGGATTGCTTCAGAATGCTCTATTTGGGTTCTTTGCTCCCCCCTCCCCACCTCTGCCTTTCCTCCCCTACTTCCCAGGGTGCTCGGCGCCTTCCGCTCCTTCGGTTCGACGCTTTGCGTTTTTTCATTAGTTCACTTTCCTGTTTTGGATCATTTCAAACTTTCACACATACAATACAATACAATACAATACAATAGAACTTTATTCATCCCAAAGGGCAATTACATTATAAGTTTATGAGGCAGCATAAAAAAACTCAAAAAATGTATCATAAACCATTTTTGGGGAAAAAAAAACAACAACATAAATTTAAAAAACATTACACAAGCACACACATGCTGTCCCTCTGTCTGTCTGTCTGTCTTCTGTCTCTCTTTCTCTCTTTCTCTCTCCACTTCCACATTGATGACAGCGCCTCACGATGACGCTTCCTACTAATGGGATTGTGAATTAGATAATCGTGTGACAGTTTCAGTGGGACAGTGATGACAAATGGACATACTCGAGCAACATTGACAAGATTTGGACGGGAGATAATCCTGTGAATAATGATGTTTATATTCCATTTTGTTTTTGTAAACGTGAGTTCGATAAATTAGAGTATAGCCTCTGCGTCCACTGCCTGGTATGCCTTTATTGTAACCGGCTAGTGGAGTGCCTTCAATGTTACCACTAGGGTTGTTTCAGCAGATCTTTTGTATGGATCAGGAGTGAGTCCTCTTTCAACGAAGTGGTGGTCTTAATTTTGTGGTCCTGATTCGGCTCTTTGCAGCCCGCTGGACCCTGTAAGCAATCAATAACTAACACTAATGTAGCCAGCGTCACCGTGCGGAATAACTGCAGCTAAAGCCATCATTGAAATCATCTCGCTCACTGGCCATCGCCCGCACGTCACTTACCGGTGTTGTTGGGGTTGAGCTATTGAGACCACTAGCATGTGGAAATAGATCAGTCCCATCATGCAGCATTAACTGACAGCGCTGCCAGCCCAGTCTTTCCTATGATTGGCTGGAGACGGACCAGTCTCTGGCGGCCATTTCTCATGTTTAAATCAGCCAACCTAACTGCGGCGCGTCCCTTGGCTCCGTGGAGAATTGCGACACTCTGTGTGCATTTCCCCCAAACCCGCCTCCACCACTCAGCTCCAAGCCATTTTTATCCCGCCCACAAAACCCACTCCTGTAAAATGTCTTGTTTTATTCCCACTGTGGCGGTCCCGCTAACCAAACAACCAACCAACGATATTGATCAAATGAATTGCAAGGGAAAATGGTGGTAATGCTGAAGAAGACCTCGGACAGAAACCAGACAGTGTTCTACTGTCCAGAACTACACGCGGGCGTCAGCCGATTCTGCTGATCATGTGACATTTGCCAGAAGGCCATACCTCGAGGAAGGGCCCCTAGAGTGCCTATGCAGAGGATGCCCTTGATCGACCGACCTTTCAAGACGGTGGCCTTGGACTTAATTGGCGAAATAAAACCTCCGAGTGAAGAATGTCACCGATGGGTACTGTAACGAAAGGGGTTATTTCAAGAAACTGCGTGTATGCGTGCGTGATTGATTTGCGTGTTCGCCCGTCTCACACTTCCTAACTCTCAAGAATTCTTTTGTCGTCACACCCCCTTTCTATTACTAGAAAATAAACAATAATCAACAAAGTTCACATAGGTACATACAATTCAATCAATAATATGGAAAAAGTATATATATAGTTTTGTACTCACGTACTATGTAGAAATAATCCGTGAATCTTATCATTCACAAAACACACACACATAAGTCTCAGTCAGATCATCCACGAATAAAGTCACCAATCACCAAAACCACCACTAAAAATCCCGGTCAGATAATCCACGTATCACCAGTCACTATAAACACCAATATCGACCTGGTCACCGTCGACAGAGAGAGATTCCCCCAATAGTCTCATGGCGGTTAGGATTTAATGTGACCTTCTTTGTCTCTAATCTCTATCTCTGTTTATACGCTATCCTCCTTCTCCTTGTCCATGTCCTTCTCTCTATCTATCCTGGGTTTTCTCCTCTATCTATCGTCCTCTCCGCCTTCCGATAATCCTCCACTGCTGCTGCTGTGGCCGCTGCCGCTGTTGCTGCTGCTGTGGCCGCTGCCGCTGTTGCTGCTGCTGCTGAGGTGGCAGTGGTTGCTACTGCTGCTGATGTGGTAGCGGTTGCTACTGTTGCCGATGTGGTAGCGGTTGCTACTGCTGCTGATGTGGTAGCGGTTGCTACTGTTGTTGATGTGGTAGCGGTTGCTACTGCTTCTGATGTGGCTATGTTTGGGTGCTCGTCTTCTTCTTCGTCTTCTTCTTTGGCTTCTTCTCTGGCTCCTTCTGTATGCTTCCACCCTTCTTCTTCTCCTTCTTCTTCCTCCTTCGAGAGCTTTGTCTCCGTCTTGACTTTCTTCCCTTTCGTCTTCTTCTCCTTCTCCTTCCTCCTTCGGGAGCTTTGTCTCCGTCTTGACTTTCTTCCTTTTCGTCTTCTTCTCCTTCTCCTTTACTTCTTCCTTCTTCTTCTTCTTCTTCTTCTTCTTCTTCTTCTTCTTCTTCTTCTTCTTCTTCTTCTTCTTCTTTCGTCTTCTTCTTCCTCTTCTTCTTTCTTCTTCTTCTTCCTCTTCTTCTTTCTTCTTCTTCTTCTTCTTCTTCTTCTTCTTCTTCTTCTTCTTCTTCTTCTTCTTCTTCTTCCTCTTCTTCTTCTTCTTCTTCCTTCTTCTCTTTCTTCTTCTTCTTCCTCTTTGCCTCGAGGCCCCTCAGCCGGAGACTTCTGAAAACATACAAGTTTTTGCCCACTAAATATCTTGATACATAGTCTTCTCTGTATTACCACATATACCTTTCTCTCCTCTCTGTGACGGGACCAGACCAGCAATATAATAATTCAAATCTCATATGTGTCGAACACAGTTCACACATACGCAAAAATTGTAACTCTAATTATAACAACTTATTATTACATTCTTGCCGCTAATTACTTTCATTCACAAAAATAAATATAATACTATACATTGCGAGTTTGAGGTTTCAACCTCAAATCAAATAAAAATCCGATTTCAATTCGTTACTCAAAAATGTACAACGGTCCACCATCTCCATCACCTCCCTAATCCATCCTTCATACTAATATCAGAAATTACTTCTTATCAATTCTTATTCCACAATAAGTAGAGTATAATCATGGTTAAATATTATTACATTTATAACACAATATTTCAATGATAAACCAATATATATACCTGCAGTCAACAGCTGCCAGAAGTACAAACACAACCACACCGTGGTACACACAAGAAGAGACTACCCACCAGTTTGAATGTGATTGGCCAGTCGTCACATGACTAGCTCAGCCAATCAGCATTCAGTTTTCAATAAAAAATATTAACATCTATGTCTTCACACAGGAAGATAATACAACACACAAAAAGTCACCGGACTAGTATAAACCCGGTCCGTGACAGGTACTGACATTAGTGGCCTATGAGACTTGGTACCCAGAAGCAGTGCCTCTGAAGAAGATTGACACTGAAAAGGTGGCAGAGGCGCTGGTGACATATTCAGCAGACTTGGGCCACCTGAAGAAATCCTGACAGACCTCGGGACGCAGTTCGTTTCCGACTGAATGAAGGAAGTCAACAGACTGCTGAGCCTGCATCCGGCATTTAACTACGGCACCCTATCCTCGAATCTGCAACGGGCTCATCGAGATTCTTATCCCGCATGCGATTAGTAAGAGTGTTGAACGTAAAGCCAGGTGTACGACGCTGCCGTGAAATTTCCTCAGCTCTTTTGATTACACGTCAAGTTCTTTCCTTTCCTTATAAACTTAATCTAATTACGTCACTGATACCACTACTGCAAGCAAAGGGTTTATCATAACCAGGAGACTAACTGATCAGTGTGCCGGAGCTATTAGACGGAGTTTGTTTTAAACTTTTTGGACAGAAATACGACTACAGTAATGCGTGACGTTGGGTAGTAATGCGTGACGTTGGGTGGTAATTGTGTGGTAATGCGTGATGTTGGGTAGTCATACCTGTCAAGTGCTACGGATTTTTGCGTAGCGCTACGCATTTTAAACATTTTCCAATTGCTACGGCGTATCACAAAGCTGCTACGCAATTTTTCAAAAGTGACCATAATATTTTTTAACCAAGGGGGTTTTCGCGCGAAAGTAGTCTGTTCCGGTCGAATCCGGTTTAAAGACACTTAGTAAAAGCACCGCACTTCCGCAACACGTGTTCGTTCAGGTATAGGATCGGGATATTCAAAAGTAGGTCCTTTACCGCCGATAAAATGTTTTGTACAGATGTAGGTGTGCTTTTTAACGTTTTGCACCGTGGAGGCATTTGCTCCTGTAGTCGGCTGACCGCACGCTTTCACCCATTCTTTTCACTTTTCCAAGTTGACATTCGGTTGTGGAAAGTAAAGTCAACTCCTTGCATGTGAGGTTTATGTTTTCGCCGTGAATAGCTTTTGCAAATACCATAACAACAATTTTTGTTCACTATCGCTGCTGCAAACTTCGTACTTTGGTATAGGGTTCGGCAAAACACAGGAAAAATGCCCCATCCGGGAGACCGGAAGTCGTGACCTCGGAGGCCAAGGTGAAGGACATAATTTTATAGGGGGTCATTTGTAAATCAATTAAAGTAATAACCAATACCGGAATCCAGTCCATGGTATGAAATTCCGTGGAAAAAAATCTTTGGAGCAATAGAAGAAAAAAAACAAACAACAACTTGCAAACAACCTACAGAAGAGGTGAAGGCAAATAGCAACTATTTATGAACGAAAAAAAAAAGGTTAGAATTTGTGCTCGATAGGAAAAAGGATTAGAAAAGATTAAATTCCATTCAAATGTATTTCCAGACACTCCACCCTTATCCCATAATTATACAAACTCATTTGCAAATCTATAAATTACTTTTTTAAAAAATTAAATTATTGTAACAAAGTGTTGTGCATTAACAAGATTTTACAATATATTTGTAAACACATTGGACGTGTGTGCTTATATTGGATGCAGAAGTTTCCAGTTTTGTTGCGAATCTCTTGATTCACATTAGTGCTACACCAAACCTCCATTTGCTATGGTTTTTCTGTTAAATTGCTACACCACAACCCGAAAACCCCTTGACAGGTATGGGTAGTAATTGGGTGGTAATGCTTGACGTCGGGTGGTAATTGGGTGGTAATGCGTGACGTTTGGGTGGTAATGCGTGATGTTGGGTGGTAATTGGGTGTAATGCGTGATGTTGGGTGGTAATTGGGTGTAATGCGTGATGTTGGGTGGTAATTGGTAGGTAATGCGTAACGTTGGTGGTAATTGGGTGTAATGCGTGATGTTGGGTGGTAATTGGGTGTAATGCGTGATGTTGGGTGGTAATTGGGTGTAATGCGTGATGTTGGGTGGTAATTGGGTGTAATGCGTGATGTTGGGTGGTAATTGGGTGTAATGCGTGATGTTGGGTGGTAATTGGGAGGTAATGCGTGACGTTGGTGGTAATTGGATGGTAACGCGTGATGTTGGGTGATAATGCGTGACGTTGGTGGTAATTGGATGGTAATGCGTGATGTTGGGTGGTAATGCGTGACGTTTGGGTGGTAATGCGTGACGTTGGGTGGTAATGTGTGACGTTGGGTGGTAATGCGTGACGTTGGGTGGTAATGCGTGACGTTGGGTAGCGCAGTAGTGCAGTGGTCTGGTCACAGGCTAGCCATGTTTCATGTTAAGCAACGTCAGGAGTGGTTAGTACTTGGATGGATGACCATGCTAGCCATGTTTCATGGTAAGCAACGTCAGGAGTGGTTAGTACTTGGATGTTTCATGTTAAGCAACGTCAGGAGTGGTTAGTACTTGGATGTTTCATGTTAAGCAACGTCAGGAGTGGTTAGTACTTGGATGTTTCATGTTAACCCATATAATACTTTGTGCGCTTCACGCGCACATTCACGTTTTGTTATCTAAAAAAATAGCCTATGGGAGAAAACTGTTGAAACTATTGTTTTATAATAGTTTGATGATTAGCTTCCCATGTGTCACTGACTTCCGCCGCTTGCTGTCATCAATCATGATGTCTCGTACGCATGTTTGAAAATAAAATAAAATTATTGCTTTAAACTCGTCATCTCAATTGCGGTGAATAGCATTTTGTTATGTTACGATATTTTGAAGATCGAATTGTTGAATGCATTTCTTTATTATGCTAACTAAAATATGTTTTTTTACTTTTTTCAAAATTCTGAAATTCCCCTTAAACTTTTTTGATTTTACTCTGGTCACCTCTCTGTGCGCGTGAAGCGCACATGGTAACGAACGGGGCAAGTGTTTGCTTTTTAACCAGTGCGCTTCAGGCGCACATGGTACAGAAAGAGAACATTGTTTTTTGGTGCAAATTGTATATTATGTAAAAATAATTATTTATAAAAATTACATGTCATATGTTAAGCATTCTTGTTACCTTTTAATTATAAATTCATACTCGTGTTTGTCTGTAGCTAAATAATTATTTTTATATTCAAATAAGTAATTGACCAATGGTTTATATATATATTTTAATTTGATTTTTTTTCTCAGCACATTTTGTAGTTTGTATTTTTATTGTATTTCAGAAACGCTTGAAGGAACTTAACAGTTCATGATGTGTTAAATAGACTTGAAGAAGAGTTTTTTTTTAGGCTGACATCTATTTGACTCCGCTAGGAGATGGGCAGTTGTCTGATGAAGATAGTGGTGGTGAAGAAGAAGGAGGAGAGATAAACAATTTGAATCACCGACAGCTACTCGCCGAAGGCGAAGGGAGGATTCTCGCTGCTGATGGCATTGAGTACAGAATTGGTGGACCAGAAGATGAGGACTCGGATACCAAAAACGACGGTAGAGAAGAAGCAGGAGAAGAAGAAGAACAGTGATTCACAAGAAGGACCATCTGTAGCACCGTCAACTTCAGTGAGAGAGGCTGGTGCAAACTGACCCAAGCAGCAACGCCAACAGCGGCCTAGACGTCAGTGGAGAAAAGAGGACCTCCTGGAGAACTTTCCAGAGCAATGGCCAAACTTCCAGCCACCACCGTTTCTGCAGCAAAACTATGGCCCTGTTGCGTTTCTCGAGTTGTTTTTCGATCATGAGATGATAGATTACCTTGTTGAGCAAACTAACTTGTATGCTTCAAGGGACAAAGGTGATCACAGCTTCAATACCACTCGGAAGGAGTTCCGGACATTTCTGGCCATATTGTTGCTGTCTGGGTATAACCAGTTTCCTCGCCGCCACCTGTACTGGTCTCGAAGTTCAGACTGCCACAATGCTGCCATCTCCTCTGCCATATGCAGAAATTGCTTCTACAGCATGATGCAAAATCTGCACCTTACTAATAATGCCAACATTGACCCCAATGACAAGCTAACAAAGATCCGAAATTTCTACTGCATGCTCAATGAAAAGTGTCTCCTCTATTACCCAGCTGGGAGAGAGCTGGCAGTAGATGAAAGTATGATTCCCTATTTTGGTCATCACTCTTCTGAACAGTTCATGAAAGGAAAGCCCATAAGGTTTGGTTTCAAACTGTGGGCATTGGCCGACCCGCTGGGTTATGTTGTCCAGTTCGAGCCTTACGCTGGTGCTCGAGCAAACGGCACCTATGGACCACTCGGCCTGGGTGGAACTGTAGTAAAGGACCTTCTATCAGATCTGCCAAAGCGCCCATATCATGTCGTCTTCGACAACTACTTCAATAATATATTATCACAAAGAAAGCCACAAGGAAAGTAAAAAAAGTAGCCATGTCAAAGCACTATCCTTTAATTGTCCATGCCCCCGTTCAGTACCATGTGTGCGTCAGGCGCACACAGTGGAAACCACTCTAAAAAATATTTTTCTCCCAAAATTTGATCATATTTGTTAATTTCAATGTATTTGCAAAAGAAATTTTTAAGATTTTTGTTAAAAACTGTACAAATTTTTTTTTTGTATTATATGGGTTAAGCAACGTCAGGAGTGGTTAGTACTTGGATGTTTCATATTAAGCAACGTCAGGAGTGGTTAGTACTTGGATGGGTGACCATGCTAGCAATGTTTTATGCTAAGCAACGTCAGGAGTGGTTAGTACTTGGATGTTTCATATTAAGCAACGTCAGGAGTGGTTAGTTTTTGGATGGATGACCATGCTAGCAATGTTTCATGTTAAGCAACATCAGGAGTGGTTAGTACTTGGATGTTTCATATTAAGCAACGTCAGGAGTGGTTAGTACTTGGATGGATGACCATGCTAGCAATGTTTCATGCTAAGCAACGTCAGGAGTGGTTAGTACTTGGATGTTTCATGCTAAGCAACGTCAGGAGTGGTTAGTACTTGGATGTTTCATGTTAAACAACGTCAGAGTGGTAATTACTTGGATCTTTCATGTTAAACAACGTCCGGAATGGTTAGTACTTGGATGGGTGAACATGTTTCATGTTAAGCAACGTCAGGAGTGGTTAGTACTTGGATGGGTGACCATGTTTCATGTTAAGCAACGTCAGGAGTGTTTAGTACTTGGATGTTCCATGGTAAGCAACGTCAGGAGTGGTTAGTACTTGTATGTTTCATGTTTAGCAACGTCAAGTGTGGTTAGTACTTGGATGGGTGACCATGTTTCATGTTTAGCAACGTCAAGTGTGGCTAGTACTTGGATGTTTCATGTTTAGCAACGTCAAGTGTAGTTAGTACTTGGATGTTTCATGTTTAGCAACGTCAAGTGTGGTTAGTACTTGGATGTTTCATGCTAAGCAACGTCAGGAGTGGTTAGTACTTGGATGTTTCATGTTAAGCAACGTCAGGAATGGTTAGTACTTGGAGGTTTCATGTTAAACAACGTCAGGAGGGGTTAGTTCTTGGATGTTTCATCGTAAGCAACGTCAGGAGTGGTTATTACTTGGATGTTTCATGGTAAGCAACGTTAGGAGGGGTTAGTACTTGGATGTTTCATGTTTAGCAACGTCAAGTGTGGTTAGTACCTGGATGTTTCATGTTTAGCAACGTCAAGTGTGGTTAGTACTTGGATGTTTCATGCTAAGCAACGTCAGGAGTGGTTAGTACTTGGATGTTTCATGTTAAGCAACGTCAGGAATGGTTAGTACTTGGAGGTTTCATGTTAAACAACGTCAGTAGGGGTTAGTTCTTGGATGTTTCATCGTAAGCAACGTCAGGAGTGGTTATTACTTGGATGTTTCATGGTAAGCAACGTTAGGAGGGGTTAGTACTTGGATGTTTCATGTAAAGCAACGTCAGGAGTGGTTAGTACTTGGAAGTTCCATGTTAAGCGACGTAAGGAGTGGTTAGTACTTGGATGGGTGACCATGTTTCATGTTACGCAACGTCAGGAGTGGTTAGTACTTGGATGTTTCATGGTAAGCAACGTCAGGAGTAATTAGTACTTGGATGTTTCATGGTAAGCAACATCAGGAGTGGTTAGTACTTGGATGTTTCATGTTAAGCAACGTCAGGAGTGGTTAGTACTTGGATGGGTGACCATGTTTCATGTTAAGCAACGTCAGGAGTGGTTAGTACTTGGATGTTTCATGGTAAGCAACGTCAGGAGGGGTTAATACTTGGATATTTCATGTTAAGCAACGTCAGGAGTGGTTAGTACTTGGATGTTTCATGGTAAGCAACGTCAGGAGGGTTTAGTACTTGGATGTTTCATGTTAAGCAACGTCAGGAGTGGTTAGTACTTGGATGGTTCATGGTAAGCAACGTCAGGAGGGTTTAGTACTTGGACGTTTCATGTTAAGCAACGTCAGGAGTGGTTAGTACTTGGATGGTTCATGGTAAGCAACGTCAGGAGGGTTTAGTTCTTGGATGTTTCATGTTAAGCAACGTCAGGAGTGGTTAGTACTTGGATGGTTCATGGTAAGCAACGTCAGGAGGGTTTAGTACTTGGATGTTTCATGTTAAGCAACGTCAGGAGTGGTTAGTACTTGGATGGTTCATGGTAAGCAACGTCAGGAGGGTTTAGTACTTGGATGTTTCATGTTAAGCAACGTCAGGAGGGTTTAGTACTTGGATGTTTCATGTTAAGCAACGTCAGGAGTGGTTAGTATTTGGATGTTTCATGTTAAGCAACGTCAGGAGTGGTTAGTATTTGGATGGGTGACCATGATTGGAAGGTCACCACCACAAGAAAAGGAAAAGGATTGAAACAAGCGCACGACGCAGCCCAGTTCAATCGCCTGTGAATGGGTACCTGGACCTGTATAGAACCGGGGAAGGTATAGCAGCGAGAGCGAGTCCTCAATAAGCTGGCCTAGAGGAAACGCTTTTGTCCCCCAACGACCGAAAGGTTGGGGGAACACCTTTACCTTTCTAATTAAGTTACCTCACAGTACTACAATACCATGCAATAATGCACAAGTATAACAGTGGCTACAAGTGCTCATCTGAGTCGTCTATAACACCAAACTAGGGTGATGCGATTTTACAATCATAACAACCCTTTCGTAGTGCTGGACGTCACTGCGTGCCGTAAACTGCCAACGGGGGCAAGGTGGACAGCATGGCAAACGGGTGTAAGAGATTCTGTGACCCCACGTCGCTATTTCCTCTATCCATGTCACTGTTGCGATTGAGACGCACACGATAGATCCAATCATTTTTGTTTTGCAAAGCCTGCAATAATAGCGTGTATTTACCTTTGATTTGAGTTTGCGTTGTTGTTGGAAGAAGCTTTGTATAATGTTGATAATTTTTGTAGCAGCCGATGTTGACGAAAATTTTCTGGAATTACTTGTTTATTACCACCGAAGCTTCCAGATAGGTCTCGTTATAGCTAAGCGATTCTCCTAACCTAATGATGTAAGACAATGCGGTGACAATTTCGGTGACGAGCTTTGTTTTGATTGGGTATTTTTTGCGTCATGCTTGAATGTTCCAACTTTTTCTCGCTTGCAGAGAGGCTCTATATGAAATGCACTGTCTGCTTGTGAAGTGATTTTCGGAAAGCGTCTTGTATGCAGTTGTTGATGTTTGCTGAATAAAGTTGGAAAACTTTATACGACTCCTGGCTTGTTGCTGAGTGAACAGGCTGCTTGAATAAATGAATTCGAGTTACACTTATCAAGATTCAAGCATCGGGGCTCAATCGGCAATTGATTTTTTTTTTAAAAAAAACACGTGTAACAGTCACAAACACGCCAAACACTTCACTTCCCCACTATTTTAGTACTAGGTGTCCTATAGATGTCTTGTAGTCCTAGGTCCAGATGTCTTGTAGCCCTAGGTCCAGATGTCTTGTAGTCCTAGGTCCAGATGTCTTGTAGTCCTAGGTCTAGATGTCTTGTAGCCCTAGGCCCAGATGTCTTATAAATCTAAATCCAGATGTCCTGTAGTTTTAGGTCCAGATGTCCTGTATTTCTTAGTCTAGATGTCTGTAGTTCTAGGACTAGATGTCCTATAGGTTCAGTTGTCCTGTAGTCCTAAGGCTTGATGTCCTGTATCACTACGTCTGGATTTCATGTGGTAGGTGGACATAATTATGTAGCAGGTCCACGCTAGGACCGTGCATTAAGCTGTACTAGCGACGCTGTAGTCTGTTGTCTATGGAAATGCATGCACACCGGCAGTGGCGGAAGGCAGACAGGGATCGCCACCTGCATTATGCAAGACATCCTTCCCAGCCCGACCCACCTATGTCCGTCGAATGATACATCATGTATGGCGCATTACTATGCGATGTATTGATGTGCGATGAATTGATATGTAATGTATTAATGTGTGATGTACTATGTATTGATGTTACACGATTGTTGATTTTTTTTTGTTTTTATCACCAGTTGATTCAGCCCCGATGCTTGAATCCTAATAATTGTAATTCAGATTTGTTTATCCACGAAACCTGTTCACTCAGCAACAAGGCAGGAGTCGTCGTATGAAGTTTTCCAACTTTATTCAGCATACATTAACAACTGCACACAATCATCACAAATCTCTATCAATCACTTTTTCACTCTAACTCTTTCAAGACGACACAGTGCACCGCTAATATAGTTCCTCTATTATCGAGAGAATGTTCGAACATTCCAGCGTGACGCAATTACAGCTAATCAGAATAAAACTCGTCACCGGAACTATGCACTGTCTTACGTTATGTAACTTTATTTAGGTTAGAAGAATCTCTTAGCTATTACTAGATTTATCTACATGCATTGATCGATATGAAACAAGTAAGCTTAATTCTAGAAAATTCTCCATTAATATCGACCAACGAAAATTATCAACATTATACAAAGCTTTTTCTAACTACAATGCAAAATCAAATCAAAGGTAAATATTCTCTGTAATTGCATGCTTTGCAAAACAAAACGATTGAATCTATCGTGCGCGTATCAAACGTAACAATTGATATGTGGTGTATTCATATGTAATAATATCGACGCATGGTGTATTGATATTTGATGTATTGATATGTGATGTTTTGATATGTGATGTATTGATATGTGATGTATTTATATGTGATGTATTGATGTATGGTGTATTGATATGTGATATATTGTTGTGTGATGTATTGATATGTGATGTATTGATTATGGTGTATTAATATGTGATGTATTGATGTGTGTATTGATGTGTTATGTGCCGGATAATAAACCAAGGTCTAAAGCATCGACTTTAAAGATCCTGATGCTCATGTCCTAAATGAGAGATTGCCGGCTAAAAAATGGCAACCAGCAAGCACTAGGTCCTTTCTCCCCATTTCCGGTTTTCCAGGATTGTGCTCAGTTGTCTGGGCATCAGACAGTGCGCCCAAAGGCTGCAAGTGGGCTCCTCGGCCGGCTTCAGTTAGATTCTTTATCGGCAAGCGCCTTGAGCAACTCTTGGGCATGGATCGCGCTATATAAGAACGACTAACAACAACATATGTATTAATGTGTGATGTATTGATATGTGATGTTATGTGATATATTGATATGTGATAATATGTGATGTATTGATATGTGATGTTATGTGATGTATTGATGTGTGATGTTATGTGATGTATTGATGTGTGATGTTATGCGAGGTATTGATGTGTGATGTTATGTGATGTATTGATGTGTGATGTATTGATGTGTGATGTTACGTGAGGTATTGATGTGTGATGTTATGTGATGTATTGATTTGTGATGTTACGTGAGGTATTGATGTGTGATGATACGTGAGGTATCGATGTGTGATGTTACGTGATGTATTGATGTGTGATGTTACGTGATGTATTGATGTGTGTTGTTACGTGATGTATTGATGTGTGATGTTACGTGAGGTATTGATGTGTGATGTTATATGATATATTGATGTGTGTTGTGTGTTGTTATGTGATGTATTGATGAATGTTGTTATGTGATGTATTGATGTGTGATATTATGTGATGTATTGATGTGTGTTGTTTTGTGATGTATTGATGTGTGATGTTATGATGTGTGATGTATTGATGTGTGATGTTATGCGATGTATTGATGTGTGATGTTACGTGATGTATTGATGTGTGATGTTATGTGATGTATTGGTGTGTGATATATTGATGTGTGATGCTATTTGATGTATTGATGTGTGATGTTACGTGAAGTATTGATGTGTGACGTTACGTGATGTATTGATGTGTGAGATATGATGACAACAATATGATGAATTTTCAAGACAGTTTTACAAATGGATGTTGTTGCTGATTTTACAAGTTTTCCACATTACTCATCAACTAAATCTCTCTCTGTTTTTCTCTCTCTCGCACACACACACATACACATACAGGACCACAAATGCACAGACACACAAACCAAACAACCAGCAAACCAGCCCTAAAGCAGACAAACCCAACCGGTAGGCCTACATGTATAATGTAAATGGCCAAAAACAGCCACACACACTGGAAAGAACGATTAATGAAATCATTGAGCTGTTGCAGTTTTCTGTGTCAAACACATACAATATGCAAATCCGCGCCCTGGAGCAATTGATAAACATCACGCCAAGCGTTGTGCGTACCACCACTATCCTCCTCCTCCTCCTTTAAATCCTCCTCCTCCTTTACCTCCTCCTCCTCATCATCATCAGCAGCAGCAGAAACAGCAGCAGCAATTGCACCATCCCGATCACTTAGACGATAACGACGAAGATAAAGATGTGATGGCGATGTTTTCAGTGATAAAAATGATGATACTGCTGCCACTGCTACGTCTGCAGCTGCTAATAAAGACGGCGAATAAGATTGTGATGATGATGCAGCTGCCGTTAATGGATATAGATGCTGATGAAGCTCACATACTTATGACGACGATGATTATCGCAATCATGATGATAATAATCATAATGAATGGTACTTATATCGCGCAAATCTCACATTATGACTCATTGCGCACCCACTCGCATTCATCCATTGTACACCCTGTCATTACAACACATATGACATAATATTACAATAAAATAAAAACAACAACAATAATAATAATTATTTGAATGCAAGCTTGAAAAGATACGTTTTCAGTTGCGATTTGAATGTCGCCAAGTCAGGTACGCCTCTCATGTTTGCCGGCAGCGAATTCCAGAGAGTAGGCGCAGCAAAAGAAAATGCACGTTCTCCGAAAGTTTTCATATTTCGGCGTGGCGCCTGTCAAAAGACGTTCAGACGAAGAACGTTGTGCCCGAGTTGGTTTATAGGCTACAAGTGCATTGGCTAGGTAGGATGGTAGTGTGCCTTCAAAGACCCGAAAAGCCAAAACGCAGACCTTGAATTGAATGCGAAACTTCACCGGCAGCCAGTGAAGCTTGCATAGTAAGGGAGTGGTGTGATCCCTTTTCTTCCGTTTCAAAATAAGACGCGCTGCGTTGTTTTGTACGCGTTGAAGGCGATTTATCTGTTCAGCTGGAAGACCAACCAGAACAGAATTGCAGAAGTCAAGCCGTGATGTCACAAAAGCATTGACAAGAGCTGCACACGCTGACTCGGTTAAAAACGGTCGAATAGAGGCAATGCGCCTCATCTCGAGAAAAGTAGCACGACAAATAGTACCAATTTGATCTTGCATTGAGCTATAAAATATATACCAGCTATAAAATCGACAACAACGAGGAAAGGGGAAATTATGATGATAATGATGAGGATGTATGATGATGATGATGATGATGATGATGATGATGATGATGATGATGATGATGATGATGATGATGATGATGTTGACGAATATGTTCTATAGCTGTTTTAAATTATAATGACGATTACATTGACGGTTGTAGACTGGTGTTGCTGCTGCTGCTGCTGCTGCTGCTGATGATGATGATGATGATGATGATGATGATGATGATGATGATGATGATGATGATGAATGATAAAGTATTGACAAGACAGCAGCTCTGGGCAAGGGTTGAATGTTGAGGCACGTCCATTCCCATGTGTTACCTCTTTGTCGTTCTTAACCCTGTCTGTCAACACACACACACACGCACGCACGCACGCACCACACACACACAAACACACACAGATGTTGTAGCCTGCCGGATGGCGTAAACAGACTGAGTGATGAGGTTGAGAGAGGCGAGGTGAGATTACTCCGCCACTGTCTGCTCGGATTTATTTTTTTCTTTTGACCGGACAGTTTGGTGTTAATATTTGCCTCTGTTCCAGTCTAAGGTCAGGCAGTATGAAGTTTTGATATCAGTCTATTTGTAAACTGCCAGCGAGTCTTCACTACAAAGACCTACATGTACAGGCTTTACAACTGACATTCTACACAATAGATCCTTTAACTTCTTCATTGTTTGTGTTCAGGGCCTTAAGCAAAAATGCGCTATATCATTATATGGAAACGATTAAATACTTTTTTTAAAGACTGTGCAGGCGTGAAGCTGACTTTGTGTCTACGTTATGTGGTGGTAGAGGCAGCCCATGCAGCGTTTGCTCTACAGCTGTGGCCTGTAAGGGGGAAAGGGAGGTGTAAGTGTGGGCAGGATTTATCGTGTTTATTTATGACGTTTTTCCAGAGGAAAATTCCTTCACTACAAAATAGTTTTCCTGACTGGTTAATGTATTGTGGATAGCTGTTATAACGTTTTCTGAAAGGTTCTTGAGATATTTAAAAAATGTAATGCCTTAAAGTGAATTTAAATGCTTACTACAACTATTGTCAACTCCCCATGCAATGAGTAGATAATGCCATATTTCTTAGACTGTCACATACATGTCCTGTAGGTTCGGGCACTGAATAGAATAGACCCAATGTTTCCCTGCGTGTCGTAAGAGGCGATTAACAGAGGTGATGTCAGCATGATATAATTGGGCGAAAGTCTTCTGCACAGAAGTCACCGGCCAGTGCGGAAGAACCTCACGTTACTACAGTTCGACGACCACGTGCTCGGGGCCAAGGCGAACCACACTGTACTCGTGGATTTCGGCTGTGTCCAACAGCCTGGAGAGGATTAGGCCCTTCCAGGTCTTTCTTGCCCAAGACACAACATATGATAACAAGAACCACTCATTCCATACCGGATCGGTGTTACACTCGTTGTTGGTTTTTATCAGTAGTTGATTCAGCCCTGATGCTTGAATCTTGATAAGTGTAACTAAGATTCATTTATTCACGCAACCTGTTCACTCAGCAACAAGGCATGAGTCGTCGTATTAAGTTTTCCAACTTTATTCAGCATACATCAACAACTGCATACAATAGCTTTTTCCACTTTCTCTCTCTTACAACTTTTTTAAACTTCCAACTTTGAAATAGTGCGATACTTATATAGTCTCTCTATACTCCAGAGAACGTTCGAACGTTCCAGCGTGACGCAATTATAACCAATCACAATGAAATTCGTCATCACTGTCTTACGTCATACAATTTTCATTAGGGTCGGAGAAGCTCTCAGCTACCAATAAATCTATCTAGACGCTTCGATCGATAGTAGACAAGCAATCCTAAAAAATTCTCCAACAATATCGACCAACGAAAATTATCTACATTATACCAAGCTTCTTCTAACAACAACAACGCAAAGTCAAATCAAAGGTAAATACACTCTGTTATTGAATGCTTTGCTGCCGTGAACTGACAAAACCGAGCAAGTCCACAAAACCTACTTTCGAGAAAATCGACGTTTTGTGTTGCGCTATATTACGCGATCGTTTCTGGAAGTTTAAGGGCATATTATAATGCAATTCCTCGATTTAAGAGTGCATACCTTGAATGTTAAAGAAATGTTTGATAGATTTGATGTTTTAAGACTATTTGTGGACTTGCTTTGTTTTGTCAGATTATTCTTGAGATAGATCTTGGTTGAGAACATGACAAAACCAAGCAAGTCACGCGCTTGGTTTTGTCAGTTTATTATTGAATTAAATCCTTGTTAAAAAAATTCACAAAACCAAGTAAGTCAAATCCGCTTGGTTTTGTCAGTTTATTATTAAGTAAATCCTTGTTTTCAAAATTCACCAAACCAAGTAAGTCCCATAGGTCGTTTCGTTTCTTTGTTAAAAAGTCTGACGAGATGAGTCACATAAGTTGGGTTTTGTAAGATGTGGGTGCGGCAGTTACAGTGAGTGTATATGTGTGCCTGTTTATTGTTTTTAGCCATTCTTCACTTAATATTCATGGGTTGGTATGCAGAAGTCATGGGTTTTTTTGCTATCCCTTCAAAATAATATTAGATGCAGCCAATTTAATTTTAAAAATACAAAACTATTTTCCTTTCAGTTTCCTATTGTAGCGATCTTCCTGCCTTTACACCACGTGTATGTCTTGTATTTTGTTGCCCTTGTTGTGTGTCTGTAATATATTTGTTGCTGTTTGTTTGTGGGTTCGGGCACTGAATAGAATAGGCCCAACGTTTCCCGGCGTGTCGTAAGAGGCGACTTACAGGGGTAATGTTAGCACGGCATCACTGGGCGAAAGTCTTCTACACAGAAGTCACCGGCCAGGGCGAGGAACCTCACGTTGCTACAGGTTCAACGACCACGTGCTCGGGGCCAAGGCGAGCCACACTGTATTCGTGGATTTCGGCTGTGCCCAACAGCCTGGAGAGGATTGGGCACCGCCAGGTTCTTTTTTGCCCAAGACACACTACATGCATGATGACACTATCCACTAATTCAATACCGGATAGGTCGTCGCCCGGCTCAAGGACCGCGCCTTCCGTTGGCCACCAGGACGGAGGTGTTAAGTATGCTACTGATGGACAATTTAGCAAGATCCGCACGAGAAACAACATCGTCATAGGAACCTGGAATGTCAGGACCCTAACTGCGGAAGGAAAATTAGAAGAACTGGCCCACGAGTTGGACCGCTATCGATGGAACGTTCTAGGCATTAGCGAACTGCGCTGGAAAGGCCTAGGTGAAACAACGACAGACAAAGGCCACAAGCTCTATTTCAGCGGTAGAGATGACAGGCACGAACACGGCGTTGGATTCTTGGTCCACAAGAACATTCTAGCCACTGTCATGGGTTGCCGCCCAGTAGACTCATTACCATCCGCCTGAGAGCAGCCCCTTTCAACATCACCATCATCCAGACCTATGCCCCAACATCAGACTATGACGACAGCGAAGTGGAGGATTTTTATGAAAATCTACAGGCGGTCCTTGACCAAGTGCCGAAGAAGGACATAGTCATAGTGCAAGGCGACTGGAATGCCAAGGTTGACCAAGATGCGCACCACAACTGGGGAGACACATGTGGACCCCACTGCAACAACGAGACAAATGACAGGGGTATGAGATTCTTGGAGTTTGCCAGATACAACAATCTGGTACTGGCAAACACGCTTGGTCTCCACAAAAACTCCAGACGATGGACATGGCACAGTCCCAGGGGGGAGCATCACAACCAAATAGACTACATCATGGTCAAGAAACGCTTCAGATCAAGCATCAACATTGGCAGGACACGCACTTTTCCAGGAGCAGACATCGGAAGTGACCACAATCTCTTGATGATGTCTTTCCGGCTCCACTTGAAGAGAGTAAATACTGCACTAGACTGAAGTTCGACCTGGACAAACTGCAAGACCCGGAGGTGGCAGAACTATTTCAGGCCACAATTGAAGGGAAATTTGCACCACTGCTCATTTTGGGGGCTGGTGAAGTAGATGTCAACACCATGACCACCACCTTCAACTCAGCTGTGACAGATGCCGCCACTGAGATCCTTGGCAAGCACCGACCAAAGAAGAAGCCGTGGATCACACCTGAACTTTTGGATCTGTGTGATAAACGAAGAGAGATTTTAAAAAAAATAAAGAAAAAGAACACCTCACAGGGAGCTGATGTGTACCAAAAAAACAACAATTACATCCAAAACGGCATGCGCACAGCAAAGGAGAACTGGAAAGAAGATCAATGCCAGGAAATGGAAAACAGTGTGAACAAGAACAACAGCAAGAAGGCCTACCAGACTGTGAAGCGGCTGACAAGTTTCAAACAGCCCAAAGTCTCCACGATCCAAAGCAAGTCTGGCATATGCCTTACAGAAGAACAAGAAGTCTTGGACAGATGGACAGAGTACTGCTCTGACCTTTACAACGATACACCAAATGGAGACCCATCAGTTCTAGCATGTCCCGAGAACAGAGAAGAAGAAATCCTCCCAATTCTCCGGGAAGAAGTTGAGGCAGCAGTGCAATCGCTAAAGAAAGGGAAGTCAGCGGGAGTGGACAACATACCCGCGGAACTGCTACAAGCAGGAGGAGAAGCGATGATTGATGCCCTCACCATTATCTGTAACAAGATCTGGCAGAGTGGAGAGTGGCCTATACCATGGGCCCAGTCGCTTGTCATCACTCTTCCCAAAAAAGGTAACCTTCAGGAGTGTGAAAATTACCGCACCGTCAGCCTCATCATCCATCCCAGCAAGGTCCTCCTGAAAATATTACTCAACAGGTTAAAACCCCAAGCTGAACAAATCATAGCTGAAGAACAAGCAGGATTCAGGGCAGGGCGAAGTACCACTGAACAGATTTTCAACCTCAGAATAATCTGTGAGAAATACCTACAGCACCAACAACATCTATATCATGTGTTCACAGACTTCAAGAAAACGTTTGACCGAGTCTGGCATGCAGCTCTATGGGCAACAATGAAAGCGTACAACATCAGACCTAAAATTATTGAAGTCATCAAAAACCTGTATGACAAGGCTACCAGTGCAGTCCTCCACAACAGCGCTATCGGGAACAGGTTCAGAACAACAAACGGTGTGCGTCAAGGATGCCTACTCTCTCCAACACCCTTCAACATCTTCCTAGAGCGCATCATGTCAGATGCTCTTGCAGATCACGAAGGCACAGTCAGCATAGGGGTAGAGCAATCTCCAATCTTCGTTTTGCGGATGACATTGATGGATTGGCTTGAGAGGAACAAGAACTTGAACAGCTGGTACAGAGGCTTGACACCACCTCCAAAGCTTGTGGAATTGAAATAAGTGCAGAGAAGACCGAAATGATGACCAACAACACCAATGGCATCAACACGGACATCAAAGTCCAAGGCCAATCCCTCAACACAGTGCATAGCTTCAAATATTTAGGAGCCATTGTATCAGACAATGGGTCCCGACAGAAAGTCCTCTCCAGGATCGCACAAACAACTGCTGCCCTGACAAGGTTGAAGCCATTTGGAAAGACAGGACCATCATTCTACATTCCAAAGTAAGACTGCTGCGCTCCCTTGTCATCTCCATCTTCCTATATGCTTGCGAAGCATAAACCCTCACAGCAGATCTACAACGAAGAATACAAAGCATGGAGATGAGGTGCTACAGAAGACTTCTGGGCATTTCCTATACCCAACACATCACCAACGACGAAGTCCGACAGACCATCACACAAGCCATTTGACAACACGATGACCTGCTCACAGTGGTGAAGAAACGGAAACTCCGATGGTATGGCCAAGTCACCAGATCATCAGGCCTTGCAAAGACTATTCTGCAAGGCACAGTGCAAGGAGGTAGAAGAAGAGGGAGACCGAAAAAGAGGTGGGAGGACAACATTCGAGAATGGACTGGTTTGACATTGAGAGAAGCCATCAGGGCTGCTGAGGACAGAGAGAGATGGAGTATGCTGGTTAAACGATCATCTGTGGTGCCCCTACGACCTCAGGGTTACGGGACAGGATAGGATAGGATAGGATAGGATAGTTTGTTTATTTCCACATTTCGTGGAAGTTGCCGCGTAGGCGGAAGATCTACAGAATCCTTCATGGTGGGCAGGAAAGTACATGAAGAAAACTCTTTTTCAAAAAGCCGAACACGTCCTTTGCTGACCGAAATTTCGTCATCATTTTCACAGGAAAATAATATTGCACAGCAGCAATAACATGGATTCTCACTGGTCCACTTCATCTTAAGGCGCTTTCTCATTGGTCGGGAGGACTTACTTTTCTTTGTCAGGTTATTGTAGAAAATGACGTCATCATGCCAACTCGAGCATCAGCCAGAGGATCGCCGAAACAAAATCGCAGGGGACTTGCTTGGTTTTAACAGTTTATTCCCCCACTTAAAAATTTTTTAACAAGGACTTACTCTATGATATCTCCAAATCTAAGCATAGTTCGGATTTGATTTTTACAGGTAAGATGCGTCATTCTCTTGCAAGTTTGATGGCGCAAAAAACTCATTTTCGACCTTAGGTGGACTTACTCGGTTTTGTCAAATCACGGCAGTTTGCAAAACAAAACGATCGCATCTATCGTGCGCGTCTCACACGTACTATCGTGTCTCACACGTACTATCGTGCGCGTCGCAAACGTAACAATCGGTCGTCGCCAGGGTCACCAAGGACCGCGCCTTCCGTTGGCCACCAGGACGGGGGTGATAAATGTGTTACTGATGGACAACTGAGCAATATCCACACGAGAGACAACATCGTCATAGGAATCTGGAATGTTAGGACCCTAACTGCGGAGGGAAAATTAGAAGAACTGACCGACGAGCAGGACCACTATCGATGGAACATTTTAGGCATCAGCGAACTGCGCTGGAAAGGCCTAGATGAAACAACGACCGACAACTTTATTTCAGCGGGAGAGAAGACAGACACGAACACGGCGTTGGATTCTGCTCTCAGACGGATGGTAATGAGTCTACTGGAGAGCGGGCGGCAACCCATGACAGTGTCTAGAATGTTCTTGTGGACCAAGAATCCAACGCCTGAATGATGGTGATGTTGAAAGGGGCTTCTTTTAGACGGATGGTAATGAGTCTACTGGATAGTGTCTAGCCACTATCATGGGTTGCCGCGCACTCTCCAGTAGACTCATTACCATCCCGCTGAAAGAAGCCCCTTTCAACATCACCATCATTCAGGCCTATGCCCCAACATCAGACTATGACGACAGCGAAGTGGAGGATTTCTATGAACATCTACCGACTGTCCTTGACCAAGTGCCGAAGAAGGACATAGCCATAGTGCAAGGCGGTTGGAATGCCAAGGTTGGCCAAGAGGCGCATACAACTGGGGAGACACATGTGGACCTCACTGCAACAACGAGACAAATGACAGAGGTCTGAGACTCTTGGAGTTTGCCAGAAACAACAATCTGATACTGGCAAACACGCTTGGTCTCCATAGGCTCGCCAAATTCTCATACACTTCTCGTGCGTGGTATTAAATAATTAGCTTTATTCTGAGAAGATTCCTACAAACTTGATATTTTTTGGTAAACAGTTTTTAATGTTCAAATTTCACGTATACACGCATTCATCAAAAGGCCTTTCTTATACCATTACACAAGTTGTGATAGAGACATAAACTTGAAACACTGAAGACATAAAATATACAACAATTGGATCACAACACCAATTTACGTTTTGCTAATATTGTGGTTTTATTCTTCCTCACTCAAAGTAGTGGAATAATAATTTAAACGGAATTTAAAAAAAAAGCTATATTCAAGAAAACTATAAGTCCTAGAGTAATAAAATAAGAAATATCTGAACTTTAATATGATTTTATCTCTCTCTGAAGCAACCCCGTTCCCGGTCTGACAGACAAATTTAGAAAATATTTTATGCATTTATAAAATTAGTTTCAATATTATATTTCCAACAAGGAAATCATAAAATATAATTATATTCAAATTACCCTGTCTGTCATGAACAGAATCCAGAATCACCACAGTGAAAAGCGAAGTAGCCTACACGGTACGACAATTTCCAAGTTACACAAAATAAGCATTCACTCTTTTTTCACAATCTTTTCCAATAATACACTATCCTAGTCCTATTTCATTCATCCAATCACAGACAATCTTTCATTCCAATAATAATCTATCCTAGTCCTATTTCATCCATCCAATCACAGACACTCTTTCATTCCAATAATAATCTATCCTAGTCCTATTTCATCCATCCAATCACAGACACTCTTTCATTCCAATAATAATCTATCCTAGCCCTATTTCATTCATCCAATCACAAACACTCTCAGGTGCATACGAGTACAGCCTTCTGTTCTCCAAAACAGTCTTTATCTAGCCGAGTCTCATCACCAAAATAATAATGAACTAGGATATATAGTAACAACGCAAAGCGAATACATACGCCACGTGCCTATGTCAAAAGCCGTCGCTTATGTCCTAACTCTATAAACACGTGATGTATACACAAATGTAAATATTTGCCAATTCACTTAGTGACAACTGCCACGTCACCAGAGCATCAAGCCTTGCAAAGACCATCCTGCAAGGCACGGTGCAAGGAGGCAGAAGAAGAGGGAGACAGAAAAAGAGGTGGGAAGATAACATTCGAGAATAGACTGGCTTGACACTGAGCAAAGCCATGAGGGTTGCTGAGGACAGAGAAAGATAGAGTACGCTGGTTAAACGATCATCTGTGGTGCCCCAACGACCTTCGAGTTACGGTATAGGATATGATATGATAGGATAGGATAGGTCACATACAAGGAATGGGACATCCTAAGTGTTGTAAATTGTTTCTCATTAACTTGTCTGCAAATTTGTTTTTATTAAAGAGAAATGTTAGAATTTTTACAAAGATATCAAGCTTTTGTTTTTTTTTTGTTTGTTTTAGGCTAATGATTTTGAGCGCTTGTGGTATTATTATTATTATTATTATTATTATTATTATTATTATTATTATTATTATTATTATTATTATTATTGTTGTTGTTGTTGTTGTTGTTGTTGTTGTTGTTGTTATATAAGACTTTATGAGTTCAAGAGCTGTCGAAGGTGGCAAATTGAATCTTTATGCGGACCGTCTGACACCCAAATCGCGTCCTCGTTTTCAGCCAGTAACTGTGTTCTCTCTACTTCCGCCTGAAACATGACCAAGTGACTTTGGCACATGCAAGCAAACAGTTATGTTAGACCAACAAGCACATGCCAGCAGAAAGCTGTGTTAGACCAACATGTACATGCCAGCAGAAAGCTGTGTTAGACCAACATGTACATGGAAGCAGTCAGCCATGTAAGGCCAAAACAGACCATATTGCTTTAGCTTATCGGAGTCGAACATGACAACACTAGAGACAACAGAAATTCAAGCTCTCGGATGCTGAGTTTACAGTCCAGTAATTATGTTTCCGATCTTCCTCATTCTGCCAGGGGAGTTAACACGCAAACCACTTTCCATTCAGCACAAATAGGAGTGGGGTGTGCGTGGAGGGAGGGAGGGAGAGAGAGAGGAGAACTAATTTAGTTGTTCTGGCAGACCATCATGGAGCTGTCATTTGACATCAGTCAATCATGCAGTATTATTCCAGCCATTGCGTTGTTCAGGTCTGCGCTGGGCTGTGACTAGGAGTCATCACTTAGGTAAAGTTTGTTTTAGCTGTTGCTATCTTGTGTTGAGCACCTCCAGTTCAGTTTGTAAGTTTGTCTTCACCTTTCTAATTTGCTTGTTTGAGTTAACGAGATATCACCTAGGAGTGTTTGAAACTTGTAAACAAAGTCTTAAAGTTAACGAGATATCACCTAGGTCGGTTTGAAACTTGTACACAAAGTCTTAAAGGCACGCATCGTCTGTTAGATCTGTTTACGTTTTCTTCTTTGGACCTCACGAATTTCGTTTCTGTTTCTACGCATTTTGTAATTTTGTGACTTCCGGTATGTGAGTGCGTGAAGCCCTACATTCTGTGAAGTTAGCTCCTTGTGAGCTCATCCTTCTTTCTCAACGTGTGACGTCAACAGTTCCAGTAGATATAGTGTGTTTAACTGTTTACATTTTGTAATTTGGGTTTCGCGAGGTTCATAAAACGTTCTGTGGGACTGGTCTGTAATTCCATTGTTTCCTATTTGTCTTTTTTTTTTCTAAATAAAAAGTCTACTTTTGGTTTTCTAAATAAAAAATGGAGTTTTGTTGTGTGTAACTAAACTGCCATGTAACGCTGTAAGGGGAAGCTTAAGTTAAACTCTGTATTGGCCACTAAAGTGCCATGTAACGCAGTAAGGGGAAGCTTAAGTTAAACTCTGTATTGGCCACTAAACTGCCATGTAACGCTGTAAGGGGAAGCTTAAATTAAACTCTGTATTGGCCACTAAACTGCCATGTAACGCTGTAAGGGGAAGCTTAAGTTAAACTCTGTATTGGCCACTAAACTGCCATGTAACGCTGTAAGGGGAAGCTTAAGTTAAACTCTGTATTGGCCACTAAACTGCCATGTAACGCTGTAAGGGGAAGCTTAAATTAAACTCTGTATTGGCCACTAAACTGCCATGTAACGCTGTAAGGGGAAGCTTAAATTAAACTCTGTATTGGCCACTAAACTGCCATGTAACGCTGTAAGGGGAAGCTTAAGTTAAACTCTGTATTGGCCACTAAACTGCCATGTAACGCTGTAAGGGGAAGCTTAAGTTAAACTCTGTATTGGCCACTAAACTGCCATGTAACGCTGTAAGGGGAAGCTTAAGTTAAACTCTGTATTGGCCACTAAACTGCCATGTAACGCTGTAAGGGGAAGCTTAAGTTAAACTCTGTATTGGCCAGCGCCTTGAGCAGCTCTTAAGCTGGAAAAGCGCTATATAAGGACGTTGAAATAAATAAACAAATATATACTGCCAGTGTCTGGATGAAAGTGTGACTTCCACTTAACCAAATGTATTCAAACATCGTTGTTGTGCAGCTGTAAGTTACATTATTTACGCTCAGTGTAGCTTTTTGTTCATCTTTATTTTAGTTACAAACAAATTAAATCATTTTATTTTATTTTATTCAACTGTTTTTCCTTTTATTATTATTATTATTATTGCTACTACTCCTTCGGATGAGAGTATAAACCGAGGTCTAGTCTGTGTCGCATACATTCCATCATAAAGGACTTTAAAGATCCTGACGCTCATGTCCTAGACGGGTGAGTGCCGGTGACAAGAAAACACCCAGCATGCACCTAGGTCCTTCTCCCCCATCCCTGGCTGCCCAGGATTGTGCTCAGTCGTCCGGGCGTCAGACCATGCGCCCAAAGGCTGCGGGTGGGCTTCTCGGGTGTCTTGAGTTAGATCCTGTATCGGCCAGCGCCTTGAGCAGCTCTTGAGCTGGAAAAGCGCTATATAAGAACGATTTATTATTATTATTATTATTATTATTATTATTATTATTATTATTATTATTATTATTATTATTATTATTATTAATGAATTCTTTTAAATTTATTCTAACGTTAATTTAATTTGCACACAGATTTGAACTAAATGTAACTTAATGGAATTTAATTTGTTTTGCCTTTGTGAAAACTCCCTTGCCGACATGTAGATCAAAACGGGCGTCGATGCGTCATTGTCTTCTTTTGAGGAGGAATATATAATTGTACCATTCCATGCTCTACTTCCCGTCCAAGACAAGGCAGCACGGCAAGCAAAGTAACCAAGTACCGCATTTGGAAAAGGGAGATAATGCGTTGTGTTGTGTTATTCGCAAACAGTGATATCGTCACGTGGTAGTAGATTCATCCCACCGCCCACTGAGCCACCAGGGACAACTGGTGTTGACTGACGTTGTGTCCACACTTAAGGGCTAATCGTCATCTATTAATAGCCGCCAACGCCTTGCCCCCTCCCTCTCTCAGCTCTACCTACGCACATTACCCTCAATACCCTATACATTATCCTCTATACCTATACATTACCCTCTATACCCTATACCCTCCTCTATACCCTATACATTATCCTCTATACCCTATACCCTCCTCTATACCCTATACATTATCCTCTATACCATATACATTATCCTCTATACCCTCATCTATACCTTATACATTACCCTATACCCTCCTCTATACCCTATACATTATCCTCTATACCCTATACATTATTCTCTATACCCTATACCTTCCTCTATACCCTATACCCTCCTCTATACCCTATACATTACCCTATACCCTCCTCTATACCCTATACATTATCCTCTATACCCTATACATTATTCTCTATACCCTATACCTTCCTCTATACCCTAAACTCTCCTCTATACCCTATATATTATCCACTGTACACTATACTCTATACATTATCCTCTATACGCTATACCCTATACATTAGCCTCTATACCTATATCCTATACATTATCCTCTATACCCTATACCCTCCTCTATACCTATACATTATCCTCTATACCCTCCTCTATACCTATACATTATCCTCTATACCCTCTCTATACCTATACCCTATACATTAACCTCTATACCCTCCTCTATACCTATACCCTATACATTATCCTCTAAACCCTATACCATCCTCTATACTCTATACCCTCCTCTATACCCTATACATTATCCTCTATACCCTATACTATATACATTAAACTCTATACGCTGTACATTATCCTCTATACCTTATACCCTATACATTATCCTCTATACCCTATACATTATCTATACCCTATACATTATCCTCTATACCCTATACATCATCCTCTATACCCTATCCTCACCTCCGTCACCTCCCCGCTCCTACAGGTCCCACGGCTCAGTGGAAGGGCGCTGCATCGTCTGATTTGCAAGTCATGTGTTCCCTCCCCTGATACCATGTAATGCTTTGTACATGTACATCAACTGACTTGACGTGGACTCGCTTAAAGACCGATGTCGCTTTATTGGCTGTTTCATTGGCGACAATCGACTGACTGACTGATATCGCGTTATTTAATGTCTGATCGATGTTGAGTAATGTCTGACTGATTGGCGTTATTAATAATGGCTGACTGACGTTGTTTCATTGACTGAGGTATATTGTTGTATGGACTGACTGGCTTTGTTTCATTGACTGAGGTATATTGTTGTATGGACTGACTGACGTTGTTTCATTGACTGAAGTATATTGTTGTAATGAATGACTGACGTTGTTTCATTGACTGAGGTATATTGTTGTATAGACTGACTGCTGTTGTTTCATTGACTGAGGTATATTGTATGGACTGACTGATGTTGTTTCATTGACTGAGGTATATTGTTGCATGGACTGACTGCTGTTGTTGGCTGATTGGCAATTTGACTGGAGTTTGTTTTGCTTTATTCAATCACATTTTCAAACTATGCACATGGTGCAGAGTGAGATACATATCACATTATAATCTTAATAAAACAAAATACTGTTTATTACTACACACGCGTGCACACACACACACATACACACAGATTTATATACTCCCCTCACCCGCTACCCCTCTCACGAAGAGAAACACACACACACACACAAAATAAACATAAGTACACAATTTGCACGTGCATAAGCATAAACAGTAATTGAGTCAACATTCTTTCTAAACCCACCACCCTCATAATCCCCACCCGCACCCCTCCCGTTCTTCCTCTTTCTCTCCACTAGCCTTCCCTCACTGTTACTTTCCCAACCCGTTGATCTCTCAGCAAAACATGATTGGAGTGACTGTCGTGTCAATAGTTTATCTGCACGACGCATTTCCCTGTCAATAGTTTGTTATCTGCACCACGCATTTCCCTGTCAAGTTTGTTATCTGCACCACGCATTTCCCTGTCAATAGTTTGTTATCTGCACCACGCATTTCATAGCACGGAAGCATTTCATAGCACGGAAGCATTTCATAGCACGGAAGCGTGGCTCCTAAACCACACCACCCCTATAATCTTTGACTACCGCACTCCAGCTCAATTTCTCTGTGAGCAACACTGTTCAGTGCCTCCGCACTTTGCTTGCTGCGGGCAATTTATAGCTTGCCTGCACCCCCCTTCCAGTGAAAGGAAGAATTGGCGAAGCTATTTATAGCTAGCCTGACTGACCGAGCCTCAAAGTCTGAAAAGCTTTGGTTGAGTCGCTGTGACCAAAGGTCTCTGCCTCCTTGGTTTGTGTGTTTTATTTCCGGTAGAGCTAATCTTTGAGCTAATAAGCTGATAAATTGACCGATAAAACTGCGTATTTCGAGTATACCCCTTTAAAATATCGACCCTTATGGGGGAGGGGGGGGATAAGGAGGGGAGGGAGAATCCCGTATATTGCGTCATTGTAACATGCCAATGGATAAAATGGTGATTGAGCAAAACATAAATTACTTTAGGGCTGAGTTTCTGTCCCTCCATGCTACTGTTGTCGCCGAACTTCACACGATTTAGCATTTCCGGATGACCCGCATCCTGATACAGTGTTACAATCTTCTTCGATTTAGCGCAGGATTAGCGCGAGAAGCAAATTCCAAAATTATTCGGTTCAGCTGCACACACAAACCAACTAGGCAGAGAATGTGGAGCCCTCAAACAGTGAGCCATGGGGGATGTCTGCACGAACTGATCCACATGCAAGTCCGAGCTGCACGTCTGTACGATACGATGACTGCTACTAGTCGTACGGCTGCCCAGATCTGTTCTGGCTGTGAGCCCAACACAACAACATAATTTGTAGTACGACAGACCAGAATGACGCAAGTCGGAAAGGGAACCCAGGCACTCATTGTGCTAGCGAATGTGTCTGTCCATTGGGTAGACTATTCCACTTCCGATAGTAACACACAATTCCAACAATTTGCTCTGTGTGTCCCTAGCGACGATTTCACCGCCGACAGGTGGTCCTGATTCGGATCTTTGCAATCCGCTGGACCCTGTAAGCAATGAATAACTAAATAACCGCCGACAGCTGTACGCCAGTGAGAGGGAACCGCATCAGGGGTGGATTATAATCTTGATGAGGGGAGGGGGGGAGTGGTGGTTGTGAGAGGTAGGGGACAAGGGGGGAGAGGGCATGATTACCGTCTGTGATACAATTAGACTACTCATAATGACGTACCACTGCGTATTGCTACAGCCGATTTCTGTTGTCCACTAAATGGCAAAATATTACAGCCATTAGAGTGCCTTTATTTAGACTATATTTTGATTTATTTTAAGTTTTAGTATTGATTCAGCCGAAGTTTTAAGTCACAACCTAACCTGCTTCTACTGAGCTGCCAGAAGACCCTGATTAAAAAAATAGGCTTAAATAAGTACTTATTAATAGGCTTATTGTGCTGTGTGCTTTGTCAAATCAAAACTTCAAAATCGGCTTCTATTGGCTCTTTAAAAAGGATAAACGATTACTATGTTTACATTAACCTTTGTAGTTTGCTAATTCAAGCCTAAACTTTGTCGGTCATTCCCCTCACACACACTGAACGCAAAGAGAGGAACTCTAAAGCTAGCGATACACGGTAAAGGCGGCGATACACGGTAAGACTAGATCATATGATACCCGCATATGACTACGGAAATTCCCGGATCGGTAGGAATTGTCGTCAAGTCTTATCGATAGAGCATGTTCTATTTTTTCACGGCGCGATACGACAGTGGAGGTCAGACAGCCAATCAAAACAGCTATTTGATTGAACTCCGAGGTGAAGGTCAAACCGCGACCTACAAACTGAAAAATGGCAGACCTGTCGAAGCACCAAACAGGAATTTTGATTGAGTTGTACCATGAACATAGCTGCTTTTGGGACACATCATTGCAGGTCTACAAAGACCAAGGGACCAGAAACCGCGCACTTTCATCAATACAGGCGCGGTTTCATGAAGCCTGCTAAATATTTTGCTGGATCGTAAGTGCAGCCGACAGTGTGATTTTTGTTGTCGTGTGACTCATGTCAATGAACAATATGAAAATAAAGAATCATATGTGTTGCCGCATGACAAAACCCGGCTAAAGACGCCAGGATTGATTCGCTGCTACAGCCGTAGAACACTAAAAATAGGCTACCCCATCAATTTTAAGATTGTTGCCTCTTTGTCTTTATTTAAGACTTTTCTTTAACATCCCAAACGGATTTTGCTCAAAAATTACTAAAACATTGTTTATTTTGTTGATTTTGATAAGGGTGTTGATCACACCTTGCTAAAACAATGGCACTAATTGACCTCCGATACCCCAACTTTTCTTGTCCGACTATGAAGGGAAATCCCCAATGTGGATTGATATATAACGTCTGGGGAGTGAAAAGTCCCTATTGGTACTACTTTTTGGTACATAAAAGTGTGTGGCATATGAATTTTTCATGAAATTCCTTGTTCTGAAGCTTGCTTGTGACACAAGTTGTGTTCGAATGCGTCTCTTGCCGGGTCGTGAAAAACGGAAGTGTTTCCTATAGATTTTCGACGATTTTTAGTTCAAAGTGAATTTTCTAATGTAGATAAACTCATCTTACATCTATTTCAAGTGTTTTCTTGCAATATTTATGTTGCAATTGTTAGAAACAATTTGTCAAAGTAAGTGACCGATTCTTTTTGGAAACCGGAAGTGTGGCTTCGTCTCGAGCGTCAGTAGATGTGTCGTCTGCTAGAGTAGCTAGGGCCTTGAATCGACCCGGTTTTGCTTCTGAAGAGCTCCAAGACCTGCTTTCGGACTATTTTTATGATGGTGCTGGTGGGAACTGTGATGAGGATTATGATTCTGACGAGCAGAAGCTTGATCCCGTTATTAAACGATACCGTTTGTTTTCATTCAATGATTCATGTTTCGTAGGCCTCTTCGCTATAGGCGTGTCTTTAATAATCCGTCATTCTACTTGCATAGATTTAGGTAAAGGTTGAAAAGGCTATATCAGTGAAAGAATTACAGTAGGAGTGTTAAAAATATTTCAGTAGTATATTTTGTTGGGTGGGGGTGGGGTGGGGAGGGTTGAAAAGGTAAGTAGTCTGGCCTGCATTCAATATTACTAGCATGACAAGTTGACTATGTTCTCAGTTTTTATTATTGTTGGTGGAGGACTATTTACCAAATTACTAGTAATTAGTATTTGCTTTGATATTTGAGTTTATTTAAACTTTATAGAGCAAAATTACATGTTATTTTGATTTACACCTGTGACGCGACAGATTTATTCGACGTGCGGAAGGGAGTGGAGAATCGGGGAATTATTAAAGCTTGATTATTAGGACTGAAAACTACCTAATGAAACTTTTGTTTTAGGTTTGTAATCTTTGTTTGACTATTTGAACTGAGCTGATGTAGCTGCTTGCAATTAAACAAAAGATTGCGTGACGGACGAGGGATTTAGGAGGGGGAGGGAGGGGGCATTATGATAGGGTTTACTTTAGAACAATGATTGATTGAGGCCATGTTCTTAATATATTATTACGTGTTTGAGTTATTATAGACTTGCTAAACACTTGTTTTATTTCTAATATGTTTAAAAACACTATGCATTATGGATGCATGGGTACATAATAAAATTGTGCGTACTGTTTTAATTTGTTTATGTTCAGTATTGTGTGGATGGTGTATAATGTGAATTTTCTCATCTTATCTCAACTCACTGCCATATTGCTGCCATCTTCTTGATTGTTTTGATACCAAATACATGCATGGGAAAATTCTGATTGTGAAGTAATGATCATTTTACAATTCAAAACTTTGAAGGCAATTTCTGGAAATTAGCCCCCGAGAAAATAAAATATTAAAAAAATCATAAAACATCAATCAATAAAGATAAAACAATTCTGTTTTTTGCATTTTGAAGATTATTTTTAGTACTTTGTTAATAAATAAATAAGTAATTTTTCATATTTTGACACTTTAGCCTGGTTTTCTCATGCTGCAACACATATATTTGTGCAATGCATATTAATATTACTTTAAAAAAAATGTAATGACGTTTTGAAAAACAAGCGTCATCAATTTATCACGCGCTAACAACAATTGCTTTTGCAACTATTTAGATCTAGTTAGCCGTAGACTACGAGATGCCTTTACCGACAGGCTTATGACTCATACATACCGTGTATCAGCAAAGACATCAGATCTGCAGCGGCATATGCGGGTATCATAAGATCTAGTCTTACCGTGTATCGCTAGCTTAAGACTAGATCTTATGATACCCGCATATGCCGCTGCAGATCTGATGTCTTTGCTGATACACGGTATGTATGAGTCATAAGCCTGTCGGTAAAGGCCAAGGTCGCTGGTGTAATGTCGTATTGCTGCTTAGTACCAACTATCTCGTAGTCTACGGCTCTAGATCTAAATAGTTGCAAAAGCAATTGTTGTTAGCGCGTGATAAATTGATGACGTTTGTTTTTCAAAACGTCATTATGCATTGCACAAATATATTATTCTTTATTTTCATATCGTTCATTGACATGAGTCACACGACAACAAAAATCACACTGTCGGCTGTACTTTCGATCCAGCAAAATATTGCAGGCTTCATGATACCGCGCCTGTATTGATGAAAGTGCGCGGTTTCTGGTCCTTGGTCTTTGTAGACCTGCAATGATGTGTCCCATAAGCAGCTATGTTCATGGTACAACTCAATCAAAATTCCTGTTTGGTGCTTCGACATGTCTGCCATTTTTCAGTTTGTAGGTCGCGGTTTTTCAGTGACCTTCACCTCGGAGTTCAATCAAATAGCTGTTTTGATTGGCTGTCTGACCTCCACTGTCGTATCGCGCCGTGAAAAAATAGAACATGCTCTATCGATAAGACTTGACGACAATTCCTACCGATCCGGGAATTTCCGTAGTCATATGCGGGTATCATAAGATCTAGTCTTACCGTGTATCGCCGCCTTTATAGGCATGAAGGGTGATTAAAAGATGACGTCATCAGAGAGTAATAGATCTACGTCAGTCATAGCAAGCCTACATGCTTGGTCCGAGATGTTAACTGCATGGGTATCAAAGCTACGCAATGTGGTCCGATAGGCGATCTGAATGGGTATCAATTAATATAGAATGTATTGAATATAACGTCATTGAGCACTAACAAATGTGCAAAGGACAGAACCCTAATATTCTGAATTTTTTCTGGAATCTTGTTCAAAACATGATAACTCCGGCCAACAGAACATTAATTAATGGGGTGTATGCCTTAATGGCATTGAAGGTTTGAGGGGGTGGATCGTCCCCTTTACGCTTATGTGTCCGGGGACGTTAATCTATATAACTAACTAACTGAGGGGGTGGGGAGAGGAAGGAAACGTGTGTGTGTGTGAATGTGTGTGTGTGTGTGGGTGTGTGTGTGTGTGTGTGTGGGTGTGTGTGTGTGTGTGTGTGTGTGTGTCGTTTGTTTTTTTTTCGTTTTTTTCCCCGAGAGGGATGTTTCCGTGCTCCTTGGGACCCCTCCACTCCCTCCATAATCCACCCCTGCGCGTTGAGGACAATGACCGTTTCCAGTGATCGCCAATCGCACCACAACCTGTATTGATTCCCTTCCTGGATTTCGTTGTTGCTAGAAATGGACACAAACAAAGTAAAGTGAACTCATTGTTACACAGCGCATCGCAAAGGGTACAACATGTTTTATTGCCGAGTAAATCGACAAGGAATACATTTGGTTAATGGTCCAGGACAATAAAAAGTCCAGATACAACTGATCAACAAGGTGACGACACAAACTAAATAAAAACATTAATGGTACTGGGTTCCGTCAATCAAACCTATCCTATCCTATCCCGTAACTGGAAGACCGTCGTGCATCACAGATGATCGTTTAACCAGCGTACTCTATCTTTCTCTATCCTCAGCAACCCTCATGGCTTCGCTCAGTGTCAAGCCAGTCCATTCTCAAATGTTGTCCTCCCACCACTTTTTCTGTCTCCCTCTTCTTCTACCTCCTTGCACTGTGCATTGCAGTATGGTTTTTGCAAGGCCTGATGCTCTGATGACGTGGCCATACCCTCGGAGTTTCCGTTTCTTTATCACTGTCGGACTTTGTCGTTGGTGATGTGCTAAGTATTTGAAATGCCCAGAAATCCGTTGTAGCATCTCATCTCCATGCTTTGTATTTTTCGTTGTAGATCTGCAGTGAGGATCCAAGTTTCGCAAGCGTATAGGAAAATGGAGATGACAAAGGAGCGCAGCAGCCTTATCTTGGAGCGTAGACTGATGGTCCTGTCTTTCCAAATGGGCTTGAAACCTTGCCAGGGCAGTTTTTTGAGCGATCCTGGAGAGGACTTCCAGTCGGGACCCTTTGTTTGATACAATGGCTCCTAAATAGTTGAAGCTAGGCACTATGTTGAGGGATTGGTCTTGGACTTTGATGTCCATGTTGATGTCATTGGTGTTGTTAGTCATCATTTTGGTCTCCTCTGCACTTATTTGCATTCCATAAGCTCTAAAGGTGATTTCAATCTCTTTAACATCTGTTGAAGTTCTTGTTCCTCTCCAGCCAATCCATCAATGTCATTCGCAAAACGGAGGTTGAAGATTGCTCTACCCCCTATGCTGACTGTGCCTTTGTGATCTGTAAGGGCATCTGACTGTCACGGTGGGTCTATTGTTGCTGGGCTCTGCACAATGAAATGCTATTACCCACTCGTCTTTTGTCTGCGGGGATCGGATAGTATAATCACCCTGTTTGCGGGGATCGGATAGTATAATCACCCTGTGACTAATCTTAATACATTTATATGTTTAGCCCGGTCTGTGTGCGGATAGGATTATAGAGGTAGGGAGAAAATGGTAAAAGATTCACTGACACACTAGCTCTCGCATGGCTATGAAACATAGGTAGTCCAGCCACTTGTTAACATTAATTATCACACATTTATTTCCTATACTCTATACATAATTCTCTAAACACTCTATTAACTTAAATGTCCAAATTCACTTTGAATAGTTCACTCCTTAATGGGTCTATGCTGCAACTGTTCTTGATATTTGCTGCTGTCTCATCATTGGGCTATTTGTTCTGGTTTGCCTAAAAGGGTGTCAGATAGTGTAGTGGTTGGAGCACTCGCTACTGTGTCGCAAGTTAAAAATCGTCCAGTGCGGTTAGCACTTGGATGGGTGACTGCAAAACATGAAGCAACAAATAACAACGCCACCAGTTGACTCAACTGTGACTGAGTACCTACTCTCTTAATGGTGGGGAAGGTAAAGCAGCGAGGGAGAGAGATGGGGATTCACACCAGCTCAGTGCTTATGTGAGCAGCACTCTTTGGTTCCCCCACATTTTGCTGGCTGCGGGCTATTTATAGCTTGCCTACACCCTCCCTTCCAGTGAAAGGAAAGAAAAGAAGCACCGGCGAAGCTATTTATAGCTAGCCTGGCTGAACTAACCTCAAAACATAAAAGCTTTGGTTGAGTCGGTGTGCTAGGTCATAAAATTTAATTATTTGAAGGTCGCAAGTCGCGTTTTAGAGGTAGTCATTTATATAGTACAAACCATGGGTGAATTTTTTTCCGGTCGTATGTTGGAGGAAGTCGTTTAAGAGAGGGTCTCAAAACGGAGGTTTCACTGTATTTGCTACTGTCTCATCATTGGGCATTTTGTTCTAGTTTGCCTAATGTTCGCTTCAGGAGAGTGGACTACCGCACAGTCCTTCTAGATCAGTGTAAGTGCATTTCTTCGCGAGCACTTAGCTGATTCGTTGAGGTGTGATGATGGTGTCTGTTACGTTGAGACGCGCATGATGGTGCGTGGGAAATGCGCACGATATTATGTGGGACGTGCGCGATAAATCTGTTCGTTTTGTTTTGCAACACATGCAGTAATAGAGTGTATTTATCTTTGATTTGATTTTGCGTTGTTATTAGAAGAAGCTTTGTATAACGTTGGTGTTTTTAGTTGGTCGATATTATTTGAGAATTTTCGAGAATTGGTTGTTTACTATCGTTCGAAGCGTATGAATTGTTCTGGTGGTAACCATGGAAGCTTCCATTCCAAATAAAGTTGTATGACGTGAGACAGTGATGATGAAATTAATTTTGATTGGTTGTGGTGTTTCATGTGGGATATTCTCGTTTGTTCTTGAGTATGTAGAGACTATATAAGTGCTGCACTGTTTCAAAATAAGAGAGTGTTGGAAAGTTGTGTTGTGTTGTTGTAAAAGTGAAAAGGCGATTGTATGCAGATGTTGATGTGTGCTGAATAAAAGTGGAAAACTTCATACGTCGACTCTGTGACTTGTATGCTGATTGAACGGGTTGCGTGGATAAACGAATCTGAGCTACACTCATCAGTACTTCAGCATTGGGGCTGAATCAACTACTGATAGAAAAAACAACATCGAATGAGTGTAACATTTTGGGGGCAAAGCTGCGATTCACGCCATAGCCAAGGGTTCAACTGCGACAACAAGCGAGTCAACGTTACGAGAGGCAGTCATCGAGGGTAGCCGCCAACGGGTTGCGTCGAGAGGGGCCAACATACTGGGACTACATCACCGATAGATTCGGGTTGACTGCAAGGGCGAGTAGTCACCGAATAGTTGCTTCGTGAGCGAACAACAGATCGGGACTACGTGGCTGCCGCAAGACTACGTCGAGGGACAGTCTCGGAGCTACATCGCCAGTATTAGAGAGAGCGACGAGCGGACGTCGCGTCTACTTCAGCACAGGAGCGTATACATCAACACCAGCGTGGTGCAGCGTCGCATACGACGAGGAAAGCGGGGCCTGCGTCAGCGAAGGCGAATAGTGACAAGCATCAGCGCTACTGCAGAAAGCGTGCTGTTCTAGAACAGTCTAGAAAGGTACAGCACAGTCAAGAACTTTCCAGAAAAAGAACTTTCCCAGAAAAGAACTTTCCAGAAAAGCATCAAGATGGCTGATTTCTGGCAGAAAGGAATTGAAATGAATCCAAAAGGCAAGCAGCTGACGGAGTACGTCAAGTCTCAGGAGAGATTACAAGAAAGAGAACAAGAAGAACAACGTCGGCGTGAAGAGAGAGAATTAGAAGAGCAGCGTCGCCGAGAAGAAAGAGAAGAGCGGCGTCAAGAAAGAGAAGAGCAGCGGCAAGAAAGATAAGAACAGCGACAGCGTGAAGAAAGAGAAGAGGAGCGGAGGCGTGAAGAAAGAGAGGCTGAGCGTCAGTACCAGCTAGAGTTGGCGCGTATCCAAAACAATCAGCATGCGCCACAAGTTATCAGTGACAACAAAGCACCAACATTGCCAGCGTTTGTCGACGGGAAGGACCAGATCGACAGTTATTTGGCGAGATTTGAAAGGTGTGCCAAAAGCTCTAACTGGCAACCTCAAGACTGGGCGATTCGACTAAGTGCACTTCTGACGGGGCAAGCACTCGACGTCTACACCAGATTGTCGGACGATGACGCTAAAGACTACGACGTCTTGAAAGAGGCCATATTGCAGTGCTACAACTTTACAGAGAAGGGCTACCGTAAACGCTTCCGTGAATGCCGGCCTAAGTCAGACGAGACGCCAAAGCAGTTTGTGGAGCGCCTGTCGTCATATCTACACATGTGGGTGGAATTATCAGGCAAAGGGAAGACTTACGAGAGTCTCCATGATCTGATTGTAAGGGAGCAATTACTCAACGCCTGCCCTAAGGACCTCGCGATCCACTTGGAAATACAAAAGTTGCAGACGCTAAAAGACGTTGCCGAAGCTGCTGAAAGATATCTCATCGCTTAAGAGAAAACGCTGGGGCCACCCAAGGCGACGAAACCATTTCAGAAGACTGCAAACCATGGGAACCAGATCCAGGGGAGCCAGACGAGCCAGAGACAGACGGACTCCACGCCACCTCCCAGGGAAGGGCATTCAAGAGGCTGTTTCACCTGCAGCGCTACAGACCACAGAGCGGCTAACTGTCCTCAAAACAAAAGTAGCGGACAGCGGAGCAATACGGACAATGCAGCGGCGGGCAACCGGCAGAGGCGGTTCTCCAATCAACGGCAAAACAGTAGATCTGACCATCAAGTGTGCGGCACAGCTACTCATGCGGACGTGCAAGAGTGCATAACTGACGGCCAGCTTCTCCTTGCTAACGGGAAATCCATCCCTGTCGTCGCCAGCGCAGCTGTGACCGTCCAGAACATGCCTGTTTCCAAGGGACGCGTCGGAAATCATGAAGTGACTGTCATAAGAGACTCTGGCTGCAGTGGGGTCATCGTCAGAGAAGACCTAATCGCTAAGGAACAGTTCACTGGCGATTCAAAATGGACACTCATGGCCGACAGCAAATGTGTGAAAGCGCCAGTTGCGAAAGTTCAAGTCAGCACCCCTTTCTACATAGGCGAAGTCGAAGCGGTTTGCCTGAAGAAGCCGCTGTATGATTTGATGATCGGGAACAGCGACGGCGCGAGACGACCCGACGACCCCGATTCAGAGTGGAGTCCTGCCTCAACTCAACACGTCGAAGTTGTGGAGGAGGATCCATTGCCATTTCCCGATGGAGACCTTACAGAGCTGTTACGGGACAATGTGGCTACTCCGGCTCAGCCCTGCCGACCAGAGATCGTCAGTGCTGTCACTACCAGGGCCCAGGCCAAGAGAGACAAGACGACTACGCCACTGAAGGTCGCCGGCAACTCCAAAGCTGCCATCGTGAACAGAGATAAGCTTATCCAGCTCCAGGAAGCTGATAGCACTTTAAAGAAGTACAGGAACCGCCAAGACCACGTGACCAAAGGCAGTGGCACGGTCTATTTTGAGGTGAAGGCCAAGATCCTGTGCCGAATCTTCCAGCACCCGAGGATCAACGGAGGGAAACCACTACGTCAAGTCTTGGTACCATTACCCCTAAGGCGCCAAGCGATGGAAGTAGCTCACGACTCCATCATGGGAGGTCACCTAGGCATCAAGAAGACGTCAGACAGAATCCAGGCGGTGTTCTACTGGCCAGGACTTCATGCGGACGTCAGCCGTTTCTGCCGATCATGTGACATTTGCCAGAAGACCATACCTCGAGAAGGGTTCCTAAAGTGCCTATGCAGAGGATGCCTCTGATCGACCGACCTTTCAAGAGGGTGGCCTTAGACTTAATCGGCGAAATAAGACCTCCGAGTGAAGAAGGTCATCGGTGGGTACTGACTTTAGTGGACTATGCGACTCGGTACCCAGAAGCAGTGCCACTGAAGAAGATTGACACTGAAACTGTTGCAGAGGCACTGGTGGACATGTTCAGTAGACTTGGAGTGCCTAAAGAAATTCTGACAGACCTCGGGACGCAGTTCGTCTCTGACTGCATGAAGGAGGTCAACAGACTGCTGAGTATCCGGCATTTGACTACGACGCCTTACCATCCAATGTGTAACGGGCTTGTCGAAAAGTTCAATGCTACGCTGAAGTACACCCTGAAGAAACTGTGCAGCGAGCAGCCCAGACAATGGCATCGCTACATCAACGCCTTAATGTTCGCCTACAGAGAAGTACGCAGGAGTCCACCGGCTGTTCTCCGTTCGAGCTGCTGTACGGAAGAACCATCAGGGGGCCGATGCACATCCTGAAAGAACTGTGGACGAAAGAAGTAGAGACCCCAGAGGTGAAGAACAGCTACCAGTGCGTGTTTGAGCTACGGGATAAGCTGGAGCAGACTCTCGAGATAGCCAGAGAAAACCTGAAGAAGTCCCAGGAGTGTGGAAAGCACTACTATGATCGTAGGGCTGTGAACAGGAAGTTTAAACCTGGCAACAAAGTGCTGGTGCTGCTACCTACTGATCATAATAAGTTGCTGATGCAGTGATGTACTGCAGCCCGTACGAAGTGGAGACCGTGGTGGGAATCAACGACTACAAGGTGAAGGTCGGCCAGCATTCCAAGATATACCACGCCAACCTCCTTAAGCTGTACGTGGAAAGGCCATCAGAGACTGTACACGCAGCAACAGTAGCTGAGATCGACGACAGCTTTGACAGCTAGGAACTGTTGGAACTTGGAGACTTCCACAGCAAAGAAGGCATTGATGATGTTAAGCTAGGACCGAGCTTGACGGAAGGTCAAAAAATAGAGCTCAAGGACCTTATGTGCGAGTTTCCCCAAAACTTCAGCGATGTCCCAGGCTCTACGACTTTAGTCGAACATGAAGTACACCTCACTTCAAATATTCCTGTTCGATCCAAACTCTTCCCGATCCCTTTCAAGGCCCGTGAATCCTTGATGAAAGACATCGATGAGATGCTGAAGATGGGCATCACCAGGGAGTCCAGTTCACCCTACGCGTCCCCTGTTGTGGTCGTGAAGAAGAAGGACGGGAGCAACAGAGTATGCATCGACTACAGAAAGGTTAATAAGATCACCGTCTTCGATCCCGAGCCGATGCCTACTGCAGCAGACCTCTTTCGCCAATTATCGGGGAGTAAAATCTTCTCAAAGATTGACCTCAACAAGGGCTATTGACAAGTCCCCGTGCGTCAACAGGACATACCAAAGACTGCTTTCATAACTCCTGATGGGACGTACGAGTGCCTAAGGATGCCCTTTGGCATGGTCAACAGCGGAGCTACCCTAAAGAGAGGAATGAGGAAGATGCTCAAAGGGATGGACAACGTCGTGTGTTACTGGGACGACCTGCTAGTCCACACCCAGACCTGGAAGGAGCATCTGCAGACCTTGAGGGAGCTGTTCAACCGTATAACAGAAGTTAACCTGACTGTGAGACCCAGCAAGTGTGTTACGTTGAAACGCGAATGGTAGTACGTCGGAAACGCGCACGATAGATCTAATGGTTTCGTTTTGCAAAGTATTCAATAATGGAGTTTATTTACCTTTGATTCGAGTTTGCATTGTTGTTAGGAGAGGCTTTGTATAACGTTGATGATTTGCGTTAGTCGATATTACTGGAGAATTTTCTGGATCTGCGTGTTTACTCTCGATATAAATTTCCCGATACATGTCGAAGCAAGAGGACGTTCCGGAAGGAGAAATAATAATGTATGACGTAAGTCAGTGATGACGATCTTTTATTCGATTGGTGGTAGTGCGTCATTTCTACTTTGTTCGAAATTGTTCGGGAAGAGAGAGAGGTTATAAAATTGTGTGCCGCACTGTTGTTGGTAGTAGAGAAAGTTATTGTTGTTGATAGTGAAGTTGGAAAGTAAACTTGAGAGTGGAAAGGCGATTGAGCGATTGTATGCAGTTGTTGATGTATGCTGAATAAAAGTGGAAAACTTCATACGTCGACTTTGTGACTTGTATGCTGCTTGAGCAGGCTGCGTGGATAAACGAATCTGAGTTACACCCTATCAGGAATTCAGCATTGGGGCTGAATCAAATACTGATAAAGAAGACACCATCATCAAACGGAGTGTAACATTTTGGGGGTCAAGCCGCGATTCACGCCATAGCCAAGGGTTCAACTGCTACAACAAGCGAGTCAACGTTACGAGAGGCAGTCATCGAGGGTAGCCGCCAACGAGTTGCGTCGAGAGGGGCCAACATACTGGGACTACATCCGATAGATTCGGGTTGACTGCAAGGGCAAGTAGTCGCTGAAGAGTTGCTTCGTGAGCGAACAACAGATCGGGACTACGTGGCTGCCGCAGGACTACGTCGAGGGACAGTCTCGGAGCTACATCGCCAGTGTTTTAGAGAGCGGCGAGCGGACGTCGAGTCTACTTCAGCACAGGAGCGTGTACATCAACACCAGCGTGGTGCAGCGTCGCATACGACGAGGACAGCGGGGCCTGCGTCAGCGAAAGCGACTAGTGGCAAGCATCAGCGCTACTGCAGAAAGCGTGCTGTTCTAGAACAGTCTAGAAAGGTACAGCACAGTCAAGAACTTTCCAGAAAAGAACTTTCCAGAAAAGCATTAAGATGGCTGATTTCTGGCAGAAAGGAGTTGAACTGAATCTAAAAGGCAAACAGCTGACGGAGTACGTCAAATCTCAGGAGAGAATACAAGAACGAGAATTAGAAGAGCAGCGTCGCCGTGAAGAAAGAGAATTAGAAGAGCAGCGTCCCCGAGAAGAAAAAGAAGAGCGGCGTCAAGAAAGAGAAGAGCAGCGGCAAGAAAGAGAAGCTGAGCGTCAATACCAGCTAGAGTTGGCGCGTATCCAAAACAATCAGCATGCGCCACCTGTTATCAATGACAACAAAGCTCCAAAATTGCCAGCTTTCGTCGACGGGAAGGACCAGATCGACAGTTATTTGGCGAGATTTGAAAGGTTTGCCAAAAGCTCTAACTGGCAACCTCAAGACTGGTCGATTCGACTAAGTGCACTTCTGACGGGGCAAGCACTCGACGTCTACACCAGATTGTCGGACGATGACGCTAAAGACTACGACGTCTTGAAAGAGGCCCTATTGCAGTGCTACAACTTTACAGAGAAGGGTTACCGTAAACGCTTCCGTGAATGCCGGCCTAAGTCAGACGAGACGCCAAAGCAGTTTGTGGAGCGCCTGTCGTCATATCTACACAAGTGGGTGGAGTTATCAGGCGAAAGGAAGTCTTACGACAGTCTCCATGACCTGATCGTGAAGGAACAATTTTTCAATGCCTGTCACAAGGACCTAGCGACCCACTTAGAAGAACAAAAGCTGCAGACGCTTAAAGATGTGACTGAGGCTGCTGAAAGATATCTTATCGCTCATGGGAAAACCCTGGGGCCACCCAGCGCGACGAAACATTTTCAGAAGACTGGAAACCATGTGAACCAGATCCAGGGGAGCCAGACGAGCCAGAGACAGACGGACTCCACGCCTCCTCCCAGGGAAGGGCATTCAAGAGGCTGTTTCACATGCAACGCTACAGACCACAGGGCGGCTAATTGTCCTCAAAACAAAAGTAGCGGACAGCGGGGCAGTACGGACAATGCAGCGGTGGGCAACCGACAGAGACGTTTCTCCAATCAACGGCAAAACAGTAGATCTGACCATCAAGTGTGCGGCGGAAGCGTCATTCTTCCGAGTGAGACCGAGCGCACAGCTACCCCTGCGGACGTGCAAGAGTGCATGACTGTCACGTGGGGTTTATGGGCTCTGCACAATGGAATTATGGACCCTCACGTTTATTCGGTGGGAACTGCTAGTAAGTCACCCTATGAATTACTTTAATAAATTTATTTGTTTAGCTCGTTCTGTGTTAAGGTTGGGGTACCGAAATAGATAGAAAAAAGGTAAAAGAATACTGTCACACTAGCTTTCACACGGCTATGAATCATATGTAGTCCAGCCTTTTGATAACAGTTAAAATCACACATTTATTTCTTCTACTCTATACAAGGTTCTCTAAGTACTAATCTAACTTAAAAAGTCTCTTTCAATGCTAATAGTTCGATCGCTGATAGTCTATGCAGCTGTTCTATCTTCATCGGGCACTCGCTAGTATATCTCATGTAGATTTGGACTACTGTGGTCCGTTTTAGAGTTTCTGAATAGTTGGACTACTGTGGTCCTGTTCTGATCAGTTTAAGTGCACTTGGGATAACACACTTAACTGGCGGGTGGTGCGGTCGAAGTCCTTCTGTGAGGTAGCTTCTGGTCCACCTGTGTCGTTGTGTAGTTGGGTTCCCTGGCCACGCTGTGGGGTCTGACAGGGAGTTTTACCGGGTCGCTCGTTCCGACTTGTGCGGTAGAGGTTCCTCAACCAACTTGTTTCTGTGGAGTGGGGTTCACAGGATAGCTCGGGATAGCTCGCCTGCCCGTCTGTAATATAAGAGACGAAATTCTGCACAACCCTGAATAATCGGTTTGTGCAGAGCGTCTCACTGAAAGCCAAGTAGCCCTCAGTGATAGCTCCACATCTCTATACATAAGCGACGAACATTCTGCTACTTCCGGGTTCCACTGGAATCTCACTCTAAATTCCTATACATACATAAATATCAAACGTGGCTAACTATACACATACAGAATTAATAATATTATAAACATTCAGTGGTACAGCCACTGGTCTGCAAACATACATATAAGTTAAACAACAGTGGTTCCGTATGGTATGCAACATGGCGGCGTAACCGGTCGTGTTTCGCCTCGTGGTAGGCTCTTCCACATGGTCACGCAAATTCGGATTAACAATTCACATTTATGCATAGCAAATTCTTCAAACATAATTTCAACAATACTACACATATATCACGATGAAACAGAAGGGTGTTCATTTACCTGTTTGACAAGTTCAGGCCCGTGTGACTTGATAGAATTCTACGATTCCTAAGTCCTGCTTCCTGGTCTAAGTGTAGAGAGATTTCTCTGCCAGCTTTCTAGCTGTTAACACTTCGGTGTATTACTCCCAACTGACCAAAAATGTGTTAGGCTCGGACCCAGTCAAACTGGCTCGAACCGCTTTGCGTAAGCTCTCATTGGGTAAAATGTCCATATTCAAAACTCAAGTGCTGACGTCACTGCGCTGTGTGTGTGGCTCAGGCTCGCAGTGTGCTGTAATTTAATTGCTACTGTGTACTGTACTAACTCTCTACTGTTACAAAGGCTACACAATGCTAAATAGTCGATAGGCAGAGTTTAAACTAGCCAATTCGTGACAGGCTCCCTCAACTGAAAAAAGGCGATGACTACTGGATTCGACCTTTTTCTACTACAGAGCCTAGTTTAACACTGCACTATCCTAGGGTCCTATTTACAAACTAAGTAAGTTGCTCTACCTGAGCTGCAATGCTGTGCCAGGTAGCTATGGACACTAGTGACAGGGTATTACTGGGCGGGGACGAATTCTGGTGCTGTGGCCCTTAGTTGTGTTGGGTGGGCGACAGCTGCTGTGTCCTCCACGAGATGGCGACTGAGGTAGTCGGCTCCGTGGTTTTCTTTGCCGGGGATGTACTCGATTTGGAATGAGTACGCCTGAAGGGTGAGTGCCCATCGCATCAGGCGAGAGTTCAAAGACTTGGAGGCTGCCAGGAACGATAGTGGTTGGTGGTCCACCTGAACTGTGAAATGGGTCCCATACAGGTAGAGTTGAAACTTCTGTATGGCCCAGACTAGTCCAAGGCATTCTTTCTCCGACGTGGCGTAGTGGGTCTCGGCGGGTCTCAATTTTCTGCTGGCGTAGGCGACAGGGAATAGCGTCTCTGCATTCTTGGGGTCGCGCTGTAGCAGTACTGCTCCGAGTCCTAAGTCGCTTGCGTCGGTGCGAAGAACGAATGGCTGAGTCAAATCGGGTAGGTGGAGTACTGGCGCCGATGTCATTCTGTCCTTGAGTGTTTGGAATGCTGTCTCGCATTCGGCTGTCCAAACTACTTTGTCCGGGGCGATTTTCCGGGTTCCATTTGTCAGAGGTACGGCGATGCTGTTGTAGTTGGGGATGAACTTCTGGTAGAAGCCGCAGAGTCCTAGAAATGACTGCACTTCCTTCTTTGTCTTGGGCCTAGGAGCGTCGAGTAGGCGTTTCACTGTCTTTTCTACCGGTCGCAGGCTTCCTTGACTGATGGTGTGTCCCAGAAATTCTAGTTCTGTGAATCCAATCTGACATTTGGTGGGTCTTGCCGTCAATCCCGTGTCTCTGAGGCGGGCGAGTAGTTGTTGTAGGAGCGTGACATGTTCCTCCCACGTGGGTGTTGCGATGAGGATGTCGTCCATAAACGAATGTAGGTGCTCGCTGCTCAGGGGTGCCAGGAGTTTTCGCATCATGGCGCTGAAGATGCTGGGTGCGTTGTGGAGTCCGAATGGAAGTACATTGAACTCGAAGTGTCCTTCCATAGTGCTAAACGCTAGGTACTTTCGGACTTGCGGTTGCACTGGTATCTGGTAGTATCCTTTGCTGAGGTCGATGCGTGAGAAGTACTTCGCTCGCTGTAGCTTGGCAAATAGGTCTGTCTGGTCCGGGAGTGGCTCTGGCTGGAACTGCGTTACCGCATTCAGGAGTCTGAAGTCGATGCACAGTCGATGCTCTCCGTTGGGTTTTCGCAACAATACCGTGCCTGCGCTGTAGGGTGAAGTAGACTCTGAGATGATTCCGGCTGCCAGTAAGGTGTCTATCTCTTCCTTGATGGCTCGCTGCTGCGACAGTGGCATCGGGTAGAGCTTCTGGCGGACGGGTGTTGGGTCGGTCACCGTTAGGGTTACTTCGACGAGGTCTGTCCTCCCTGGTCGGTCTGTGAGCACAGTCTGATGTTGTCGAATGACCTGTAGTACTTGCTGTCGCTGTTTAGCGGCTAGGTCTCCGTTGAGTATCACGTCTTTGTAGGTTTCTTTGGAGTGCAGGGGATACTCTACTGCATTGGTCTCCATGCTTTCTCCTTCTTCCGCGATGGCGATGGCTAACAAGTTGTGAGTGCTGGGGGTCGCTGGTCGGTCCGTGTATTTCTTGAGGAGATTGATGTGGTGGTATCGGGCTCTCCCGTTCACCTCTACTTGGTAGACTGTCTTGGATTTCTTGGCAGTCACCCGGTACGGTCCTCTCCAAGCGATGTCCAGCTTGTTGGTTCCACTTGGAAGTAAGAGTAGCACTTGATCGCCGACTTGCAGTTCTCTGTCCTTCGCGTGGCGGTTGTAGTACTTCGCCTGACGGGCTCTTGCCTTCTTCAGTGCTTCACCAGCTTTCTTCCACGTTGCTTTGAGGGTTTCCTGCAGGTCTGCGACGTACTTGGTGGCACCTCTGGGTGTGTCGTCTATCTTGGCTTCCGTCCAACTTCTGCGTAGGGCTTCTAGCGGTCCTGCTAGAGGTCTGCCGAATAGCAATGTTGACGGGGTGTAGCCTGTGGCTGCATGGGGCGTTTCTCGGTATGCGAACAGTGCCGCATTCACGTAGGTGTCCCACGCTTCTGGATTGTCGTCGGCGACTTTCCTGAGTATGGTGAGAAGGGTTCCATTCAGTCTTTCTACTTGTCCGTTGCTGGCGGGGTGGTATGGTGGTGTGCGAATGTGATGGACTTGTATCAACTCGAACACGTCTTGCATCAGGCGGCCGGTGAACTGAGATCCGTTGTCCGTTCTAATGCTGTCCGGGAATCCGACTCTGGTAAAGATGGCGATGAGTGCATCTGCAATCTTCTTGGTGTCGATCGCTGGCAACGGGACTGCTTCGCACCACATCGTACATGCGTCGACGAGTGTGAGTAGAAATCTGTTCCGCTTCTTGGTCATGGGCAGTGGGCCTACTATGTCTACTGAGACTTGCTGGAATGGCACGCCGACTACTACTGATGGTCCTAAGGTAACTGGTACGGTGTGATGTCGCGGGGAATATCGTTGACATTGGTGGCAAGATTTCACGTAGCGCTTGACATCCTCCGTGATTCCTGGCCAATAGTAGTGTGCGCTGATTCTCTGCACTGTGGCTCCAATTCCCATGTGTCCGCTGAGTGGCATGCTGTGGCCTAATTCTAGTACTTGGGCTCGAAGGGTGGCTGGTAGTACTAGTTGGGTGTGATCTCCATCTCCTTGTCGATGTAGAACTCCCTCTTCCATGTAGAAGTCTCCCTTGTGCGGGGGTGTGTGCGCCTTGGGTAGCTTCTGGAAGCACTTCGCTATCGAGGTGTCTTCTTTCTGTGCTGTTTTGATCTCTTCGAGTCCTGGGTTCGGAGCGAACTCGGGCTGGGGTGGTTGGGTTTTAGCTTGGGCCCTGGTTTGCACTGCAGCTATCTCTACAGTTTTAGGGGGCGTGCCTAAGAACACATACCTACAACCTAGCACTAGATCATACAGGGGTTTCTGTAAAACAGCTGCTTGGATTCGTCCTGTGACGTACCTACTCTCTACTTCGATCCATGCTATTGGGCAAGTAGTCGTCGGTTTCGTCAAGTCTGCTCCTTGTAAGTCGACTGTCTTGTCTGTCAAGTCCGCGCGCGATACAAGAGACTCGCTGACTATCGCGTCGTATGATAGACCTGTGTCATACAGACAGTTCGCTTCTTTTCCGTTGACCTTGACCGTGTCTGTCACCGATGGGTGATCTCCGATCGTGTGTGGCTTATTACCGCTACTTTGAGTTAGAACTCTGTGCGCTGGCCGGCTTTCGCGCTCTTCCCTACGTTGTGCGGCCAACTTGAAACATTCTGCGGTGGAGTGATTGTTTCTGTTGCAGAACGAACAATACCGTCTCTGTTCTGCGGGACCTCTTTTCCCGAATTCCGTGTTGGGTCCTTTATTTTGCCCAGGTCTGGGGTTATTCGGCTTATTCGCGGTGCGCTCTTCTCGGTTAGGGCTTCGTTTCTGTGCCTCTTTCCCGTTAGGCTTTAGGTCTCGCCTGAAGCTCTTGGCTTCTCCGTGTGCGGCCACGTACCTATCTGCGACCTTGACCAGATCTTCTAGTCTTTCCGCGCCCTGCTCTACTGAGAAGGTTCTCAGCTCGGGGGTCATGGTTTCCCGTAGCTGTTCCCATACTAACAGTTCTGTCAGTCCATCATACGTCTTAGCCGTGGCTGACTGGCTAATCCACTTATCCAGCGTTGTGGACAACCGATCCGCGAACTGCGCATAGCTCTCTCCTTTCACTCTCCGATTGGTGCGGAACTTTTGCCGGTAGCATTCTCCTGTCAGTTCGAATCCCGTTAGGAGTGCCTCTTTTACTTTGTGATAGTCAGTCACTCTGTCAGTCGGTAGCTTACTGTAGATGTCATAAGCCTTTCCTCTAAGTCCTTGACTAAGCTTGAAAGACCAATGAGTGGGATCTAGTTTATACTCTGTTGCTAGGCGCTCAAACCTAGTCAGATAGAGATCTAGACCTTCTTCTCTCTCATTGAATGTTCCCAGTGGAAATGACATTCCTTGTACAGGGTTGGATGCTACCTCTAGCTGATCTGAGTGGGAAGGGGTTGAGGAAGAACTTGAAGCTCCTGATCCCAATCTTCTTAGCTCTAACTCATGCTGTCTTTCTTTTTCCTTTTCTTCCCTCTCTTTTTCTTTCTCTGCCCTCTCTTTTTCTTTTTCTGCCCTCTCATACTCCCATCTCCTAACTTCTGCTTCTCTCTCTGCTGCTAATGCTGCCTTCTTCTGTTCTCCTTCTAATTCTAGTTTCTTCTGCTCTGCTTCTAATTCTGCTTTTCTCTGATCTGCTTCGAGTTTCTTCTGTTCTGCTTCTAATGCTAGTTTCTTCTGCTCTGCTTCTAAGGCTAGTTTCTTCGCCTCCCTTTCTGCTGCTCTCTCTGCCTTAGCCTCCTGTTTCTCTACCTCTGCATTTATATACGCAATTAGGTCCGCCCCTGCTAAGTGTAAAGCTTCTCCCAATTCCTTGAAACGCAATCTCAAGGCCACTGGGTCCGACATTGCCAAACGTGTCTATGAACACCCTCTGAATCACGTGGAATACCAAAACACTAGCAATATTGCAAGTCAATAAAAACAATGCAAAGACCATACAATTCGTAATCAATAATAGAATAAAACAAGAGTCAAATGGCATACAACAGTTATTTAAGCAAAACCTGCAAAAGAACAATGCAACATACAGACACAAAAATAATTGAAGCAAAAAAGTTTTTAACTAAAGAATAGTGCACCCAAACTGAGTCAATGTTACCACTATTCTAAGTTATTCTACTACTCCTACTGTTATCTAATTTTATTGTACTTAGATCCGTTTATACCCAATTCCTATTATACACAGATCCTGGCTAGGCTCGCCAATTAAAGTGTCATGTGGGGTTTATGGGCTCTGCACAATGGAATTATGGACCCTCACGTTTATTCGGTGGGAACTGCTAGTAAGTCACCCTATGAATTACTTTAATAAATTTATTTGTTTAGCTCGTTCTGTGTTAAGGTTGGGGTACCGAAATAGATAGAAAAAAGGTAAAAGAATACTGTCACACTAGCTTTCACACGGCTATGAATCATATGTAGTCCAGCCTTTTGATAACAGTTAAAATCACACATTTATTTCTTCTACTCTATACAAGGTTCTCTAAGTACTAATCTAACTTAAAAAGTCTCTTTCAATGCTAATAGTTCGATCGCTGATAGTCTATGCAGCTGTTCTATCTTCATCGGGCACTCGCTAGTATATCTCATGTAGATTTGGACTACTGTGGTCCGTTTTAGAGTTTCTGAATAGTTGGACTACTGTGGTCCTGTTCTGATCAGTTTAAGTGCACTTGGGATAACACACTTAACTGGCGGGTGGTGCGGTCGAAGTCCTTCTGTGAGGTAGCTTCTGGTCCACCTGTGTCGTTGTGTAGTTGGGTTCCCTGGCCACGCTGTGGGGTCTGACAGGGAGTTTTACCGGGTCGCTCGTTCCGACTTGTGCGGTAGAGGTTCCTCAACCAACTTGTTTCTGTGGAGTGGGGTTCACAGGATAGCTCGGGATAGCTCGGGATAGCTCGCCTGCCCGTCTGTAATATAAGAGACGAAATTCTGCACAACCCTGAATAATCGGTTTGTGCAGAGCGTCTCACTGAAAGCCAAGTAGCCCTCAGTGATAGCTCCACATCTCTATACATAAGCGACGAACATTCTGCTACTTCCGGGTTCCACTGGAATCTCACTCTAAATTCCTATACATACATAAATATCAAACGTGGCTAACTATACACATACAGAATTAATAATATTATAAACATTCAGTGGTACAGCCACTGGTCTGCAAACATACATATAAGTTAAACAACAGTGGTTCCGTATGGTATGCAACATGGCGGCGTAACCGGTCGTGTTTCGCCTCGTGGTAGGCTCTTCCACATGGTCACGCAAATTCGGATTAACAATTCACATTTATGCATAGCAAATTCTTCAAACATAATTTCAACAATACTACACATATATCACGATGAAACAGAAGGGTGTTCATTTACCTGTTTGACAAGTTCAGGCCCGTGTGACTTGATAGAATTCTACGATTCCTAAGTCCTGCTTCCTGGTCTAAGTGTAGAGAGATTTCTCTGCCAGCTTTCTAGCTGTTAACACTTCGGTGTATTACTCCCAACTGACCAAAAATGTGTTAGGCTCGGACCCAGTCAAACTGGCTCGAACCGCTTTGCGTAAGCTCTCATTGGGTAAAATGTCCATATTCAAAACTCAAGTGCTGACGTCACTGCGCTGTGTGTGTGGCTCAGGCTCGCAGTGTGCTGTAATTTAATTGCTACTGTGTACTGTACTAACTCTCTACTGTTACAAAGGCTACACAATGCTAAATAGTCGATAGGCAGAGTTTAAACTAGCCAATTCGTGACAATGACCGATGGCCAACTTCTCCTTGCCAACGGAAAATCCATCTCCGTCGTCGCCAGCGCAGTTGTGACCGTCCAGAACATGCCTGTTTCAAAGGGACGCGTCGGAAATCATGAAGTGACTGTCTTAAGAGACTCTGGCTGTAGTGGGGTCATCGTCAGAGAAGACCTAATCGCTAAAGAACCGTTCACTGGCGATTCAAAATGGACACTTATGGCCGACAGCAAATGTGTGAGAGCGCCAGTTGCAAAGATTCAAGTCAGCACCCCTTTCTACATAGGCGAAGTCGAAGCGGTTTGCCTGAAGAAGCCGCTGTACGATTTGATGATCGGGAATATCGACGGCGCGAGGCGACCCGACGACCCCGATCCAGAGTGGAGTCCTGCCTCAACTCAACACGTCGAAGTTGTGGAGGAGGATCCATTGCCATTTCCCGATGGAGACCTTACAGAGCTGCGACGGGACAATGTGGTTACTCCGGCTCAGCCCTGCCGACCAGAGATCGTCGGTGCCGTTACAACCAGGGCCCAGGCCAAGAGAGACAAGACGTCTACGCCACTGAAGGTCGCCGACAACTCTAAAGCTGCCATCGTGGACAGAGATAAGCTGATCCAGCTCCAGGAAGCTGACAGTACTTTAAACAAGTACAGGAACCGCCAAGACCACGTGACAAAGGGCAGTGGCACGGTCTATTTTGAGGTGAAGGCCAAGATCCTGTATCGAATCTTCCAGCACCCGAGGGTCAACGGAGGGAAACCACTACGTCAAGTATTGGTACCGTTACCCCTAAGGCGCCAGGTGATGGAAGTAGCGCATGACTCAATCATGGGAGGTCACCTGGGTATCAAGAAGACGTCGGATAGAATCCAGGCGGTGTTCTACTGGCCAGAACTTCATGCGGACGTCAGCCGTTTCTGCCGATCATGTGACATTTGCCAGAAGACCATACCTCGAGGAAGGGTCCCGAAAGTGCCTATGCAGAGGATGCCTCTGATCGACCGACCTTTCAAGAGGGTGGCCTTAGACTTAATCGGCGAAATAAGACCTCCGAGTGAAGAAGGTCATCGGTGGGTACTGACTTTAGTGGACTATGCGACCCGGTACCCAGAAGCAGTGCCTCTGAAGAAGATTGACACTGAAACTGTGGCAGAGACGCTGGTGGACATGTTCAGTAGACTTGGAGTCCCTGAAGAAATTCTGACAGACCTCGGAACACAGTTCGTCTCTGACTGTATGAAGGAGGTCAACAGACTGCTGAGCATCCGGCATTTGACTACGACACCCTACCATCCAATGTGCAACGGGCTTGTCGAAAAGTTCAATGCTACGCTGAAGTCCACCCTGAAGAAACTGTGCAGCGAGCAGCCCAGACAATGGCATCGCTACATCAACGCCCTACTTTTCGCCTACAGAGAAGTACCGCAGGAGTCCACCGGCTTTTCTCCGTTCGAGCTGCTGTACGGAAGAACCATCCGAGGGCCGATGCACATCCTAAAAGAACTGTGGACGAAAGAAGTAGACACCCCAGAGGTGAAGAACAGCTACCAGTACGTGTTTGAGCTACGGGAGAAGCTGGAGCAGACTCTCGAGATAGCCAGAGAAAACCTGAAGAAGTCCCAAGACTGGAAAGCACTACTATGACCGTAGGGCTGTGAACAGGAAGTTTAAACCTGGCAACAAAGTGCTGGTGCTGCTACCTACTGATCACAATAAGTTGCTGATGCAGTGGAAAGGCCCGTACGAAGTGGAGACCGTGGTGGGGATCAACGACTACAAGGTGAAGGTCGGTCAGCATTCCAAGATATACCACGCCAACCTCCTTAAGCTGTACGTGGAAAGGCCATCAGAGACTGTGCACGCAGCCACAGCAGCTGTGACCGACGACAGCTTTGACAGCGAGGAACTGTTGGAACTGGGAGACTTCCACAGCAAAGAAGGCATCAATGATGTTAAGCTAGGACCAAGCTTGACGGAAGGTCAAAAGATGGAGCTCAAGGACCTTATGGGCGAGTTTCCCCATAACTTCAATGATGTCCCAGGCTCTACGACTTTGGTCAAACATGAAGTCCACACCCAGACCTGGAAGGAGCATCTGCAGACTTTGAGGGAGCTGTTCCGCCGTCTCGCAGAAGCCAACCTGACCGTGAGACCCAGCAAATGCATCCTGGGAGCTGACAACGTCGACTGCGTCGGACATCCGATGGAAGAAAGAGACAACAGAGGACGCACTGATTCCAGGGAAGCCCACGTGATCATCGTTTTTGACCCTGGGCCGATGACGACCGTAACTGACGAGGGCGTCGATTCCTTGCGAACGAAAGAACATTGACTGTGTGGACGAACTAAGAATATTGGTAATGACAGACTTGAAAATGAAAAACGTTGACTGGGTAAATGATCTGTGAACATTGACAGTATCCAGAAAGACTTGCAGATGAGAAACTTTGACTCTGTGTGAATGAACTGTGAACATTGACAATATCCAGGCAGATTTGAAGATGAAAACCATTGACTCTGTGTGAATGAACTGTGAACACTGACAGTATTCAGACAGACTGAAATAAGTTTTAATTCTGTACTTTGTTTTTGCATTACGTTTCAACCTTGTTGAAAGAAATTGGGTAAATTTCTTCTTGAGTGGGGGGTTATGTTACGTTGAAACGCGAATGGTAGTACGTCGGAAACGCGCACGATAGATCTAATGGTTTCATTTTGCAAAGTATTCAATAATGGAGTTTATTTACCTTTGATTCGAGTTTGCATTGTTGTTAGGAGAGGCTTTGTATAACGTTGATGATTTGCGTTAGTCGATATTACTGGAGAATTTTCTGGATCTGCGTGTTTACTCTCGATATAAATTTCCCGATACATGTCGAAGCAAGAGGACGTTCCGGAAGGAGAAATAATAATGTATGACGTAAGTCAGTGATGACGATCTTTTATTCGATTGGTGGTAGTGCGTCATTTCTACTTTGTTCGAAATTGTTCGGGAAGAGAGAGAGGTTATAAAATTGTGTGCCGCACTGTTGTTGGTAGTAGAGAAAGTTATTGTTGTTGATAGTGAAGTTGGAAAGTAAACTTGAGAGTGGAAAGGCGATTGAGCGATTGTATGCAGTTGTTGATGTATGCTGAATAAAAGTGGAAAACTTCATACATCGACTTTGTGACTTGTATGCTGCTTGAGCAGGCTGCGTGGATAAACGAATCTGAGTTACACCCTATCAGGATTTCAGCATTGGGGCTGAATCAAATACTGATAAAGAAGACACCATCATCAAACGGAGTGTAACAAAGTGCATTCTGGGAGCTGACAACGTCGACTTCATGGGACGTTCGATGGAAGAAGGAGACAACGGAGGATGCACTGATTCCAGGAAAGTCTACAGGATCATTGTCTTTGACCCTGGGCCGATGACAATCGCAACTGACGAGGGCGTTGTTTCCTTGCGGATGAAAGAACATTGACTTTGTGTGTATGAACTGAGAACATTGACAGTATCCAGACAGATTGAGATAAGTTTTAATTTTGGACTTTGTTTGTTCGTTGCGTCTCAACGTTGGTGATAGAAATTAAGTAAATTTCTTCTTGAGTGGGGGGTTATGTTACGTTGAGACGCGCATGATGGTGCGTGGGAAATGCGCACGATATTACGTGTGACGCGCGCGATAGATCTGTTTGTTTTGTTTTGCAACGCATGCAGTAATAGAGTGTATTTATCTTTGATTTGATTTTGCGTTGTTATTAGAATAAGCTTTGTATAACGTTGGTGTTTTTAGTTGGTCGATATTATTTGAGAATTTTCGAGAATTGGTTGTTTACTATCGTTCGAAGCGTATGGATTGTTCTGGTGGTAACCATGGAAGCTTCCATTCCAAATAAGGTTGTATGACGTGAGACAGTGATGATGAAATTAATTTTGATTGGTTGTGGTGTTTCATGTGGGATATTCTCGTTTGTTCTTGAGTATGTAGAGACTATATAAGTGCTGCACTGTTTCAAAATAAGAGAGTGTTGGAAAGTTGTGTTGTGTTGTTGTAAAAGTGAAAAGGCGATTGTATGCAGATGTTGATGTGTGCTGAATAAAAGTGGAAAACTTCATACGTCGACTCTGTGACTTGTATGCTGATTGAACGGGTTGCGTGGATAAACGAATCTGAGCTACACTCATCAGTACTTCAGCATTGGGGCTGAATCAACTACTGAAAGAAAAACACTAACATCAAACGAGTGTAACAGTGTCTCCTCCTTGGTTGTTGACTATTGGGCTATCGGAGCTCATTGCTCGATGTTCCACTGCAGGCTGAATGTCAGGGTTGACTCTCAGTGGTCTATCTCCTGCAGCGGTCCAACAAGCCTGCTCGTCTGCAAAACATAAGACGAGTTTCTGCAACGCCTTGTTTATAACGGGTGTGCAGAGCGTCTCACTGATGGCACAAACAGCCCTCAGTGATAGCGTCCACTTCTACAAATAAGGGACCAACATTCTTCTAAGTCCGTGGTCCATTGGAATCTCCAACATGCTTTCTATACATGTACGTACATCGTGGCTAAACTAAACACATGGAGAAGTAATTCACAATATACGCATTCTCCGGTACAGCCACTGGTCTGCAATAATACACATAGGTGAAACAACAGTTGGACCGTAGAGGCTACCTCATGGTTTCAAAAACCAGTCACGGGTCATCCACGTGGTCAAGCAAAGTTTGACTAACATTCACATGACAATGATAAAACATTACAAGACTTCACAAACATAATCCAATAATATTATCAATAAATCGCAATGAAACAAAAGATTGATCATTTACCTCTGACAATGTCAGGCTGTGGCTATACTGCGATGAATTGAATTTCACCCGTCACCTGCGTAGTCTACTGCTAGAGAGATCTTTCCGAACGTTGCTCCTTCTCGTGTGAGGTTCAGACAAAGCATGACTCCCTGTGGTCAGCTTAAGCCCGCAAAATCTCGTGATACTTGAGCGCCTCCTAGCAGGGGTGGCGGATATAGGTCAGTGGGATGAGGTCACTGCATGCCTTATATAGCCTACACATGCTTAGCACAAACCTTAACTTCTGTTGTCTGCTATGCATCGACTTTAAATTACAAAGGTTACAGCAGGATGAACTATTTGAGGTGTGAAGCCTTAGTGCTGGGTCCAACTAGCCTTCTGTAACACTAACATAGTGCGCTCTAGGAAGATGTTGAAGATTGTTGGAGAGAGTAGGCATCTTAGACGCACGCCGATTGTTGTTCTGAAACAGTTCCTGATGGCGCTGTTGTGGAGGACTGCACAGGTAGCCTTGTCTTACGGGCTTTTGATGACTTCAATCAAACATTTCAAAAATAAAAATCCGGTTTCCTTTCCTTCTTCTCATAGCTATCTTCTTGCCTTTACACCACATGTTTGAGTGATACTTTGTGTGCGTGTGTGTGAATGTAAGAGTGTGTAGCATGTGAGCGTGTGTGTTGGTACAGATCACCGCGATCTGAGTCTGGCGATTTAGGGAAAAGCATATTATTCAGTATTCCCAGGAAAAAGTCTCCTCTCACCACCGATAAATGAACCCTGGTCCTGCGCGCCATGCGAGCGTTCTAGCACAAGGCCATAGATCCTATCGCTCAGTGTACCTCAATGTACTGAGCGGAGGTTAATGGCCTTCCATGATCAGGCATTGTGACGCCTGATATTGAAGACCACTCTCCATTGTGAACCACCTCCAACACATGTTAAATGCAGTAGTTATTCCACTACGTGTACGCTGGCCTATATATCAACATTCCCTGCGGAAAACTCGTTGCCTGGTCGTGTTACAGGAGCAGTCATGCTGAAGTCGACGCCAGAAGACGAGAGAGAGCGCCTGACGTCACGAGAGTCCATGACGTCATTAGCAAACACGTCACACGAAGCGAATGCGAATGACGGCGCGCGCGGGATGCTGCAGGAAGAGTTAACGCCCAACCCGGCCAGTAACGAGGTCGACAGCCGCAATGACAGTGAGGTCAAGTTAGAGGATGATGGGGACGATGGGACCATCATCCCAGTTTACCTCTTCCACAGTGTCTCCACCCCCGACCTGCCATGCCCCGACTCCGCGCTCTTCCAGCAGGTTGATCTTACCCTCAGACCCTCCAAACCCAAACGACGACGACGAACGCTGAGAATGTCGCAGAAACAGAAAGAGTCGGTGAAACGACACGCCAAGCAGGTGAGTAAATCAGTGCCAGACACAAATGTACAGGCAGGAAGTTAACTGTCACATCGGGCAGCGACAAGACGTTGACTGTAAATTATCGTGTCGGGCAGTGCCAAGATGTTGGCTGTTAAGTGTCACGTCGGGCAGTGACGAGTGTCAGGTCATGTGTCACGTCGGACAGTGAAAAAAGTCATTTCAAGTTCCATGTCGGGCAGTGACAAGATGCTGACGGTCAAGTGTCATATTGGGCAGCAGTAATAAGATGTTATACTGCACTGCACTGTGCTGTGTGATGTAGGCGAGCGATATGCATATACGATACTGCATCGTAACGTAGTCGTGCTGATCTGCCTTGAACTGTGTGTTGTGCATGTATTTAGTACAGCCTTGCTGTACTACACGTCATCGTATTGTCTTAATATTGTATTGCTCTAAACCTTACTGTGGTGCGTGCTTTGGTGCAGGCGGTAGAAGCTGCCCTTTACAATACTGTGTCTTTCTATAGGGTGATGTGCTACTGTCTAACAATGTTCTACATAATATTGTAGGATGCTGAGCTATGTACTAACAATGTACTATATCTTACAGTAGGATCCTAAACTACAGGTGACAGTACTAACAATGTACTATATTTTACTGTAGGATCATAAACTACAAGTGACGGTAATAACAATGTACTATATCTTACGGTAGGATCCTAAACTACAAGTGACGGTAATAACAATGTACTATATCTTACGGTAGGATCCTAAACTACAGGGGATGGTATTAACAATGTACTATATCTTACTGTGGGATCCTAAAGTACAGGTGATGGTACTAACAATGCACTATATCTTACTGTAGGATGCTAAACTACAGGGGATGGCATTAACAATGTACTATATCTTACTGTAGGATGCTAAACTACAGGGGATGGTATTAACAAAGTACTATATCTTACTGTAGGATCCTAAAGTACAGGTGATGGTACTAACAATGCACTATATCTTACTGTAGGATGCTAAACTACAGGGGATTGTATTAACAATGTACTATATCTTACTGTAGGATGCTAAACTACAGGTGACGGTACTAACAATGTACCACATCTTACTGTAGGATGCTAATCTACAGGTGACGGTACTAACAATGTATTATATCTTACTGTAGGATCCTAAACTACAGGGGGTGGTATTAACAATGTACTACATCTTATTGTATGGTGCAGGGCTACAGCTATTGTATTGTCTAACAATGTACTACATCTTATTGTATGGTGCAGGGCTACAGGCTATGGTATTGTCTAAAGCTAGCGATACACGGTAAGACTAGATCTTATGATACCCGCATATGCCGCTGCAGATCTGATGTCTTTGCTGATACACGGTATGTATGAGTCATAAGCCTGTCGGTAAAGGCCAAGGTCGCTGGTGTAATGTCGTATTGCTGCTTAGTACCAACTATCTCGTAGTCTACGGCTCTAGATCTAAATAGTTGCAAAAGCAATTGTTGTTAGCGCGTGATAAATTGATGACGCTTGTTGTTCAAAACGTCATTATGCATTGCACAAATATATTATTCTTTATTTTCATATCGTTCATTGACATGAGTCACACGACAACAAAAATCACACTGTCGGCTGTACTTTCGATCCAGCAAAATATTGCAGGCTTCATGATACCGCGCCTGTATTGATGAAAGTGCGCGGTTTCTGGTCCTTGGTCTTTGTAGACCTGCAATGATGTGTCCCATAAGCAGCTATGTTCATGGTACAACTCAATCAAAATTCCTGTTTGGTGCTTCGACATGTCTGCCATTTGTCAGTTTGTAGGTCGCGGTTTTTCAGGGACCTTCACCTCGGAGGTCAATCAAATAGCTGTTTTGATTGGCTGTCTGACCTCCACTGTCGTATCGCGCCGTGAAAAAATAGAACATGCTCTATCGATAAGACTTGATGACAATTCCTACCGATCCGGGAATTTCCATAGTCATATGCGGGTATCATAAGATCTAGTCTTACCGTGTATCGCCGCCTTTACACTGTACTGCACTACGTCTCATTGGGGTGTGTGTTGCAGGCAAGCAAGAAGCTGATCATGTTCCTGGTGTCGCACGTGGGGCTGACGTGCGTGGTGGTGGCCTACTCCATCATGGGCGGCTTCATCTTCGAGCAGCTGGAGAAGAGCAGTGAACAGCAGAACCTGATCATGATCAAAGACATCAGAGACAAACACGTCAAGGTACGATCACATACGTCAAAGTACGATCACACATGTTGTCACCGCCACGACTCCGTCCAAGCAGACGCCACAAACAAACAACTTACACACGCAGACAGCCCAGACAGAATGACGATTTCCCGCAGACGTGAAGTGATGAAAACACAACAAGTATATATACAACTTCCAAACTATTTATTCATTCAAGCCACACACTCATACACATACAACATTTACACATGAAACGAAGAAAATGATAATGAAACAATCAACGGTTCAATGAAACAATGAAATGGCACGTCAGGATGATCGAAGGTTGCTATCCAACCAAGTCCACGAATCGAAACGTGCACAGCCAATGTCCGTTCGCACGTACTAAACAAGAGGGGGGTCAAGTGCTTAGGAGGGGGACAACAAGGAAAGAGCCCACCTGGAAGGATGAAGTCCCTGTCGCCTCCTTGCAGCGTGACGGCCTACGAAGTCCCGTAATGGTATCCTCCCCTGCTTGTGGCAGTTGTCGGGCACGTGCGGAAGATGACCATACGTGGTGGCGTTGCCGCCCCCACTCGTCTCTGACGGTGATGATAATGATGATGGTGACACAGTAGTCACGGCAGTCCTGCCGCCATCGACGTCACACAGCTGAACTCCTCCAGTCAGCCTCACCGCGACGTCGAGGCCAGGCTCCGTCTATCCACGTCACAACCACCACGGGAATGGTGGGGTTGAGGAGAGATGATGATGTAGACAATGGTGACGATGCGAAGACAAACGACGATCCCGTAAACGTCACAGATGGTGATGATGATATTTGATCCACCTGACCAAGTGCTGTCGTCGTTGACGCACGACGTTGGTTGACGTTGAACAACGTTAACCAGTCGAACCTGTAACACGCTTGTCGCATCGTTAATATCCTGTCTGCCTGACTCTGTCCCCCTCCTTCCCCTCACACTCTTCCCCCCTCTCTCTCACACACAACTACCTTCTCTGCTCGAGGGACACAACTGCTGTCTGCTTCCCCTTCCTTGACTCTCTCTCGCTTATTCCCCTTAGCTATTGTTATTGTCACTTGCAAAAACGCATATCATAAAACACAATGAAATTATGAATGCAATGAAATGAGCAAAGCTGCAAATGAATACATCAACACATTATTCATATCAAGCAACCACAACAACAACAGCAACCACTCCCAATCCTCTTCTCCTTTCTCACCCCCCATTCTCCTGCACCCGCACTCTTCCTTCCTTCTGCTTTCCCTCAGTGCAACCATTCTCATCCTTCCCTAGCCTTACGCACAGCTCTCACCCCCCAAAGCCAGCACTAGGTTCCCGGGCACAGCAAGGAAAATATCACCATTGCACTCACCCAAACGGTCCGAATGTAATCGCACTCGTAGCCTTTCTCCACTGCCCTCCTACGAATACTCCAATAGGGTAAATCCAGTGTGAGTAGGTTCCTTAGTGGAAAAAACCTCACACTACCTACCACACTTACAAAAACTTGCTATTCTATAGCTGCACTCCACTCTGAGCGTAACACTACAGAAACCAGCAACCTTTTAAACTAGTATCCTTCTGGACCAGTTATTATTATTCGTTAACAACCGTCCTACCCTACTTTACAGAACACACAAAATACACAGAGCACTAGACAAATACGTCTTTACCGTAGCTCTCCCAAACCTGTTCTGTCCCAAGGTGAGTATTTCTCCTAACCGGCTAACCGCTCCGTGCTGCTAAGTCTCGTTTTGCACGCTTCCACGCTTCGGCTATAGTAATCACGCACACCACAACACGCAGTTACAACCCCTAACCCCTTATGCTCTTCCCCCACAGACTGCCCGGCTTTCATCACAGACTGCCCTGTGACACATGTCATGTACGATCACAAACTCCATCTACAATCAAACACAAGTTACAAAATCAAATTCACTCATGAGATACGATAGCATCCCAAACGTCTTTAACGTCATTTAAAGTGTAGTCATAGAAATGACAAATATAGAGCTGTCATAGTAATGTGATGTATAGAACTGTCATTGTAAACACTATTCCAGATAGTAATAGCCGCTATATGGCGTTGTAATCGATTAATTTGTAATACAAATGGACTCTGTCTAAGACTTCGGATTGTATCAATCTATGCGACTTCGACTTCGAGTTTCCCGGCATGTCATAAGAGGCAATTAACAGGGGTGATTTCTATGAATATCTTCAGGCTGTCCTTGACCCAATGCCGAGGAAGAACATAGTCATAGTGCAAGACGACTGGAATGCCAAGGTTGGCCAAGATGCGCACTACAACTGTGGAGGCATATGTGGACGCAACTGCAACAACGAGACAAATGACAGAGGTTTGACACAAATCCAGACGGTGGACATGGCACAGACCAAAGGAGGAACAGATTGACTACACCATGATCAAGAAAAGCTTCGGATCAAGCGTGAACAGGACATGCACATTTACAGGAGCAGACATCGGAAGTGACCACGATCTCGTGATGATGTCTTTCCGGCTCCACCTGAAGAGAGCAAACGAAGCCAAGTCCACAAGACTGAAGTTTGACCTGGACAAACTGCAAGACCAGAGGTGGCAGAAATATACCAAGTCACAATTGGAGGGAAATTTGCATCACTGCTCATTTTGGGAGCTGGTGAAGTATATAGATGCCAACACCATGACCATCACCATTAACTCAGTTGAGGCAGATGCCGCCACTCAGATCCTTGCAAGCACGCCCAATGAAAAAACCATGAATCACACCTGAACTTTTGGACCTATGGGACAAACAAAGAAAAATGAAAAAGAGAAAGAGCACCTCACAGGAAGCCGATGCCTACCGAAAAATCAACAGTGAAATCCGAAAAGGCAAGGAGAACTGGATAGATGATCAATGCCAGGAAATAGAGAACAGTGTGAACAAGAAGTCTGGAATAGATGGACAGAGTACTGCGCCATCGAAAACTGGTTCAGAACAACAACCACCTTGCGAAACACGGACCCTCACAGCAGACCTACAAAGAATTATACAATGAATAGAGATGAGGTGCTACAGAATACTTCTGGGCATTTCTATACCCAGCACATCACCAACGACGAAGTCCGACAGAACATCACAAAAGACATTGGACAACACGATGGCATGCTCACAGTGGTGAAGAAACGGAAACTCGGATGGTATGCCCATGTCACCAGATCATCAGGCTTTGCAAAAACCATCATGCAAGGCACAGTGAAAGGAGGCAGAAGAAGAGGGAGACAGAAAAAGGGGTGAGATGACAACATTCGAAAATGGACTGGATTGATAATGAGCGAAGCCATGAGGGTTGCTGAGGACAGAGAAAGATAGAGTTAGCTGGTTAAACGATCATCGGTGGTGCCCCAACGACTTTAGAGTTACGGATAGGATAAAATAGGATGGGATAGTATGCGGCTTTGGATTGGATCAGGTTATGCTACTTCGGATTGGATCAGTCTATGCGATTTCGGTTTGGGTCAGTCTATACATTACGGTAGTGTACCAAACACGTCACAGTCCGATCACATCACAAACAACATTACAGTATGATCACACACAAATAATGTTATTGTCTTTAATCTTGTGCGATGCGTACTGTGTCATGTCTGACGTATTTTAATCCGGTGTGATGCGTACTGTGTCATATCTGACGTATTTTAATCCTGTGCGATGCGTGCTGTGTCCTGTATGATGTATCTTGTTCTGATGCATACAGGCGCTGTGGAACGTGACAGAACGCATTAACGTCTTTCACGAAGACGAGTGGCAGCAGGAAGCCGACGTACAGCTACAGCTCTTCCAGCAGGAAGTGTACGATGCCGTACGAGACCACGGTTGGGATGGCTCCGACAACATCACCACGGAATTTAAATGGACATATGCCGGCGCACTGCTCTATTCCGTTACCATCATCACTACCATAGGTACGTCATCATCATTAGCACTATAGCTGCGTTACCATCATCCCTACCATAGGTACGTCATCATCATTATCACTTTAGCTACGTCACCATTATCACCACTACTATAGGTACGTCATCAACATTTTATGTTCATCACCACAGTTTCCAACATCGTCATCCTCAGTAATCAGTTCGTCATCAAGCTAGCTTTGTCATAGTCATTATTATCATCTCCACACGTAGGCCTACGTCATCACCATAGTCGTCCCCATCACCATAACAACCATCACTGTACACACCTTAAGTGCTGTATCAGACATCATCATTACAGTTTAGCGAATTCCACATCAAACGTCGCTCACTACAGCTATGTGACGGGGCTTAGTCACCATAGTTTGTAAGTAGCCACAGCGAGTCGCCATCGCCATGTTCACTGTCCCTTTCACCATCACCAACACGTTCACTATTCTAGTCACCATCACCAACACGCTCATTGTCTCAGTCACGATCATCAACATGCTCATTGTCTCAGTCACCATCACCAACATGCTCATTGTCTCAGTCACCATCACTAAGATGTTTATTGTCCTAGTCCATGCAAACAACTTTCTCACTCTCACGTCCGGTATTCTGATACCAGTGTGTGTGTGTGTGGGTGTGTTTGTGTGTGTGTGTAACAGGTTACGGTAACCTGACGCCACGTACGGTGGAGGGACGTGTGGCGACCATGCTGTATGCTTTGGTGGGCATTCCTATGACTCTGATGTGTCTGGCCAACCTGGGATCACTGATGGCGCACTGCTTCAGGTTGCTATGGGCTAACTTCGTCTGCCGACCCTGCCGCCGCCACCTTCGTCGCCACCAAGCGCTGAAAGCCGCTCGTAAGAAAGCCGTCGCCGCCACCTACTTCTCCACCCTCGCCGGCCAAGGAAACCTGCAGGAAAATACGTCACTGTCGCACTCCGCGCACGACGATACGGCGCTGCTGAAGGACTCGGGCAGTCCCAACACGCCCAGAGCTGACGTAGAGGGCGGCCTCGAGGGAGTGACGTCACCGGCGGACGCGTCGCAGCCGGCCGGACTGCTCTCCCCCGTGACGTATCAAAGCGACGGTTGGTCAACGTTGGGTGACGCGCGAGTATTCCGTTACAGCGCTACCCTCGCTGTCCCCATCTTCCCCGATCACACTGACTCCCGTCAGCCGTCTTCACCCCCATCATCACCGTCGCCCGCCGTGCCGTCCTGTGGGTCAGCGGGCGTGCAGGACGAGATCTCGTTCAGCGAGAGCGTGGACACGGCTCACATCACGAACACCGCCACAGCTGACGTCTCGCACCAGACCTCGCAATCGTCCGCCAATAACGACACCACCCCTCCGCCCGTCACCCCTCTCCACGAGTCGTGTAACCGTGATAACGACCGAGGAGGCGATCACAGCGTCGAGAGCGCGCACGATGAGATCGGCATAGAGACAAAAGAAGGCCTCGATAGTCAACATCAAGATACGAATGCTCCGTGCGAAGGAGCGGCCGTACTCGCAGTGGCGTCAGGTGTGTCGAGGGAAGACTCGCTGGCTCCAATGAAAAAGACGAAGAGGAAGAAGGGTGAGGAGGTTCGCGTGCCCATCATGGTGTGTCTGGTGATGATGATGGCCTATATTGTTCTGGGCGCCGTCTGTTTCTCGCACTGGGAGGACTGGGACTTGTTCGAGAGCTGTTATTTCTGCTTCGTCACGCTGTCCACCATCGGCTTTGGCGATCTGGTGCCGGGCTACGAGCACAACGCGTGGGACAACACGGCCAAACGCGTGACGTGCACGCTATACCTGCTGTTCGGCTTGGCGTTGCTGGCCATGTGCTTCGAGCTCATCCAGTCGGAGGTCAAGCACAAGCTCCTCTCACTAGCCAGGGCCATCGGCTTCAACCTTGACGACGACGAAGAGGACGAGGTCGGCAAAGCCCCGGTGTGAACAAACCAGGTTGGGGGGGCTAGGGTTGGGGGATGGCTGAGTGGACGACTCCAACTGAACACGTGGCATGTCTGGAAATACCAATCTGAAAACTGAAGGCAGTAACAGTTTTGCGCACTGGATTGATTCAGACCGATGACGGTAGACTGTCAGATGAACGAAGATGACAATAGTTAAGACTGTCAGGCGAACCAACGCCAACCTCTCACGTAGCTGTCAGTGGCAGGGTCAACATCGGTGGCAGGGACCGTGGTGACGACGTACAAACTGACCTTGTAAGTTAAAGTAGCCAGTCCTTTGTAGAAGATAAAGTAGCGACGTATAAAATAACGTAAACAATCCTTTGTAGAAGATAAAGTCATGACAATTTGAGGTAAAACTCTTCAGACGCCGACAGAGCGTCAGTCATCACATCATCGAATCGACAGTGTTGAGTTGATCCATGCTTAGTCATCTATATTGTAGTCATCAATGATAGTCATTCACTTTACATGCTGATCAGCTTCAACGCTGCAATGTACAGGTAGGCTAGTTCTTCCAACTATTCCATTGCTGAGTGGGAATTCGTTCCTTCCCAGGCCATCGTCTAAGAATTACCGGTTACGGCTAGTCTTATACAATCCAAAAGTTGGAAAATCTTCGCTCACAAGACCAAACCGTGTGTTGACCCCTTTAGACACACTTCAATGAAGACTGCTGACCCAGGTCAGAGATTTTCATACAAGAGAAGCGTGTCTCCCATAAGATCTCCATAATCTTTGATTACCCAAATTCGCTGCCTAGTTGGTTTGTGTATTTTATTTCCGGTAGATCTAATCTTTCAGCAATTCAGCTGACAGAATGACCAATCAAACCGCGTTAATTGAATACACGCCTTTAAAATGGCCACACACAATAGTGCACGACTCCTCAGTTCAAGGCTGAAAGCCCGTCATTTTCATGCCCGATGATCTGTCCTATAATACACACCAACTATTTTCAGTGTGTTCACGCTGCTGTACACATGCGAACTGGATTTCCTTAAAATGCCGTCACATGAGTAAGTGCGTCAAAGACGTTTTTGACGTCTGTGTGATTTTTCCAAAATTCCGTACATTGCATTTATTGTTTGTGAACACGCCAGTGGATAAAATCGCAATTGGGGCTAGACACATTGTTTTAGGCTTTGTTTCTGTTTCTCCACGCTATGGTTGTCACCGACTTTCCTCCGTTTTAGCATTTCCGTGGGATGACCCGACAGTCTGATACAGAGTGATAATCTCTTTCAATTACGCGAGGAGCAATCGCAAAATCATTCCTCGCTGCAAGGATGGTGATGAGCATAAGATTTAGGCCTATGCTTATACTTCCGGAAATAATACACACAAACCCAACTAGGCAGAGAACTTCGATCGCTTAATTGGGAGCCGAGGGGTGACAGCCTCAGCCCTACCAAAGTCAACACATTTCTAACAAGCAAGATGGTCAACGTGCAGGTCAGCAGTGAGCTTTCTTCTCAAAACAGGATGATGGGTCAATGGAGTGTGAAGAAAGAAAGAAAGAGAGAGAGAGAGAGAGAGAGAGAGAGAGAGAGAGAGAGAGAGAGAGAGAGAGAGAGAGAGAGAGAGAGAGAGAGAGAGAGAGAGAGAGAGAGAGTTAATATGATGTTTTTACTTCTCTACGTTTTCAAATATAACACATTTCTTCCAATTTAACTCATTTTTGACGTGTTGTTTTTCATCATTGTAGCCGGTTGTTGCTATTTAGCGTTGGCGGCTGTCTCTGTCGAATACGTGTGACAGTTTCTAATGTTGTTGATGCACACAGATAGTCAGTCGTTTGAGTTGATTCTCTAACAAATTAGGAAAATTAATATTTTAAAACTTGTTAATATCCTTGCTTATATACATTAGACTACATGCATTTCAACTTTAAAAGAAATTAAATCCCGTTTTGATTTTACCTTTAAGAGAAATAAAATTAAGATTTGATTTCAACTTAAGTAAAATTAATTTAGATTTGGTTTAAGCTTTAAGAGAAATTAATTTCAGGTGTGATTTAATTTTCAAGGAAAATAAATTCAGATTTGATTTCATCTTTAAGAGAAATTAAATTCAGGGTTGATTTCAACTTTAGGAGAATTAAAATTTAAGAGAAATATTATTGTATTCAGATTTGATTTCAGCTTTCTAGAAATGGATAAATGAAATAGCTCAATATGTTAGTAGCGAGATTGTTTGAGTATTTCCGTAAGTTGATGCTATATAATGTTGGGAAAGTATTATCAACAATATTCATCATTATTTTAAAATTATGTGCTTAAAACAATTCGAAATGCATCAATAACTGCACACTTCACTTCCAATGGTTTGCAACATTTCAATGAACAGGCGACCACACTAGCTTGTGCCATTGATTAGTGACTGTTTTGAAAGATTTTAATATATGAACTTTTGTAACTTTCTAGCATTTTACATTTGGAGGAAAGGATTAAATACTCTGGAACTTTGTAACGAATGAGAGTTAAAATGTTGGTACGTGTAATAATCTTCATATTTATGAGGACTAAGCCCACAAGTTTTAAAGCATTCGAAGAACATTTGAATATTTGTAGATTTGTTAATTATAAATATTGGGGTCGAATTAAACTTATAAATGTGAGAGTTTTTTCAGCTTACTCCAAGATACTAAATGCTTTGACATAGTTCAGCAAACTTTGAACGTTTCAGTAATTGTATACTTGAAATATAGTTATTGTTTTTGTAATTGAAGCTTTATAGTATTTATAATATGACAATTATCACTGTTAGTATGATATTTACAATATTTGGATGTGTGTTCTATAAATAATGTCTGGTAGGAGCAAGACACAGTATGTGATGTTTATCTGACTGGACTATTGAATAGCCTATTACTTACAGAACACTGTTACTTATGCTGGCAGTTGTTGACTGGTATGTTTCCTGGCACTCTTAAGACGTAGATTAATAATATTGGCGATTGTTATGGTTATTCGGACTAGCTTCAATCATATTTATTTTTGCAAAACTGCTTCCAACACCATGTCATGTGATTGTTTTGCCGCTTCAGCAAGCCACAAATGTTTTGTAAAATTTGGAATACAGTTTGTTTGACTTGACTTCATGTATTGTTTAGCCTTTCTGATGCGGATAACTGTTCTTTTAAACGCTAGAAGTGCAGGAAAAAGTGGATCAGCTGATTTAAAAATATTTCACAATTATACTAATAACGTCTGTTCGGCTTCACCAAGTTTTGCTGGTACATTTTTGAGGCAATAAATGACAAGCAAAATTAAAAACAGCTCGTTGTTGGTACAATTGATTAATCATCAGCTGTGGCCGCGTGGTCTAAGGCGGGACTAACTTGTCTCATCCACAGGCTAGATACCAATGACGTCCGACAGGTGTGGGATCGATCCCACCTCACGGCATTATGTTTCTCACAGGGCTTGTAATGGTCTTTGAGTTTTAAAAAAAAGAGAAGAGGAAATTGGCCGGGGTCCAGTGGTCGCCTAGGCGCTGGTAGAGAGTGCAGTGGAGTACCTCTACTCCCCTCCCCCTCCACCCCGGCAAATAGGAATTGTTGCATTTAATCGTGCATTTTTGATGACCAAAACATAACATAGTGAAGGAAAGACTTTCAGTTATTATTTGCCAACGAAGTCCAACTACAAATGTAAGTTTATTCGCACAGTGGTGCCCAGCTGACAGTCCCTATTCACCAATAAAGTCCAAATTTAGTGTAAAAATGTTCATACATTCTGATGCACAACACAAATATTTAAATAGTTTTTTTTTTTTTTTACTGGCAATGGTTTGAAGAATTTGGAGACTTTGGTTTGTTTATGATTGCAGTTTCTATAAACAGGTTTTTGAGGTGCTTTACTAACACTGACTGAATGCTAGGTGCAGCACACTGTCTTCACAAATTGCTTTTTAGAGGACAACACACCCTCGATTAAAAGATATATCCATGTTTATTTATTTTGTTTATTTTAAATTACAAAGTTCATTTGTAAAGGTTGTTTTACTCAGTAGCAGACACTAACTATTGTACAAATATACAAACCTACACAAACACAGATTAGATTAAAAACAAAAAGCTAAACGTTGTCCATCTACATTTATTGAAGCGAATGGATGACGTCATCATGGAATGACAACGACAAACAGGCACAAACACACACACTCACAAACACCCCCCCCCCATCCCCACACACACACACACACAAACACACCCATGCACACATTATTGAAAATTTAACGCATAATTTAATGAACCGAAGGTATGACATCATAATCATTATGGAATGACAACGAAGATAGAACAGTGACGTCACTCAGGTCTTCATACTGGAATGGTGACAATGGTGATGAAGCATGGCGTTAGCTAATTCAACATGTCCGGTGTGACTGTTGTCACTGACAACAATAAAACATTTACCGATTCGGAGTTTGTCATTATTTGGCGTCTTGCAGGCAGACAGTCAACCCTGAGGGTTCGGGCACTGACTAGAATAGACCCAACGTTTCCCGGCGTGTCGTAACATGCGACTAACAGGGATGATGTCAGCACGGCATCACTGGGCGAACCTCTTCTACACAGAAGTCACCGGCCAAGACGGAGGAACCTCACGTTACTACAGGTTCACCGACCAAGTGCTCGGGGCCAAGGCGAGCCACACTGTACTTGTAGATTTCGGCTGTAACCAACAGCCTGGAGAGGATTGGGCCCTGCCAGATCTTTCTTGCCCAAGACACACCATATAATGAAAAGAACCACTCACTCCATACCTGATCAGTCGTCGCCCGGGTCAACAAGGACCGCGCTTTCCGTTGGCCACCAGGACAGAGGTAATAAGTTTGCTACTCATGGACAACTTAGCAAGATCCGCACGAGAAACAACATCATTATAGGAACCTGGAATGTCAGGACCCTAACTGCCGAGGGAACATTAGAAGAACTGGCCCACGAGCTGGACCACTATCAATGGAACACTTTAGGTATCAGCAAACTGCGCTGGAAAGGCCTAGGTGAAACAATGACTGACAAATGTCACAAACTTTATTTCAGCTGGAGAGATGACAGGCACGAACACGGCGTTGGTTTTTGGTCCACAAAGACATTCTAGCCACTGTCTTGATTTGCCGCCCAGTCTCCAGTAGACTCATTACCATCCGTCTGAGAGCAGCCCGTTTCAATGTCACCATCATCCAGAACTATGCCCCAACATCAGACTATGACTACAGCTGAGTCGATTTCTATGAACATCTGCAGGCTGTCCTTGACCAAGTGCCGAAGAAGGACATCAGGCGACTGAAATGCCAAGGTTGGCAAAGATGCGCACCACAACTGGGGAGACACATATGGACCCCACTGCAACAACGACACAAATGATGGGGTCTGAGACTTGGAGTTTTCCAGAGACAACAATCTGATTCTGGCAAACACGCTTGGTCTCCCCAAAAAATCCAGGCGATGGACATGGCACAGTCCCAGCGTTGAGCTTTACAACCAGACTGACTACATCATGGTCAAGACACGCTTCAGATTAAGCATCAACATTGGCAGGACACGCACTTTTCCAGGAGCTGAAATCGGAAGTGACCACGATCCCGTGATGATGTCCTTCCGGCTCCACTTGAAGAGAGTAAACACAGCAAAGTGCACCGGACTGAAGTTCGACCTGGACAAATTGCAAGACCCGCAGGTGGCAGAAATATTCCAAGCCACAATTGGAGGGAAATTTGCACCACTGCTCATTTTGGGAGCTGGTGAAGTAGATGTCAACATCATGACCACCACCTTCAACTCAGCAATGACAGATATCACCACTGAGATCCTTGGTAAGCACCGCCCCAAAAAAGAAACCGTGGATCACACCTGAACATTTGGACCTGTGTGATAAACGAAGAGAGATGAAAAGGAAAAAGAACACCTCACATGAAGCTGATGCTTACTGAAAAATCAACAATGACATCCGAAAAGGCATGCGCACAGCAAGGGAAAAATGGATAGGCAGGAATTCCAGGAAACAGAGAAAAGTCTGAACAAGAACTACAGCAAGAAGGCCTACCAGTCTGTGAAGCGGTTGACAAGTGTTAAACAGTACAAGGTCTCCACGATCCAAAGCAAGTTTGGCATATGCTATACAGAAGAACAAGAAGGATAGATCGACAGAGTACTGCTCTGACCCTTACAACCACACTCCAAACGGAGACCCACCAGTTTTAGCATGTCGCCAGAACAGAGAAGAAGAAGAAATCCTCCCAATTCTCCGAGAAGAATTTGAGGCAGCAGTGCAATCGCTGAAGAAGGGGAAGTCAGCGGGAGTGGACAGCATACCCGCGGACTTGCTTCAGGCAGGAGAAGAAGCGATGACTAACGCCATCACCATTATTTGTAATAAGATCTGGCAGAGTGGGGAAATGGTCTTCACCATGGACCCAGTCGCTTGTCATCACTCTTTCCAAAAAGATAAAATTGAGGAGTGTGAATATTACCGCACCATCAGCCTCATCAGCCATCACAGCAAGGTCCTCCTGAAAATAATACTCAACAGTTTTAAACCCCAAGCTGAACAAATCATAGCTGAAGAACAAGCAGGATTCTGGGCAGGACAAAGTACCACTGAACAGAATTTCAACCTCGGAATAATCTGCGAGAAATGCCTACAGCACCAACAGCATCTATATCATGTGTTTGTAGACTTTAAGAAAGCGTGTGACCGAGTCTGGCAAGTAGCTCTGTGGGCAGCCATGAGAGTGTACAACATATGCCTTAACATTATTGACGTCATCAAAAGCGTGTATGACAAGACTATCAGTGCAGTCCTCCACAACAGCGCCATCGGGAACTGGTTCAGAACAACATTTGGCGTGCATCAAGGATGCCTGCTCTCTCCAACACCCTTCAACATCTTCATGGAGCGCATCATGTCAGATGCCCTTGCAGATCACGAAGGCAAAGTCGGCATAGTGGATAGAGCAATTTCAAACCTCCGTTTTGCGTATGACATTGATGGATTGGCTGGAGAAGAACAAGAACTTTATCAGCTGGTACAGAGGCTTGATACCACCTCCAGAACCTTTGGAATGGAAATAAGTGCAGAAAAGAACAAAATGATGACCAACAACACCAATAGCATCAATTCGGACATCAAAGTCCAAGGCCTATCCCTCAACACAGTGCATAGCTTCAAATATTTAGGAGCCATTGTACCAGACAAGGGGTCCCGACAGGAGGTCCTTTCCAGTATCCCACAAACAACTGCGGCCCTGACAAGGTTGAAGCCCATTTGGAAAGACAGGACCATCAGTCTACATTCCAAGGCAAGGCTGCTGCACTCCCTTGTCCTATCCATCTTCCTATATGCTTATGAAACATGGACCCTCACAGCAGATTTACAACGAAGAATACAAAGCATGGAGATGAGGTTCTACAGAAGACTTATGGGCATTTCTTATACTCAGCACATCACCAATGACCAAATCACACAAGCCATCGGATAACATGATGACATGCTCACAGTGGTGAAGAAACGGAAACTCCGATGGTATGGCCACGTCAACAGCATGCGTTACAAAAGCGTCAGGCCTTGCAAAGACCATCCTGCAAGGCACGGTGCAATGAGGCAGAAGAAGAGGGAGACAGACAGGTAACGGAGTTCTCCAAAGGAGAGTCAGCAACTGTGTTCTTTCTTTCTGACTGATTTTTCAAACTTAACCTTTCCCTCACTGTGTGTCTGTTATTTCTCTTTCTCCCTCTGTCTGTCTGTTATTTCTTTCTCTCTTTGTCTCTCTGTTATTTCTCTTTCTCTCTCTGTCTCTATGTCTGTTATTTCTCTTTCTCTGTCTAGTTCTTTTCTCTACCTATGTTTGTTTTTTTCTCTCTCCCTTCTTCTCTTTTTTGTGTTATAAATAACTAGATTTCGAAAACAAATTAATACGTAAATGATACTAACTAATGATCATAACAATGGTAATGACTGATCTTTTAATATTTGTTAAATTATTGATTTTTTGCACTTTGTTATCCTTTCTTATCGGAAAATCTTTGAGGAAGGCGTAGTCGCAGCCTGTGGCGCGGCCAAACCCAATCTACCTAATATAGGTTGCGTTTTTTTACATTTTCATGATGACGATGTTGATGATTGTGATCAACATACTACTACGACTACTACTGTTATTACTATTACTATTAAATGAATCAATAAAAAATAAATAATATAATATATTTCAAACATTTGCAGTGGCTACCATTTTTGGGGTGTTGTGATTTAGTCGCTTTGTCCGGGTGTGGAGCTACAGACGGACTTAACCCTCAGATACGCCACGGCAATCGTCTTCTAACAACCCACGCACTTACCCACTAAAAGAATGACGTCATTCAACAGCCAACGCACTCATCCACTTAAAAAAAAAGACGTCATTTAACAGCTCACGCACTCATCCACTGAAAGAATTACTTCATATAATAGTTCACGCACCCACCCATTTTAAAAAATGACGTCATTTACCAGCCCACGCACTTACCCACTAAAAGAATTACGTCATTTAACAGCCCACTCACATATATACACCAAAAAAACAACAACAACAAAAAAACAGACGTCATTCAACAGAGCCACGCACTCGCCCACTAAAGGAATGACGTCATTTAACAGCTCACGCACTCACACACTAAAAGAGTGACTTCATATAACAGCTCAATCAACCACACTAAAAGAATATCACTTAACAGCCCACGCACTAAGCCACTAAAGGAATGAAATCATTTAATAGCTAACGCACTCGCCCACTAAAAGAATGACGTCATTGACAAACCCAAGCACTCAGAACTGAACATGACAACGTCTATGATCACGTTAACGGCCGCTGAGCACAGCCCGTATGGAAGCGGAGTCATGCCCTAATGGGACAGTTTGAACAATTTTGTCTTGGTGGGCGGAATGTGTTCGCTGCCTTCCGCTAATGATTTTCTCTTGGCTGCCGGAGCACCTTTCACCCCTTCGCTACCATGTCTTTTCTTCTGCACCTTACGGGACAGCACGGAGTGTTCACCCATCTCCATCTTGTGGCCTCGACTCTTGATAAGGATTTCGGGGTTGGGATTGCCGGCGAAGACGTCAACAAGCCCCATGTCTTCCTTCAGGATGGGTCGGTATTGCGACACCTCTAGTAGCCGTCGCGGTACTTGCTGTATGTTGCTGGAGAGGATACGGTATTTGTGTGACATTAGACTGACGCTCATGTCGTCGAGATCCTGACTCTCCTCCTTCAGTTCTTCCACTATCAGCGTTGGCAGATCCTCCAGGCTATCCGAGACCTCCAGGTCCACGTGGCTGTCCTTCCCGAATAACAAGTCTGTCTTTTGCAGGCTGGGCGACGCTGTGACGAGATGCTCAGTGTCGGGCTTGGTGACGAAGATACGGAATAGCTTCTGCTTACCGCGTGCCTTGACCTTGTCACGTCGTTTTTCCACAGCCATGGCGTCGTCATCCAAACTGGACGGCTCGTCGTCCTGCACGAAGAACGAGTCCTTGAAAAGCAGCTGCTGGTGCTGCGCAACGTCAACAAACGCAGTCTGGCTGTCCCTAACAAGGCGGTCTGCGGGAAGTACAAAGGCGGTGGTGCTTGCGCCGAGTCTAGAGTTCAAACTCACTAGAGCAGCCGTGGATGCTTTGTCCCGCGCTCCTTGCTCGCTCACTTGCAGCAAGGAGTCATTGCCCGACACGGCGGCCAGAAAGTCACGCACAGGTGCCAGAACGTTTATCTGACCCTCTGTTTCCACCTTGGCCTGCGTCTGCAGCGTGACCGGAGTCTTGGAACTCTCCTTCGGCCGCTTCTTAGCCGTCTTCAGCATTTTAGAGGGTGACTTCAGTGTTCGCATAAAACTGAAGGCGATCTGAGTTTTGGTTACGTCCGTTTTGAGATCGAGACTCGTGCGTGCCTTCTTCTTATACCTTCTTTTCCTCTTGCTGATACTGTCCTGACCGTTGCTTCTTCCCTTGTTGTCCATCCTCATTTCGGGCTCCGGAACTCGCTCCGACCAGCCGTCCAGCAGGAAGGAGAAGAAGTCAGGCACGCGGGTAGTCAATGCCTTGTTCTGCGCCTTCTCCTTGTCTGTCGGCTTGGGCGTGGCATTGACGAGCGTGGACTTCGGCAAAAAACCGCCCAGCAGCCAATGGCCTGTCTTGACGTTATCGTCCTGCAGGTCGGAACAGGAGGACGACTCGTCGTTCATAGAACTGAAGGGATAAAGGTTATTCTGCACGTCCCAGCCACTGAGAAGGAGCTGGAAAGCGTCTGCACGGATCAAGGACACATGCTCAGGGCATGCCGTGTCCGACATCTTTGACTTGGTCTTCCAAAGTGAGCCCTTGCGCCATGCAAAGTGCACGCTTGATTTTTGGCCCCCTAGAAACGTCTGTCTGGGCTTGAGGGGTTCTGGCAAGTAGCGCGAGTTGGCCAAATAGCGCCGATACTCCATCTTGACCCGCTGGTTCAGCAAACAGTGCAGCACAAAAACCCACACGCCCTGCGTACTGTTGAACAGTACGTGCAGCAAGGGGAAGACGATGGTCAGTTCCCTGTGCAGATCCAAGATACCCAAAACCCAGGGGATGCCTAATACCGAGCTGATCATACTGAAGCCCTTGACATACATACCTATTTTAGACAACATGCTGAGCTTCGTTTTCTTCTTGGAAGAGAAGGAATAGGCCAGCATCAAGTACATGGAGAAGGTCAGCACGCCCGAGTTGAAGACCACCACCAGTAGCAGCGGGCCCACGAAGTTCCAGATCAGGCGTTGGTTCAGGAAGCAGTAGTGGCTGTCGTAGTAAGGCATGCCTCCCGCGCTGATCAGCGCCGTCCACAGGACGATTATGAAGGGGATCAGGTAGCCCCACACGAAAGACTTGCGCCACTTGCTGTTCTCCGTGCGATACTTCTGGTATTTAGGCGGCGAGAATATCAGCATTATATCTACGCCCTCCAGGCTCATCCAGGCGAAACTGCACAACCACCAGTAATGCTGCAGAATGGCGGTAAGCAAGCACCAACCGCCAGGCGGATCGGCGGACGAACCGAGCAAGTACGAGCTATAGCCGAAGAAGAGGGAAAAGCTGAGGTGTTTGTGGATGCTGTGCCGGATCGACTTCAAATTTCGAAAGAATGTGAAGGTGAAGTAGACACATAGCACGCTGAACATGGACAGCACGCAGCCGATGTAACTCAACGACACCAGCAGGAATTGGTCCAACTGAGACGTCTTGCCCGCCACGTTGACCATCACGGCGAAGCTGCTTAGGTGTCGGCACTGGCACAGCGTGTGACTCCCGTTGCTGCTCACTACGCGACATCCGCGTGACGACCAGCCCGCTTCGCGGTCGTCCCAGAATACACAAACGGGGCTAACAGTAACAGATTTAAGAAGTGAGTCTGTTCTGTGTACAAATGTTATGCGAATGGTTTTAGTAAATCGTGACGCGCTGAGAGAATACAGCGATACATCGACGACTCCCGACAGAAGTCTGCCTGTGCAGCTTTGTAACGTTGTGGAAACAAAGAGTGCTGGCGTCAAACAGTTTTGTTTAGGTGTCCACTGCCACTGTGGAGCAAAGCTAAACGACACACACACACTTCTATTCAACTCCTCTCGCCATTGTCTGTTCTCCAGCACGAGTGAGACGCACGTCCCCGAGGGTAAACTGTCAGCAAATCTGTGAAAGAAACTCATGTTCGATATGCCCACATCTGAAGTGGTTTTCAAGTGTCCAACAATTACTGAAAACAATTCCAGATTGCAACTTTCATTGGGGTCCTCAACTAAGTCTAAGCTTTTGAAACGAGTCTCACGTGACTGCCTGTGGATTGCCCAGTTCCCGTTAGTCACGGGTCGTCCTGCCCGACCACAGGCCGACGCACACTGTTTGTGGTGCCGCACTTCGTTTTTTTTATGAATAGCACTGATGATGTGAACTAGGAAAAATACGCACATCATTGCATTCTTCTGCGGAAGAAGACTTGTCCCTGTGGAAGACATTTTGTCAGGGCGACGCAAATTTCCTACATGACGTCATTAGCCCTAAATGCAGACGACGTCAATTTCGACGTCATTTTTAGACCTGGCAAAAAAACAACGACATGGCCGATCTTTTTCTTTAGTTTTTGGGACCCCGGAATTTTTCACAGGTATAGGAAAGTATACATTTATGACAGTAAATACATGGATCTTTCAAAATATGTCAGAATAAATCAATGAATTTTTATTTTGTGAAAAATATACAGGGTTGTTACCCTCTTCTTACCTCCACTGCATTCAGAATGAAGGAAATGTGTGGTTAGGCAAAAACACACACACACACAAAGTCTGTCCATGGTAACATAGGGAAAAAAAGGTCGGTAGGTCGGGGTTGGGAGGGGGAAGGGGGGCGTAAAGGGAGGGTGTTGTTTGTTTTTAAAAAAAATTTCACATTGGGTGCGATTTTCTGGGCTTTTAATTAAAAAAAATTCTAGATGATACCCCCCCCCCTCCCCCAAACAAAAAAAAAAAAAAAGTTTAGGTTCGGTCCACAAATTTAATAATAATAATAATAACGGATTTTTATATAGCGGGTACTCCAGCCTATGACCAGACTCACCACGCTTTACATAATCATTACATATAAATACATGCACTCGATAAAACATTGCTTTTGCTACTACAATACACCAAAAGACAGAACAGTAAGGGTACAACTAATTACAACTATGTACACAAATTACAAAAAAAAAGACAGAAATAGACTATTTACAACTATGTACACAAATGACAGAAAAGACAGAAATAGAATAGCAAAAAAAACTATTCACAGCTGTTTATATGCCCTGTTAGGCCCAAGAGGAAAAACAGTATAAATATGTACAGCCGTGTATACACTTACGGATCAGACAAAGACAAAAGAGGAGAGAATGGCAGCGGGATACAAATCAGTCTGAATAATGCAGTTTGAAGAGGTGGGTTTTGAAGGCCTTTTTGAATGCTTGTGTTGATTGTATGTTGCGGATATGGGAGGGAAGGGAATTCCACTGCTTAGGTGCGGCGTAGGCGAATGCACGTTGGCCGTATGTCTTAGTACGGGTGACGGGAACCTTGAGTGTGCGAGTTTCAGCAGAAGATCTTAAAGTGCGTGAAGGGGAGTAGACAGACAGCAGGTCAGCAAGGTAGGAGGGACAAGAATCAGTGAAGAAGTTGTGACAGAGAACAGAGAGTTTGTACTCTATGCGTGCTTGCACAGGAAGCCAGTGAAGGGAATGTAGTAGGGGTGTGATGTGATCGCGTTTCTTAGCTCGGAATACTAGTCTAGCTGCTGAGTTCTGAACCTTTTGTAGCTTGTCAATGATGTGTTTTGGGGAGCCAGCGAGGAGAGAGTTGCAATAGTCAAGACGAGAAAGGACGAGAGCGCAGACTAGCAGGGATGTTGCTTGGAAATATTTTCTTCGGCGATTTGGCCGAAACAGCCGTGAAACTTTCGGCTTTTTACAGAAAGTTTCGGCTCTCTCTTCCAAAGCATGCAGTCTCACATGTTTTTTGTTGTTGACTAGATTCACTACGTTAACGTGCACCTTCCACCTCCATATAATAAAGGTGTTCTGTGGATGCATATCTTTGTAATAAAACATAATTTTAAGAATAGAATAAGAACATTGAAAAGAAATTTTATTTTCTTAAATTTTAGACACATAAAAACAATAAAAAGTTTAGACTGTCCCTTGACAGACCACAATACTGTCAGAGTTTCTGGGTTTAACATTAGTAATTATCAAATCCTCACCTAAACTGCAAGCGTACAGCACAGGAATATCGCAAAAATGGACAAAACCGGGCCGATTCACCCGTGAAAACTTCGGCTCGGCGAGCCGACATGACGTACAGTTTATCGGCTTTTTTATAAAAATTTCCGCTAAAAGCCGAAGATCCGACCCAAACGACATCCCTGGACTAGGGTTTTGGTGGCAGTGAGTGTAAGATAGTGGCGAAAGGAGCTGATTTGGCGTATGGCCGTGTATGCAGAGCGACAGACGTTGGAGATGTGGTTGTTGAGGGACAGGTCATCGGAGAGAATGTAGCCGAGATTTCTTGCTGAGGATGAGAACTGAATGTTTGTTGTCCCTACTGTAAGCGATGTTGGGAGAGGCGGGAGTGAGGAGGAGGTGTTGTGCTTGTGAATGAGGAGGGCTTCGGTTTTATCGTCATTAAGCTTAAGCTTGTTGAGTGTCATCCATGACTTAATGTCTGTGATGCAGTTCTCCAAAGTCTGAACAGTGGAATTAATGAGAGAGGGGGCAGTGGATTTATAAAGTTGTGTGTCGTCTGCAAATGACTGACTCTCAAAAGCATGCTTTCTAAGCAGAAGAAACAGTGGCTTGGTGTACAGAGTGAACAACACCGGCCCTAAAACGGAACCCTGAGGCACGCCGCACACCAATTCTGTTGTGCTATTTATTTAGGGTCGGTCGGGATACCGTGGACAAATGTTGTTTGTTGGCCTTATCACAGACTTGTTTTCCAAAGCCAAACCGAAGCATTCACTTTCATATTATTCCCATGAAAACAATACAGCAGACGAGAATTCGCTGCTGATGTGAACGATTCCTGATCGTGCTCCTTTCACACTGTTCACAATAATCTACTGGATAAATAGATCGGAATCCATCAAATCGATTGCCGATAACCATTATTTGCAAAACTGCAAGTTAGTTCATAGGTTCAAAACATCTTTGGTACGAATGTCGTTTCGCAAAGGGTTACGGGCATTTGGAATTAATCCTCCGAGCATAGTTGGTGTGCGCGCCTACAAAGATCCTATCATATTCCTTAACACTGAGGTCGTTGGGGCACCACAGATGATCGTTTAACCAGCATACTCTATCTTTCTCTGTCCTCAGCAACCCTGATGGCGTCGCTCAGTGTCAAGCAAGTCCATTCTCGAATGTTGTCCTCGGCCTCCCATCTCTTTTTTGGTCTCCCTCTTCTTCTACCTCCTTGCACTATGCCTTTCAGGATGGTCTTTGCAAGGCCTGATGACGTGACCATACCATCGGAGTTTCCGTTTCTTAACCACTGTGCACATGTCATCGTGTTGGCCAATGGCTTGTGTGATGGTCTGTCGGATTTCGTCGTTGGTGATGTGCTGGGTATAAGAAATGCCTACAAAGATGGTCCAATAAAATGTAGCCTAAGGGTGTGCTTGTGCGCGTATCTGTGGCTGTGTTTTGCCGGCACGAGGACCCTGAACATGCTTCTACAGCACCAACAACATCTATATCATGTGTTCGTAGACTTCAAGAAGGCATTTGATCGAGTCTGGCATGCAGCTCTGTGAGCATCCATTGTCAACCTATTTTCTCTGTACGGTATTTAAATAAGTGATTGCTTCCTTCATACAAGGAGTGAAGGGGTTTTCGGGCTGGTAGTGCGTGTGCGAGCGTCCTTTCTCCCACTAAACTAAACTAAAAATTCAACTTTTTATAAAATTTTAAATAAAATGAAGTGTTAAAAATACAAATTCGCATTTATTCAGAAAAAAACATACAATTACCCCTTAATCAAGAAACAAAAGAATGAAACTAAACAAAACATAAAATGAATGGATGCTCACAGAGCTGCATGCCAGACTCGATCAAATGCCTTCTTGAAGTCATAAACAAATCTACCGCATATAAATGACGAAACATCAAAATAAAATGTAGAAAAATCACTCTCTCACCTTTGTGGTTCTTCTAATTAAACACATACACATATAATAATACACAAAAGTAAGAAAGCACACATATGTCCCCCCTTTTGACCCTGGTAGTCCGTTTTCAATGCAATATCTAACTAATTCGCATCACTTTCACTGTCACTGATTTTGCACAGTTCTTCTTGGCATTGCTTTAATTTAAAACGTTTTCACCACAGTTCCATTATGCACAGTTTATAAGGAAAAGTTGTTTAGAGTCACAGGATATTGAAATTCGCACTGTTTCTGATGTTGATAAGAAAAATAATTATAAATAAAGTGTTCTTTTTAAAGTTATATAAAATTCGTTGCTTCTTCGAAAACTTAAATACACACACTCGCAATCATCCTACTATTTCTTCTTGCTCTCCTTTCTCACTCCTCTCGCCCCTTTCTTTCTACCCCTTTCGCAGTCTCGGTGACCCTTCCTCTCGTTACGAGACGGCCCCCGATCTCTCTCAGCCCGTACACTCTGTTGGTGACGCAAAGGTCGACCTATCAACGCAGGACTGCTGCTGCCAAGCCAGTTCGTTGCCTTCAGTGCTGGCTACAAGTCCATCCTGCAAATAGTGATAATACCTGCTACTTTTCCAGCAAAACTTTTACATATATATTTTCCATTAAAATAAATTGTCTGCTCTCCTCATCTGCTGAAGAAAAATTTACATGACTTTCATATTCACATTTTTTCCATTTCACAAAACTCATGAAAATATACAAAATGCAACAATCATACAATTTTAACAATATTTAACATACATTTGGTTCTCTCATATAGTTTTGTACATATACATCCCACCTCCCTCTCTCTCTCCAGTCTTGCTGACTGTTTAACTAAAATAATATCGTTTAAAACATTATGCATTGAAAATAAAAAAAAAATGTCCCAGATACAATATTAACAACAATAGCATATTTTAATAAACGATTAAAAACATACCAATTTACGCTATAAATCTCTTAAATACGTTTTACTACATCCCCTCCCTAAATAGTTTTTCTCCCTCTTTGACAATCGTTCAGGGACAAGAACACAGCGGCCAAATCTTACTTAATGACTTGTGATGAGATGTCTCTTGAAACACAACATGAACAGATCCTAAGAAATCCCACATACGGGTGAGAGCATAAGACAGCCTCCCCAAACCTCCCATGATGTCCCACATCGACAACATACGGTCCAACGGCCTAATGTTTCCTCCGCCTGTCCCTCCCGTCCACAGGCGCTTGTATCAGGACACGCGAGCGCCTGTGCTCCCGTCTCCTCCACGATCTTCTTGTACCCAGGACCCGAACAAAAGATGGTAGTTCCCAGCTGAATCCTGGTGTATATCTCCTAAACCCGAGCTCCCTATTGGTCCACTATGCTGGTAAACATCATTCACTGTGGAAGCACCTGCCCACCATTATTCAATTTTTCCGTTCTAATGCGCTGACCAGCGACCTGTCTGCTCCGTGGCTGGTAAACATGGTGCCCCATACCCCTCTCCCACAGTTTTGCCATGACACCCATGAGAGTGTACAGCATCAGCCCTAAAATTATTGAAGTCATCAAAAGCCTGTATGACAAGACTACCAGGGCAGTCCTCCATGACACCGCCATAGGAAACTGGTTCAGAACAACAATCAGTGTGCATCAAGGATGCCTACTCTCTCCAACGCTATTCAACATCTTCCTAGAGCGCATAATGTCAAATGCCCTTGCAGATCAAGAAGGCACAGTCAGCATAAGGGGTAGAGCAATATCCAACCGTCCTTTTGCGGATGACATTGATGGATTGGCTGGAGAAGAAAGAGAACTTAAACAGCTGGCACAGAGGCTTGACACCACCTCCACAGCCTATGGAATGAAAATAAGCGCAGAGAAGACCAAAATGATGACCAACAACACCAATGGCATCAACACGGACATCAAAGTCCAAGGCCAATCCCTCAACACAGTACATAGCTTCAAATATTTAGGAGTGTCACAGGGCAGTCTGTGATGAAAACGGGTAGACTGTGTGGGTGGAGAGTTAATGAGTTGGGGGTAGTTACTGCGTGCTTATCGTATGCATGGGTATGCGTTCGAATCGTGACTAAACAGCATAAGGTCGGTTAGCCAGTGAAGAAGTTTACTCACTGTAAGACAGAACAGGTTTTAGCAGAGACACAGAGAGACGTGCGGTCTTGTTTCTCTGGGTGGTTTTGTTCTGGAAGTAAGGGAGGGACAGGTATTAACGTAAATAATAGCTGGTCCTAAAAGGAGAAACTAGTTGGAAGTGTTACAGTTGTGGTAGCATGCTCTGGAAAGAGTGTAGAGCAAATAACTAAGTTTTGTGCTTGTGGTAGGTTAGTGTCGAGGTTATTGTCCACTAACGGAAACTACTGCGCACTAGAATACCTTACTTGGAGTACTGTGTAGGCAAGCAGGGGAAAGGGCTAGCTACAGGTACTATTACACTCGAACCGTGTGGGTAAGTGTGATGGTGGTATTTTCCTTACTGTGCCAATGACCGAGGGCCGGCTGTTGGGGTGTTGAACGATAGCTGTGCGTGAGGCTGGGGGAAGGATGGTTGCACTGAGGAGAGGCAGACGAAAGGAAGAGTGAGACGAAAGGAAGGGTGCGACGGAAGGAGGGAGAATGGGGGTGAATTGTGATGAGGGTAGGATGGATGTGGTTGCTGTTGTCGTGGTTGCGGTTGCTTGAGATGGATAATGTGTCGATGTTTACATGTATTCATTTGCAGCATTGCTCATTTCATGCATTCATAATGTCATTGAGTTTCTTGAATTATGTGTTTGATTACAAGTGACAATATTAGTAGTCAAGGGAAGTGAAGTGGACAGCAGTTGTGCCTCCTCAAGATGCAGAAGTTAGTGAGTGTAATAGGGGGGGGAGTGTGAGGAGGGAGGGGGACAGAATCGGGTGGACATGACATTAACAATACGACAAGCATGTTGCAGGTTCGAAAGTCGTCGAAAGTCGTCGAAAGTTCGTTCGTATTCATCAGCTCGTCACTGGGTAACGCGGATCGACGTTGACCAGCGTCGTGCGACAACGACGACGGCACTTGGTCGTGTGGACCCAACATCATCATCACCACCCGTTCGTCCACGTCCGCATTTGTGTACATCCTCATCGTTCCACAACCCCACCTTTCCCGTGGTGGTTGTGACGTCTGTGTACGGGACCTGGCCTCGACGTCGCAGTGTTAGCCGACTGGAGGAGTCAGGCTGAGAGACGTCGACGGTGGCAGGCTGCCGCGACTACGGCGTCACCATCATCATCATCATCGTCAGCGGCGAGAGGGAGTGGCAACGCCACTACGCCTGGGCATCAACAGCGACAGACCGTTAACAGCCACGAGGAGGGGCGGATACCGTTACGGAGACTTCAACAGGGACGCCATACTATCAGGTCGGCTTTTTCCTTGTTGTCCCTCTCTTGACACTCGAACCCCCCCTGTGTTCGGTTATTTTTGTGCAACGGACTTTTGCGGAGCACAATTGATACATAGACGTGGTTGATTAGCAACCCCCGTTCATCTGACATACCATTCCATCGTTCATCGACCCATTGATTGTTCCATCACCATTTTCTCGTTTCATGTGTAAATGTTGTATGTGTATGAGTGTGTGGTATGAATGAATAAATAGCTTGAAAGTTGTATATATATTTGTCGTGTTTTCATCACTTCCGTCTGCGGGTAATCGTCATTCTTTCTGGGTTGTCTGCGTGTGGAAGTTGTTCGTTTGTGGCGTCTGCCCAGAGGGAGTCGTGGCGGTGACAAGGAGCCATTGTATCAGACAATGGGTCCCGACAGGAAGTCCTCTCCAGGATCGCACAAACAACTGCTGCCCTGGCAAGGTTGAAGCCGATTTGAAAAGACAAGACCATCAGACTACATTCCAACGTAAGGCTGCTGCACTATCTTGTCATTTCCATCTTCCTATATGCTTGCGAAACATGGACCCTCACAGCAGATCTACAACGAAGAATACAAAACATGGAGATGAGGTGCTACAGAAGACTTCAGGGCATTCCATATAGGCAGCACATCACCAACGACGAAGTCCGGCAGACCATCACACAAGCCATTGGACAACACGATGACCTGTTCACAGTGGTGAAAAAAAGGAAAACCCGATGATATGGCCAGGTCACCAGATCATCAGGCCTTGCAAAGACCATCCTGCAAGGCACAGTGCAATGAGGTAGAAGAAGAGGGAGACCGAAAAAGAGGTGGGAGGACAACATTCGAGAATGGACTGGCTTGACATTGAATGAACCCATCAGGGTTGCTGAGGACAGAGAAAGATGGGAGTATTGTGGTCTAATGGTAGTGCTTCGGCTTGCGGATCTGAAGGTCCCGGGTTCAAGCCTTGGCCCGGGCCATTGAGTTGCATCCCTGGGAAAGACACTTTACTCCTGTTTTCCTACTCCTTCGGATGAGAGTATAAACCGAGGTCTAGTCTGTGTCGCATGCATTCCATCATAACAGACTTTAAAGATCCTGACGCTCATGTCCTAGACGGGTGAGTGCCGGTAACAAGAACACACCCAGCATGCACTTGGTCCTTCTCCCCCATCCCTGGCTGCCCAGGATTGTGCTCAGTTGTCCGGGCGCCAGACCATGCGCCAAAAGGCTGCGTGTGGGCGTCTCGGGCGGTTTGAGTTAGATCCTGTATCGGCCAGCGCCTTGATCCTTAAGCTAAGGCGCCTTACAAATGACGAACATTATTATTATTGTCACGTCACCCGAATGGGTTCGGTGACCTCAGCTAAAACGAGTGGAGGGATACAAACTCAAACTAAAAAACTAACACAAATGCCACATGAACATTTATACACTTTTATTCAACGCACACATACAGGAGAAATAGCAAATCTAACCCAACCCCTACCCCTATCCGGACCCACAACCCCAACAATTAACAAAACAGTTACCTCCCTTGTCTAATCCGAAACCCCTGACACTGTACACAAGATGCCCACACAACCAAGATATAACAATATGAAAATAAAGCTGAAATAATACAACTGATGGTTTAAGTCAGTGTTCCCGATTACGCACAGTAGTGCGTCAATTACGCACAAAATATGAAAAAATGACGCAGAAAAATTTGCATGTGTGCGTCCTGTGGATGCACACATTTTTTTCGAATCGCTGAAGTCAAAAATACGACCAACGAGTGGCGAACTAATTCACGGCATAATCAGAATCAGAACCCAACTGAGACTGCCATTGCAGACGATTAAAGTGTAGCTGTTGGGTGCTGACCTACATTTCGTCAAATCACGAAATAGGATTCTTTAGTGACTTATAATGTACTATACTAACTAAAAAAAACTACGAGGAGTTCGAAAATGTGCTTGGATTATTTTGCCGTTGCGTATATTGTTTGATATATACTCCCAAAAAATCGACTTCCAAAAAAAAAAATTCTTCCGCAAATTCCGGAAAGTGACGTCACAAACGTGACCGGTTTGGTTGGTAGTGTCTAGTGTGTTATGTTGGTTTGAGATTTGGCGCAGTGCAATTTAGCGTATTTACTGATTAAATGTCGATTTTATTTATTATTATAATTAATTTGTAAAGGATAGCATATGCACTATTAAAAAAATGCCAGCTCAAATGTGTGTTGTTGGTGGATGCAGCAATAGATCATGCCAAGAAACATCGTTGCATCGTTACGGTTACCCGAAAGATACATCGTTATGTCCACCTTGGAACCGTTTTGTGTTAGTACGCGGAAAGATTTCTCCAAGGGAAATGCACACACTGTTGTGTCCTCCTCACACTTAAAGGAAGACAATTTTACCAATCTTCTTGAATTTTGAATGAAATTCGCGAAAATGCTCCTTCTCAAACCTGGATCTATCAAGCCGGCAGTAGGCCTACTATCGGTACCGAGGAGTAGGCCTACTGCCGTGATGCCACAACAACAAGAAAGAGAAAGAGAAGTCCCATTCTTCTTATGAAGCTAAACCTTGCGAGAGAGGTTAATGATAGCATCACACTCTAAATAGTTTAGATACGCAACAGGTTTGGGGTGGTGGAGATAGGGTAAATTAGAGATCACTCATCAGATAGCATTAGCGGTGCCAGCAGTTTCCACAAGTACTTCAATTAGGCCTACGGCAGTACTAAGCTTACTAATAGTAGCACTATTGAGTACATTACTGTAACTTTAAAAAAATACTTTTTACGTAGGACTGTTTTGTAGACCTAAACCAAATTTTAAGTGCAGAGAATTGGTATTCACATTTCAGTCTTGGTTTTCTGTTTAATTGTAATGTACGAGTGCAAAATAATAATATCGAAACATTATTCTGCATTTAGTGGAAATACAGTTTTTCCTCTGCTTATCTTTGTTAAATCCATTAGGCATATCGTGTCCTATTGTACTGACCATGTTCAATTTACCAGATCTATCGAAAAATATGAAACTTGAAATGTACATCACCAAAACAATAACATTATTATTATTATTATTATTATAATTATAATTATTATTATTATTATTATTATTATTATTATTATTATTATTATTATTATTATTATTATTATTATTTCATGCAAATGAAACATGATTAGCATCATACAAATAATAGTAATAAAATTTGATGACATTTATTATGACTAAATAAATGTGGATGAAGAAAAATGCAAGTTACAATTACTGAATTAGGCTTGAGCTCAACACAAACTGAGAGATTGGTCCTTTTTGTGACGTCACTTACGTCGAGCGGGGAAAAGTGAAAAGTTTCCGGTAATCTCCGGAATTACCCGTGAGTCATCACTACTCAACAGCTACACTTTAAAGATTGTGTCGGGAGTTGTCGTCCTTAAAAATCGCATGCGCGCGCATTGTAAACTTCCTCCAAGCAAACCATTCACTGAACAGAAGAAATTTTTCGTGAATCCATTCTTTGATTCTATCATACACGATCATGTCACTTCTGACTTGGTTGATTGGGCCCAAAACCCGTTCATCCACAGCAACATCAAGTACAGATCCTGTCATTATCGAAAATAAGGAAGCTATTGTGCAGGGTGCTCTGAAGCAGTTTGCAGCAAACAAGCGACTCAGGCTTAAATAAGCATTTAATACATGTTTTAATTTTTTGGTTTTATATGATTATGATAACTAATGTGACGCTTTAACAAAGTAAAAATAAAAAAAGAAAAGAAGTGAGGCTTGGGCTTGTTTTTTTTCATTTCTTTTTCCGATTTGGGGACTCTCAAAATTTGCACAAGGACTCTTAAAATTTTATACCTGGGAGTCCCAAGGACTCTCTTTTTTTTGTGTGGAGGGAACACTGTTAAGTGTTCAGTCACCAAGACTGTATTTAGTTAATTGTCTGAACAGGATACTTCATGAGTTCATTGTCTCTTCACCACTATTCCCAGAAAATCACCAAACTGATTTAACTAGCACAAATGTAATAAAAGAGACACTGCTTGAAGTTTACTGGATATGTAGTATGTTTTATTTGCGTGTAATGTATGTATGTATGACTGTGAAGGTGTGTCGTCCTGCGTGTGGAAAACCCAGGCGGTCGTCTACCGGTCATAGGGGTCTCGTAGCGCCCAGGCGGCGATGGTCGCGCAAACGTCTTAGCACGGCACCCACGACGCCAGAACGGGGCAACAGCAGCCAATCACCGGACGGCAACAGTACAAGAAGAAACAGTAGTAGTAGCAGAAGTAGTAGTAGCAATAGCAGCAGGCTCAATCTGGTCAACAAATAAACCGTCTTACTAAGCTACCTCTACAATGTAAACAATACATGGGAAATAACTCCTTCCACCGTCCGCCATCTTGACCTGTTTATTAATGCATTACAACAATTCATAATTCTATAATTTATATTTGCTTGTGGGTTCGGGCACTGATTAGAATAGACCCATCGTATCCCGCCTGTCGTAAGAGGCGAATAACAGGGGTGATATCAGCACGGCTTCACTGGGCGAAAGTCTTCTACACAGAAGTCACCGGCCAGGACGGAGGAACCTCATGTTACTACAGGTGCTCGGGGCCAAGGCGAACCGCATTGTATTCGTGGATATCGGTTGTGGCCAACAGCCTGGAGATGATTGGGCCCTGCCATGTCTTTCTTGCCCAAGACACATTGCATGATGAATGGTTACTGAGGACAGGGAAAGATGGAGTACGCTGGTTAAACGATCATCTGTGGTGCCCCTACGACCTCCGAGTTACGGGATAGGATAGGATAGGATAATTTATATACCTTCTCATAAACATGATTATCTATATATTAGATCAGGACCAGAGACGTGAAAGAGGACTCACCTATGATCCGCATAAAAGATCTGCCGAAACAACCCTAGTGGTAACACTGAAGGCAATCTACCAGCCGGTCAATTTACAATAAAGACATCCCACGCAGGGGACGCTGAGGCTATACTCTAATTTACTGAACACCCGTTTACAAAAACAAAATAGAATACAAACGTCATTATAAAATATCAACGAAACACATACATATAAAATGCCTACATTGTCAAATAATAACATCATAGGAAGCCCCAGTGACCATTTGGCAGAACGCATCCAATATTCCCAAGCGGATCCAACAGACCTCACACACAAATGAGGAGTTTTGTCCCGGAAGAGTTTTCAAGAAAAAAGGTAGGTGACTGGTCTAGCGAAGAAGATAGTATAGTAGATTGATAGAACAGAGTAGGAATGAGAAAGATAAAAGGAGAAAGACAGTGACAGTGGGAATTTAAAGCACTAAATTTCCAGAAAGTGGGGATACTATTTATACTGAAACCCCTGGCACCACCACGGGGTGTCATCTGTGGTGCCCCAAAGACGTTTGAGTTACGGGATAGGATAGGATAGGATCCCAAGGCAGAGAAAGCGGGATCCGACCAAAACAAGTTTCACTGGAGGAACTCGAAGAGCCAAGGGATCAGAAGCTGAGCTGAGAAGTTGCGTGATGATGTGTACAGATTGATACTGTGGAAAAGGTTGGAAGGGGCAGAACCGTTGATGCACTTCAAGTAGAGAAGGTTAACTCTGAAGAGTATTCAGTGTGAGACAGGCAGCCAGTTAAGGAAGGAGAGCAGTGGGGTGATATGAGTGACCTTTTAATTTTCAAGATCAGGCAATCTGCAGAATTTTGAACGCGTTGAAGGAGGTGGATGGATAATGCAGGCAAACCAGAAAGAAGTGAGTTGCAGTAGTACAGTCATGAAAGGATTAGAGATGTAATTAGCTTTTTTGTTGCATCAGTGGTGAGGTCTCTTTTAACCAAGTTGTGGTCCTGATTCGACTCTTTGAAGTCCACTGGACCGTATAAACAATGACTAAGTGGTGAGGTATTTACGAATAAGGCCAACGCGGCGAAGATTAACATGACTAACAGGTTTTTTCAATGATAGTATGCATAAAAATGGTGACATCAAGGTTTTTGACGGAAAAAGAAAGGGAGGGGGGGGGGGGGGTTGTGCTGTGTCCAAGAGAACTTGAATCAGTAGAGATATAAGAAATCTTATGTTTAGTTACAATGTGTATGGCTTCGGCTTTGTCAGCGTCGAGTTGAAGTTTGTTGGCAGTCATCCAGCTGTGTACGTCAGTGAAACAGCCAGAAGTCCTTTGAAGAAGGTGTGGAAGATTTTCAAGATAGTCATTGTCGTGAAGTGGGCCATCGTCAGCGTAGAAGTGATGATTGGTGTGATTTTTGATGATGACAGAGAGAGAAGCAAGGATGGGCAAACTACTTTTGAAAAGTAGTCCGCTACACTACAGTTACATTAGTCTAAAAAAGTAGTTCGCTACTTTACAATTACATTTTGAAGGAATGTAGTTCGCTACTTTTCCGCTACTTTAAAAAAAGTAGCTAACTACTTTTCAAACTACTTTTTTTTTTAAACTGTAATCACAACTGGGACTGCTAAGTATTTTTTAAATGTAAATCAATTTAAAAAAAAAAAGACAAGAAAAAAAAAACAATAAAGAAATACTTTTAATGTGCTCTTCATCAGATTACACACAAAAAAAGAAGATACAAAATATTTCCTTAAACTACAAAATTTGAGATCAAGCCTTAGATTGGATGCTGTCGTCTTGCTCGCTGAATACTCATTGCATCCGTACTTGCATTTAAATATAAATTAATGCATTGTCCGTTTCTTCTTTGAAATGAAAAAATTCTACATATGGTTTAAACAAAGTTGGAAGTTTCTCCATCTTCTGCAGTCTAAAATTTGTGCGTTCTGTGCTTGATTTGCTCGAACAAAGACTGAGATGACTGACGCGCGCTTTTGAAAGTCACCTGGCTGGCTTTTGCTTTCAGCCTACCCCAATCATGCTTCCGTTCGCTGAGCGAGCGATCAATCTCGCGCGAGACAGCACTCGCTTCGGCTTGACTGAAAGTGCAAGTCACACGGCAAGGAAAGTAGCGTAGCGAAAAACACATTTTCGCTACTTCGCTACTGACAAATTAGTAGTTCGCTGCTTTACAACTACTTTTTTACAATATGTAGTTTGGATCGTTACAAACTACTCCAAATAGTAGCGAAACTACAAAATGTAGTCGCTACTCTCGCTACTTGCCCATCCTTGGAGAGAAGTATACAGAATTAAAAGAACTGGGCCAAGAACAGAGCTTTGAGGAACACTACCGGTAAGTAGGACTGGAAAAGAATTGGCACTGTTCACGGAGACTGTCTGAAACCTGTCAGAAAGATACGAAGAGAACCAGTTGAGTGAAGAGCCGGAAATCCCAAAAGCGTTTTCGAGACGTTGGAGGAGGAAAGTGATCGATGGTATCAAAGGTAGCCGAAAGATCGAGAAGAGTGAGAAGGGAACATTTTCCTAAATCTATAGCAAGCATCCTATCCTATCCTATCCCGTAACTCGGAGGTCGTATGGGCACCACAGATGATCGTTTAACCAGCGTACTCCATCTTTCTCTTTCCTCAGCAACCCTCATGGCTTCGCTCAATGTCAAACCAGTACATTCTCGAATGTTGTCCTCCCACTTCTTTTTCGGTCTCCCTCTTCTTCTGCCTCCTTGCACTGTGCCTTGCAGGATGGTCTTTGCAAGGCCTGATGATCTGGTGATGTGGCCATACCATCGGAGTTTCCGTTTCTTTACCACTGTGAGCATGTCATCGTGTTGTCCAATGGCTTGTGTAATGGTGTGTCGGACTTCGTCGTTGGTGATGTGCTGGGTATACGAAAGCCCATTGTCTAATACAATGGCTCCTAAATATTTGAATCTATGCTTTGAGGGATTGGCCTTGGACTTTAATGTCAGTGTTGATGCCATTGGTGTTGTTGGTCATCATTTTGGTCTTCTCTGCACTTATTTCCATTCCATAGATTCTGGAGGTGGTGTCAAGCCTCTGTATAAGCTGTTCAAGTTCTTGTTCCTCTCCAGCCAATCCATCAATGCCATCCGCAAAACGAAGGTTGGAGATTGCTCTACCCCCTATGCTGACCGTGCCTTCGTGATCTGCAATGGCATCTGACATGATGCGCTCTAGGAAGATGTTGAAGAGTGTTGGAGAGAGTAGGCATCTTTGACGCACACCGATTGTTGTTCTGAACCAGTTTCCGATGGCGCTGTTATGTAGGACTGCACTGATAGCCTTCTTATACAGGCGTTTGGTGACTTCAATAATTTTAGGGCTGATGTTGTACACTCTCATGGTTGCCCACAGAGCTGTATGCCAGACTCGGTCAAACGCCTTCTTGAAGTCTACGAACACATGATGCAGATGTTGTTGGTGCTGTAAATACTTCGCGCAGATTATTCTGAGGTTGAAAATCTGTTCAGTGGTACTCCGTCCTGCCCTGAATCCTGCTTGTTCTTCAGCTATGATTTGTTCAGCTTTTGGTTTCAACCTGTTGAGTATTATTTTCAGGAGGACCTTGCTGGGATGGCTGATGAGGTTGATGGTGCGGTAATTTTCACACTCCTGAAGGTTACCTTTTTTGGGAAGAGCGATGACAAGCGACTTAATCCATGGTGTAGGCCACTCACCACTCTGCCATATCTTGTTACAGATAGTGGTGAGTGCGTCAATCATCGCTTCTCCTCCTGCTTGAAGCAGTTCCGCGGGTATGTTGTCCACTCCCGCTGACTTCCCTTTCTTCAGCGATTGCACTGCTGCCTCAACTTCTTCTCGGAGAATTGGGAGGATTTCTTCTTCTCTGTTCTCGGGACATGCTAGATGTCGCGTCACCCGAGTGGGTCCCGCGACGTTCAGCACAAACAACGAGTGGAAGGAATAGAAACTCAAACAAAAGAACTAACACAAAATGCCAGATGAACAATCACACTCTTTTATTCAACAATGACACACACACTTACAGGATAATGGGATACTAAACCACCCTCAACCCCTATCAAGACCCCCAACCCAGTATTTACTAAACAATTACCCCCCTTGTCTAACTGAAAACCCCTGGACTATACACAAACAGAACGCCCACACAAATATTAACAATCAATTTAAATTCAGATAAATACAATTTTCAACTGAATAAACAGAACAGCAAATCTTAGAAATTCAATTGCACCGCATAAACTAACTTGTATTCCAGTGTCACTGTACGTACTTCACAGCATCTTAACTGAGCTCAGAATAACTATAGTAGTTGTTCACTGAAGAGTTGGTATATGTTTAGGTGCGTGAATGCGAATCTGTATGTGTGTCGGTGTGGTGCATCTGGGATCCTGAGGCCCTGGTGAAAAACGCCAGGTCGTCCGAAGTAGCAGGTAAGACCCAGCGTTGATGGGGAACTACACCCAGCAGCGGCGCCCACGACGACACAAAGTCGTGGCAGTGGTGATGGCGGCCTGGTAACGTCCACACCCACGGTGGCAAAGGCGGAAATCAACGGTAGAAATAGCACAAGGTAGAAATCGAAGCCCAATCTGTGGACAAATAAAGGGTCTCACTAGTTTGTCCACAAAACGTAAACATTACATAACAGATACGCCTTCCGCCGTCCGCCATCTTGACCTGTTTATACATGCATCTCAATAACATAATGCACTTCTTAATTCTATAATTTATCTCATCCATGAAACATAGTTTATACAAATATACATAATTATTACACCACACTTCGAGTCACACAATAGCGATTCGCCTCATCCACACTTCCATCCTCATCACCCCTCTCGATCTACGTTATAGCACATTACCTCCCTTCGTTCACAATTATCTCTATCACTCTATAATACAAACACGCTTCCCTCATATTCATCACCTTCATCACCCCTCTCCAACACAGTACATTGTCTCCCTTCCTTCACATTCATCACCCCTCTCTCTCTCTCTAACATGCACACTTCATTGTCACCCTTTGACCCCGGTTTGGCAACAACAGCAACGACATTATACATGCACATATTCAACCAAGAAAATCATATAAAAATCATATAAATTCAATAAACTACTATTTATCAAAATATATCTCTTTCCCCCTCATTCACCATCATTCATTCACGTACGCAGACTCGGAATGCAACAGCCACTATGGAAAAGAATTGCAGGATTCGCACCCACTTTTTAGTGATACACAGAACACGTACACTGCACGACACAACACTATACAACACAGTACAGCACACTGGTTAGTTGATTGAGAGTATCAAGTTCGTCTCTGGCTAATGCTTAGCTATGCATTGGAACATCTCAATACTTGTGAAGTACTTGAGCATTGGCAGGTGCCCAATCGAGGGCCACACAGCCTTAAGAAAAAACTCTACATCTATTACTTCCCAATAGATGGCAGTTACAGTCCTCCCACTACAGACTTTTAGACAAGGGCTCAAGACCTTGGGTGGTTCGAAACACAACGAACAAATACCCTTACAGAAGACGTACTCTAACCTGACACACAGTCACAACGTTACTTCTGTCAAAAAGACCGACTGCTTGCAAAAGCAACCAAAATGACTCTGCTAACTAAATCACATACCAGCACACAGGACAACATCGAGTCGAGCTCAGTAACCCAGTTTCCTCATTATGCATTTTGCTCCTTGCGTTATTCACGTGAAACCCATACTTATCTTTCAAACGCAGTAAAAGAGACTGCCGATTCCACTATGTACACTGTATCACTAGAGATGTGCAACTCTGCACGATATATAACTAACTCTAGCATGTGCTGAAAACTCGTGTCGTCACACTAGAATTGATCATTTCCTATCCTATCCCGTAACTCGGAAGTCGTAAGGACACCACAGATGATCGTTTAACCAGCGTACTCCATCTTTCTCTGTCCTCAGCAACCCTGATGGTTTCGCTCAGTGTCAAACCAGTCCATTCTTTAATGTTGTCCTCCCACCTCTTTTTCGGTCTCCCTCTTCTTCTTCTTCCTTGCACTGTGCCTTGCAGGTTGATCTTTGCAAGACCTGATGATCTAGAGGCGTGGCCATACCATCGGAGTTTCCGTTGTTTTCACCACTGTGAGCATGTCATCGTGTTATCCAATGGCTTGTGTGATGGTCTGTCGGACTTCGTCGTTTGTGATGTGCTGGGTATAGAAAATCTTCTATCCAGAAGTCTTCTGTATTTTTATTTTTTTTAATTTTTTTTATTTTTATTAAAAAAAATTAAATGTGCTGGGTATTACATTACATTACATTACATTATTGTTGCTTTAGGTCCAGCGGACTCTTCCGAGCCAAATCAGGACCGCACAACCCCCAATCCGCATAAAAGATCTGCCGAAACAACCCTAGTGGTAAAACCGAAAGCTCTCCACCAGCCAGTCACTTTACAATAAAGACATCCCACGCAGGGGACGGCTGAGGCTTCACCCCAACTTATCGAACCCCTGTTTACACAAACAAAATAGAATACAAACATCATCATCAACAAAACACATACATATAAAATGCCTACATTGCTAAATAATAACATCTTAGGAAGCCCTAGTGACCACCTGGCAGAAAGCATCCAATATTCCCAAGCTGATCCAACAGACCTCATACACAAAATAATAAGGAGTCTTGTCCCGGAAGAGTTTTCAAGAAAAAAGGTAGGAGACTGGTCTAGCGAAGAAGACGATAGTATAGCAGATCGATAGAACAGAGCAGGAATGAGAAAGAGCAAATGAGAAAGACAGCGACAGTGGGAATTTAAAGCACTAAATTTCCAGAAAGTGGGGATACTATTTATACTGAAACCCCCGGCACCCCAACGGGGGATGTGCCGGGTATAAGAAATCTTCTATCCAGAAGTCTTCTGTAGCACCTCATCTCCATGCTTTGTATTCTTCATTGTAGATCTGCTGTGATTGTCTATGTTTCTCAAGCGTAGAGGAAGATAAAGATGACAAGGAAGCGCATTTAAAAGAAGTCATTTAAAAGATTTAAAAGAGGTCATTTAAAATATGGACCAGCGAAGTTTCAGTGCATGGAATGATCAGAACAGTAGGCAGACTGAAATGGGCAGAGAAGGCTGTTGGAAGCAAGATGTTCACTGCTTCAGGACAATTTTTTAAAGTTTTGTTATGATAGGTTGTGACTTCAAACGCCGGCTGAACAATAACTAAAACAACAACAACGACGACGACAACAACAAACAAACACACACACACACAAGGAAAAAGGGCAAACTAACGGCTGCTCTATTTTGCTGCCTAGTGGACACCACATTTCGGCTGTAGCAATATGCAATGGTACATAATCATTAGTAGTCCAATAATATTACATACTGTAAACAGGAAACCCCCCTCATGAACAGCATAACCCGCCAGCACCTCCACAAGACTGTCCTCCCTCCCCGCTTTCTGCATTTTTAACACGACCTCCCGCTTTCGTATGTATTCGCGCACACAGCGGGGAAACAGTTGGGGGCAGCGTTCAGTCAACTGCAGCGCCCACGTGAAGTACATGCGGCTGTCTATGAAATCATGTGACACTGACAAACTACGGATATAGGCTACGTGTTTGTTGGAAATCATCATACACGTGTTTGTTGGAAATCATCATACACTGTAACTCGTACAGATCATACACTGTAACAAACATCATCTCACGCGCCGTCTTGCACGACAGTTTTGTCCAAATTTATTACACGACATTGACAGTGAAGTACGGTTACCTCCCACAAATAAAGTACACACACACACACACACACACACACACACACACCCACACACACACACACCCACACACACACACACACACCCACACACTCACAAACTTGATGCCAACAGTGTCACAACAAGCATTGATAAAAATAGGTATTGACAGCATTTTTTAGTTGCACAGTGTTACAATGAGTTGTACATCTTTACTGTCCCACTGTGGTGTCATGATTATGATTATCACTTGGGATGTAGTGGGCTTTCACGATCACGTGGGGTGGAGCTGTAAGTTTCACGCGCCATCACAGCAAAGTAACCAACCCGAAACCTTGACTTGCGAGATCACGGTGTCTTCAGCGAGGCCACGGTGTCACCAGCAAAATCACAATATCAATAGCGAGATCCTAGTGTCACCAGCAAAATGACAATGTCACCAGCGAGACCAGCACACAGGATACAGATTGTACAGCAAACATCACTTATAGCCAGCACTTGCCCAAGCAGAGTACAAGCTACTTCATCAGCGCACTGACCAGTCGCCTAAGAAATGACCTGGCCGCCGTGGTTAATTTGACAAGTACTTCTTACAGTACTTCTTCTTCGGGGTGTCGTATAGCGCAGTGGTTGGAGCACTCGCTACTGTGTCGAAAGTGAAGCACCGTCTAGTGCGGTTAGCACTTGGATGGGTGACCGCAAAAACGTGAAGCGACAAATAACAACGCCCCCAGTTGACTCAACTGTGACTGAGTACCTACTCTCTTAAGGGTGGGGAAGGTAAATAAGCGAGGGAGAGAGATGGGCATCACCCTCATTAAGCTGGCCCAAGATAAGTGTGATCTCCAACATCACGCTCCCCTACGGCCACAAGGCTATGGGACTACTTTTACCTGTATTTTTTTTTTTATATAACAGCAAATCTGGTTACGCGCTGCACTTTGCCGGCCAAGGGATTGACCGTTATGACATTGTGATGCACACAATGTAGCCCACATTACGCCACACCTGCCCCCTCTCTCAGTCGTCACCAAGTGAGAGAAGGTGGGCGATCTCGATGCTATCACGTGACTAACTTCAAGACAATATGCATTCCCTAGTAGGCCTAGTGGGTAGGCCTCGTCACCGTCCGCAGAGACAAGAGAGGGCGAGAGGAAACGAGCCAGGTCTAGTGTTACCTACGGCTGTGCTTATTATTTATATTGAGGCGCACTGCAGCACACGAAGGCCACCGTTATGACGTTATGCTCACGTCACCTGCACAGATGGCTTGGGAAGAAAATGATCTCCGGCACCCTTGGTTTTGTATGAGGGCTGAACCCCTTGCGGCGAGTAACGGCAGGGGTAGAGATGATGACGAGGAGGAAGGCACAAATCACCTGTATGTGTATGCACGATCTTCGTCATGTGACGTAGCTCTGCCTCCTTTGGTCACATCCCTTACAGGCGGCGACCTTAACCCCTCGTTAGATTCCTCCATCTGAGCCCCCATCCCCAAGAGAATGTTAGAGACGTTGTCGGGGTCGGTCAGCGTGATGGTGGGGATAGCTGGCAGCTGAGAGCTCGTGCCGGGCTTGCTGATCTTGGCCTTCTGAAGGCTGCCTAGTAAGATGGACTTTTCCTTGTCCACCGTCTCCGCATTCTCCTTGCTCTTTGTGCTGCCCCATGTTAAACTCCGCCGTCCCAAGCTGATGAACAGCGGCATGATTTGAGGGTATGTCAGTCTTCTGGAGCGCACGGAATGCGGAGAGGAATGTTGGGATGACTTCTTAGAGGAATGCTGGGAGGACTGCTCGGAAGATTTCGGCGAGCGCGCCGTGAGGAAGGGAGTGAGGAAGATTTGGAATACGGAATTTCTCAAGAGAACCAACTTGCCCGCGGTCTTGACCTTGGCACTGGAGTCTTCAATGGACGACGCATCTTGATGTCGCGATAATTTCCTGAACACATTTTGGGCGCCGACAGAGATGCGCTGCACGGTGGACGTCGTTGGTTGGGCCACTACTGGCACTGCTGGGGTGAGGGCGGCAGCATATAATTTCTTTTTGCGATGTGCAGATCTGGGTAAGGATCTGTCATAATACATGTCGCTGTCCTCAGTCGCGGCGCTCTTCGCTGCCTCCAGCACTAACCCCATCGGCGACCATGTACCACTCAACGACAGGCTGTCCACCGAATTTGATGTTGCTGATGTGACGTCCTTGACAGCCGAGTCGTCCGTCAGCATGACGTTGTCTTCATCGAAGTACGAGGCCCTGGCACTGTTCCAGGATTCTGGCAGTGGATCCGTGTCATACAGGTCCATGCTGTCTGAGCCCATTTCGGGGTCAAGGTCCGACATTTTCTGTTGATTCACAGGGTCGATGTCTTTCCGCTTGCGATGAAGAAGAGGGTCAAGGTCAATCCCAGGGTGGTCAAGAGTTACGTAGTGCGGTGTGCTGGTCACGATCTCAATGGGCTCAGTGTTACTCACGTGACTAGCTCTTGACCCGCTTTTGGTCACACTGGAATGGCGCCGTGGACGGCTTCCAATCACTTTGGATCCACTGGACAGTTTCCGTTTGATCCTCAATGTTAAGCGACCTAATATGAAGAATTTTCGCTGTACAGACGTTCTGAGCAGCGTGCGGGGTGGCATTTTCCTCTCCATTGTAAACGGTGACGAGCGGCCCAGGGACATTAGAGATCTGAACAGAGAGACGGACGCCTGTGGCATTTTCTCCATTTCGTCCACTTGATCAGAAAAAGACAGGCTGTCCTCTCCAAAAGCTTCTGACATGGTGCTTGAGACGGATTGGCAAAGAATCTGGCCGATGCCCAAGTTGCCATCCTCCCTCTCCCTCTTGCCATTGTGGCGCTGCGCTGACGACACGCTTTCCACGTTCAGTCTACACCCACTTTGGGCATCTTCCGGCTGGTCTGATCTGAACCTGTTCAGCATGGCATCCTGGAACCAACCCAACTTGCTGTTGGTGCCAGGAGCCTGCGCACTCTGATCGGTCGCCGCTTTTGCCGCTGCCGCCGCCAGCACCTCCACAAGACTGTCCTCCCTCCCCGCTTTCTGCATTTTTAACACGACCTCCCGCTTTCGTATGTATTCGCGCACACAGCGGGGAAACAGTTGGGGGCAGCGTTCAGTCAACTGCAGCGCCCACGTGAAGTACATGCTGCGCACATTCTTCATCAATAGGCAATGAAAGACGAAGAAAAAGACACCATACAGGCCGCCAAAGACAACGAAAGCGTAAGCGAAGATGTTGGAGAAAGCGCTGAGGTGGCCAAAGAAGTATATTACGCCCAGGTTGTCGATAAGCGTAAACATGCCCTTCAGCCATTTCAGCACGCGCGTTGTCACACTCCATTCGCGCGTGCGGTAGTGCTTGTGCATCACGTACAGTGAGCCCGCAAACACAGCGTAGTTAAAGGCACTGATGACGTAGGCGGGAACCAGAAAGCTGTACACCACGCCGTGGCGCGGGTTGAGCCAGCAGTAGTTGCGAGCCGTGTAGTGTTGAAAACGCGAGGACAACGCGATGGCCACCACTAGCACGGGCGAGCCATATGCGAAGATACAGACGAGCAGGTAATGCTTTTTGGATAAAGAACCTGTCCTTTTGGCCAAGATCGGCAGAAACAGCAGGAAGACAAGCTGCACAGCCAGCAAGAACATCCACTGGAAGGCACAGAGCAGCAAATAGTGCAGAGTCACTGCTACCAACACGCAGCTCTGCTGATGGTTCGCCACCTTAACACCCGACAAAAAAACGATTTGCGATAGCATGATACACGTCATCAAGTGTAAACGGAATTTGACGCTGTCGGTTGCGGGTAATTGTCGGATGGTGACGATGGCCAGCACGAAGCCTATGATGGAGAGCGGCAGCATCACCGACGTTAGCACCGATTGCGCGCGACGATTGACGTCATCGGCGTCCGTGGGCGTGTCCTGGGAGGGCCAGATGTTGAAGACGACGGCGAAGCTGGTAAGATGGCCACACCGGCACTGGCTGTGACTTGCGTTGGACCACACAGTCCTGCAGCCTCGAGACGACCATCCTTGTTGCTGCACCTCCCAAAACACACACTGCACGCGCCCTGCGGACCACTTGGGGGCGGTGTGTCGCAACAGCAGCTCCAGCGGTTGATTTAGATCCGTGGGGTGCACGTCCGACATGGACACGCTGACAATGTCCGACACGATGCGCGTCCGCCCTCTTCCTGGGCCATTTTGCTCCGTGTCCGCGAACGATATCGAGCTTCGAAGCCAGAAAGCCGCCAAGTGAAGCTGCGAAAGTTTGTTCCGCGTGACAAAATACCGCATGCTGCCACACGGAACGCACGCAGAACCGGAGTGACTGCGGGTGACGAAACAGCAACTAGCCGGTGGTGATGTTGACGCCAGAGTAACGTTGGCGTGGTACAACGTCCACATCGCGAATCCTACGTCACCGTACTGATAGGTGCCAACGTGGAGCGTAGCGGCCACGTGTCGACCTTGTGTCTCCATGCGCTGCAGGACATAGGTGAAGTTGGCACCATTGATTTGTCTGTGGCTTCCTCCCCACCAGGAAACTGTTTGGGACAAATCACAGCGCCGCTCGTCCTTCTGCACGGCTGTAGAAATGCCGGAGTTGAAAACGGCCATGAGAACGCCGCAATACACTGAACCAAACCGGGTGTCGTTTCTCATTCTGATCTTCCCCCCACTCTGTGCAGCTGACTTGGCTTGGCCCAGCTGAGCCAAGAAGTGAGCCACGGGCAAAACCACCACTGTTTGACATTGGGAGGGTCGTATCACGCACACTCACACACTTACTCCACCACACATTCTGCCGATGTCAGGACGTGCTTAGATCTCAGAAGACTGGAAGTAGAATCCATTTTATAATGTGACGCAATTTCCGTTGACGTAAACGAAACTGTTTACATCACCGGGAAAGTCATATGGGGGATACTTGTACTTGAGAAGAACTTTCTAAAAACTGGGAGAAGGGGCGGGAGGGGAGGGTCGGTAAAGAGAGGTGGTGAGGGAGGTCGAGGGAGGAAGGGGGGGGGGGGTGCGGTAGTAAACTAATAAAGAAAGTAATCAGATAATGTGGAAATTATGAGGAAATAAATACTGAGTGTGAAAGGTTGCAGGATCGTTTGAGCCCCTTTAGCAGTGGAAACCAGCGCTAGTCTTGCTATCTTAAGGAGACAGAAGGTGCTTTTGTGTGTAACCAAGGCAACAATAAATCTATTTGAACCCAGACCAGAAACACTAGCTAAGGCAATAGCGATTGTTTATCTGACCTCAGCAAGTACTCTGTTCAAAGAATGCAAAGTCTGCATTGTCTGTTGTCTGCTTCAGATTCTTTTTGCTCTGGTAAGAATAAAGTAACCGAGCGGAGTGTTTGACTCCCGTCTCTCGGCCACCACCTTGAAAACACGGCTCAACCCGAGCTGTAATTTTCATTGTATCCCTCAAATGAGGGATATAAAAATATTTGCCCTGCAAAGCGGTGAAGCGTGGTTGCCGGCTATAGGTATTTCTCGCAGATTATTCTGAGGTCGAAAATCTGTTCAGTAGGTACGTGGTACTTCGCCCTGCTCTGAATCTTGCTTGTTCTTCAGCTAGGATTTGTTTAGCTTGAGATTTCAATCTGTTGAGTATTACAGTATTTTCAGGAGGACCTTGCTGGGATGGCTGATGAGGCTGATGGTGCGGTAATTTTCACACTCCTGAAGGTTACCCTTTTTGACAGCAATATCGTGCGACAACCTTGGCTCGGTGGACAGGCTGGCCCGAGTTGCATAGGCAGCGCGCTACGAACGCTACGTAACTATTTTGGCGGAAGGTCTCGGCAACCCTATGCCCGCGGAGAGCGCTCTGTAACGCTCTGTAGTAGTCTCGAAAGGTTGTTTGCGAAGAAAAAAGATAGCGGCCAGTGTTGGGCTCTCGATTTGCGAATGGTGTTGTTTTCATAGCAAGGGAGGACTTTTTGTCATTTACAGTGGGGACCTGGACAAACTGCAAGACCCAGAAGTGGCAGAAATATTTCAGGCCACAATTGGAGGTAAATTTGCACCACTGCTCATTTTGTGAGCTGGTGAAGTAGATGTCAACACCATGACCACCACCTTGAACTCAGCTGTGACAGATGCCGCTATAGAAAGCACCGGCCAAAGAAGAAGCTGTGGATCACACCTGAACTTTTGGACCTGTGTGATAACCGAAGAAAGATGAAAAAGAACACATGTCCTGAGAACAGAGAAGTAGAAGAAATCCTCCCAGTTCTCTGAGAAGAAGTTTAGGCAGCAGCGCAATCGCTGAAGAAGGGGAAGTCAGCGGGAGTGGACAACATACCCGCGGAACTGCTTCAAGCAGGAGGAGAAGCGATGATTGACGCACTCATCATTATCTGTAATAAGATCTGGCAGAGTTGGGAGTGGCCTACACCATGGATCCAGTCGCATGTCATCACTCTTCCCAAAAAAAAGCTAACCTTCAGGAATGTGAAAATTACCGCACCATCAGCCTCATCAGCCCATCCCAGCAAGGTCCTCTTGAAAATAATACTCTACAGGTTGAAACCCCAAGCTGAACAAATCATAGTTGAAGAACAAACAGGATTCAGGGCAGGGCGAAGTACCACTGAACAGATTTTCAACCTCAGAATAATCTGCGAGAAATACCTACAGCACCAACATCTATATCATGTGTTCGTAGACTTCAAAAAGGCGTTTGACCGAGTCTGGCATGCAGCTCTGTGGGCAACCCTACAACATCAGCCCTAAAATTATTGAAGTCGTCAAAAACCTGTATGACAAGGCTACCAGTGCAGTCCTCCATAACAGCGCCATCGGAAACTGGTTCAGAACAACAATCTGTGTGCGTCAGGGATGCCTACTCTCTCCAACACTCTTCAACATCTTCCTAGAGCGCATCATGTCAGATGTCCTTGCAGATTGATTAATTGATTGATTGATTGTTGCTTTATGTCCAGCGGACTCTTCCGAGCCAAATCAGGACCGGACAACCCCCGATCCGCATAAAAGATCTGCTGAAACAACCCTAGTGGGAAAATTGAATGCCCTGCACCGGCCAGTCACTTTACAATAAAGACATCCCACGCAGGGGACGGCTGAGGCTTTACCCCAACTACTTGAACCCCCGGTTACAAAAACAAAATAGAATACAAACATCATTATAAATCATCAACAAAACACATACATATAAAATGCCTATATTGCTAAATAATAACATCATAGGAAGCCCTAGTGACCATCCGGCAGAAAGCGTCCAACACTCCCAAGCTGATCCAACAGACCTCATACACAAACAAGGAGTCTTGTCCAGGAAGAGTTTTCAAGAAAAAAGGTAGGTCATCGATCTAGCGAAGAAGAAGATAGTATAGCAGAGTGATAGGACAGATCAGGAATGGGATAGAGCAAATGAGGAAAACAGCGACAGTGGGAATTTAAAGCACTAAATTTCCAGAAAGTGGGGATACTATTTATACTGAAACCCCCGGCACTCCAACGGGGGTACTGTTGCCGCAGTGAATCGGTCATGCCTACAAAGTCAAGACAGGTTTTCAACTGGGGCTTTCACTTTTTCCTTTATAGGTTAGAACAATCTATAGTGGCAAGATTGCTCATGACCCCAAGGGGTTGTCCTTGCAGATCACGAAGGCACAGTCAGCATAGGGTGTAGAGCAATCTCCAACCTTCGTTTTGCGGATGACTTTGATGGATTGGCTGGAGAGGAACAAGAACTTGAACAGCTGTACAGAGTCTTGACACCACCTCCAGAGCCTATGGAACGGAAATAAGTGCAGAGAAGACCAAAATGATGACCAACAACACCAATGGCATCAACACGGACATCAAAGTCCAAGGCCAGTCCCTCAGCACTGTGCATAGCTTCAAATATTTAGGATCTATTGTATCAGACGGTCTTGACATAAAGTCCTCTCCAGGATCGCACAAACAACTGCTACCCTGGCAAGGTTGAAGCCCGTATGGAAAGACAGGACCATCAGTCTACATTCCAAGGTAAGACTGCTGGGCTCCCTTGTCATATCCAGCTTTTTATACGCTTGCGAAACATGGACCCTCACACCAGATCTACAACGAAGAATACAAAGCATTGAGATGAGGTGCTAGAGAAGACTTCTGGGCATTTTCTATACCCAGCACATCACCAACGACGAAGTCCGACAGACCATCACACATTGGAGAACATATACAATGAAAATAAAATTACCAAAAATACACACTTACTTTTCTGTACATTCCATATTCAAAGGCTTACAGAAATAAAGAAATTTGTTGCAAAATCCAAGAAAAATGAAATACACACCAGAAAGAAGACTACAAAATTCCAAACTTAGAACTGTATACAAGACTACAAATTAAATACAAAGTTCAGCACAAAGGCAACATTAGATTTACTAACATACCAGTCCGAATGCTTTGTCTCTCTTTCACCATCATTCATTCTCACTTATTGTTTCCATCTACTCTTCGTCAATACTAGCTCTCTTTCATTCTGTCACCCACTCTCGTTACATAATCCACAGGATTTTTTTAAACCTTATATGCCCATCCATATTTATAATCTAAT